>VXBJ01004149.1:0-125868 GCA_013400055.1 Nycticryphes semicollaris
ATAATTTATATAAGTAATATTTTTATTTCATTTAAAGTTTATATAATAAATGATATCTAATGATGATTGTTTGTTTAATTTCTTGTGTGTTGATAAAGCATAATGGGATAATGTCTTTGTAGGAATGCAATCTTGCAAACTGTGAGGATGCAATCATGTGTTTTGTTTGAAAAACAATTCCCCATGTGACTTTTTAAGAACAAAAGATTTTGTTCCTTCTACTGTGACTTCAGATTTATTTAATATATTTGTTCTTCTACATTTTACAACACAGCTTTGATGATTGGTTTACCAGACCAGGGCATTCAAAGTTGTGAGGCAAGTACCCAAAATCCTGAGAAATATTTAAAACTCATGAGAGTGTAGAGGAGAATGTGAATTTGGCTTTATGATTTCTGAACCGCATTGATGTGCTCAGTTCATAGGATGTATAAAGCCAGGAAAAAATATAAACAAACCCTGCTTCATATAATGAGATAGTTTCAGAGTCTGGGTCTTTTAAGAATAGCATCAAGACTTTCAATGAAGTTTTGAGAGTTTGGCAACTCAGTTTCTGAACTATAACAGTAATCCTTATCAATGACACCATTGCTTTATATTCCTCAGCAACTGAAGATGAAGCTAGCGAGTTTTCTTTATTTTGTCCAGTGCACACTCAAGAGCCACTCAAGCTGTTTTGTGAGACCTGCGATACCCTTACGTGCCGCAGCTGCCTTCTGACAGAGCATAAGGAGCACAGGTATCACACAGTGATTGCTTAAAACTGTAGATGATTTAGATTAAAGACTGTTCATCTGCATCTCCTGTCGACTGAAGTTGCAGGCTAAATTTAAAAGCCGTGGCAAGCTCAGTTCAGTTGTCTTATGCCCGAGCAATGTAACACATGTGTTACTGCCCTCACAATCACTCACTGCTCTCAGCAATGTGTACCTTCCTAATTGTTTTATCTGTCCAGATACTATGTATGCATGTACTTCCTCATGATTGTGATCAAAGGCACAAATTAAGTTCAAGACTTAGCATGGTTCAAATACTTCTGTTTGTCAAAGGCATTGTGACTGTACAAGATCAAAGTTACCAAAGCTGAAGCATGCTGCTCGCCTGTAGAAGTATGTGAGCCATGCAAGGAATTGTCTAGGCACAGTGACACTTTTTGTGAGATGAGCCTGCCTATATGCAGGTGATAAAATTTACTTGTGACAGAGAACATTTGTAGTAGGAAAGGCACAGGGGAACATTTCTAGACAGGTATTAAGGCAGCCAGTCCCCTAAACTTATCAACTGGTAAGTTGTTTACTTTTCAACAGGAAAAAACATGGTGTTAGAGCTTCCCTTTCTTTCACAGGTTCAGACATCTTAATGAAGCTCTGCAAAATCAGAGATTTATTCTGGAAAATGTCATAACTAAAGTGGAAGAGAAAAAAAATGGGATTCAAGGTTCAGCTAAACAGATTGAAGACAGGTAATTGCTATGCATTTTGCTTTTCATGGAAGTGGGTGAGAGTAAAAGTATTATTTTCACTAAATGTAGGTTAACAGAAGTAAATGCAGATGTTCTCTTTTTTTTTTTTTTTTTAAGGTAGGAAATAATAGGAAGATTAAAAAGGTCAAATTTATCTTTAAGTAGTACTGACAAGTCGTGGCATTGTAATACGTGATCCCATAATCCTTATAAGGCATGTGACAGCTGACTTCAGGGTTAAAATTTCTTTGTGTAATTTGTTTCCAAACTAGAATTTGAAAAGATCAGAAATAAAGACTATTTTTAAAATACATTATTTCAAAGAATCATAGAACACCAGGTTGGAAGGGACCTCAAGGATCCTCTTGTCCAAGCTTGCATGGCACAAGTACAGTCTAGACAGGATGGCCCTGCTCAGCTGAATCTTAAAAGTGTCCAGTGTTAGGGAGTACACCACTTCCTTGGGCATATTATTCCAATGGCTTATTGTTCTCATTGTGAAAAATTTTACTCTTGTGTCCAATTGGAATCTCCTCAGGAGTAACTTGTACCCATTACCCCTCACCTTTTCCTCGTAACTCCTTGTAAAAAGGGAGCCTCTGTCTTCTTTGTAGCCACCCTTTAAATACTGGAACATGGTGATAAGGTCTTCCCTAAGCCTTCTTTACTCAAGGCTGAACAAACCGAATTCTCTCAGCCTTTCCTCGTATGGTAAGCTTCTCAGTCCTTTGATCATCTTTGTGGCCCTTATACAGACCCTCTACAGCCTGGCCACATCGTTTTTGCATAGCATGGACCAGAACTGAACACAGTATTCCAGGTGTGGCCTGACAAGTGCTGAGGAGAGTGGGATAATGACTTCTTATTTCTCTGCTGTTGATGCCCTTGTTGATGCAACCCAGCATCCTGTTGTTTTTTAGTTTTTTTTGTCTTCAAGGAACCTCAAAACAAGCTGTAAATCCAGTAAAGACCGGTATAAAAAATATAATTGGCTACTGATTATTTTTTTGTTAGCTGTTAGATCTCTCTTCTGCCTTAATAAAACAATTTCAAACACCCTGAAAGAGTACAAATCTATTTATACTATTTATACTTTAGTATAAAGTGAAAGTTTTTTGTATTAGCTTGTCACATTCAGAGGGTAGTGGTCANCTTATTTCTCTGCTGTTGATGCCCTTGTTGATGCAACCCAGCATCCTGTTGTTTTTTAGTTTTTTTTGTCTTCAAGGAACCTCAAAACAAGCTGTAAATCCAGTAAAGACCGGTATAAAAAATATAATTGGCTACTGATTATTTTTTTGTTAGCTGTTAGATCTCTCTTCTGCCTTAATAAAACAATTTCAAACACCCTGAAAGAGTACAAATCTATTTATACTATTTATACTTTAGTATAAAGTGAAAGTTTTTTGTATTAGCTTGTCACATTCAGAGGGTAGTGGTCAGTGGCTCAGTGTCCAGATGGAGATCAGCAATGAGTGGAGTCCCTCAGGGGTCCATAATGGGACCAGTACAGTTTAATATCTTCATCAGTGTCATAATGGGATTGAGTACACCTCAGTAAATTTGCAGATGACTCCAAGCTGAGTGGTGCATTTGGCATGCCTGAGGGATGGGATGCCATTCAGAGGGACCATGTGAACCTTGAGAGGCCCAACAAGGCAAAGTACAGGGTCCCACACCCATGTCATGGCAACACCCAGTATTGAGGTAAGCTGAGGGATGAAGGGATCTGAGAGCACCTCTGCCGAGAAGGACTTGAGGGTACTAGAGAATGAAAAGCTGGACACGACCCAACAATGTGCGCTCACAGCCCAGGATGCCAACTGCATCCTGGGCTGCATTAAATGAAGATTGGCCAGAAGGTCAAGGGAGGTGATCCTCCTCCTCTACTCCACTCTGGTGGGACCCCACCTGGAGTACTGCATCCAGCTCTGGAGCCCCCAACATAAAAAGGACATAGACCTGTTGGAGCAGCTCCAGAGGAAGACCACAAACATGATCAGAGGGCTGGAGCACCTCTCCTATGAGGAAAGGCTGAGATGGATAGAGTTGTTTAATTTGCAGAAGAGAAGGCTCCAGGAAGGACCTTATTGCAACCCTTCAATACTTAAAGGGGGCTTATGAGAAAGATGGGAACAAATTTTTCAGAAGGGCCTGTTGTGATAAGACAAGGGGTAATGGTTTTAAACTGAAAGAAGGCAGACTAGACTAGATACAAGGAAGAAGCTTTTTACAATGAGGGCGATGAAACACTGGCATAGGTTGCTCACAGAGGTAATAGATGCCCCATCCCTNTAGAGTTGTTTAATTTGCAGAAGAGAAGGCTCCAGGAAGGACCTTATTGCAACCCTTCAATACTTAAAGGGGGCTTATGAGAAAGATGGGAACAAATTTTTCAGAAGGGCCTGTTGTGATAAGACAAGGGGTAATGGTTTTAAACTGAAAGAAGGCAGACTAGACTAGATACAAGGAAGAAGCTTTTTACAATGAGGGCGATGAAACACTGGCATAGGTTGCTCACAGAGGTAATAGATGCCCCATCCCTGGAAACATTCCAGGTCAGGTTGGAAGAGGCTCAGCAACCTGATCTAGTTGAAGNTATGAGAAAGATGGGAACAAATTTTTCAGAAGGGCCTGTTGTGATAAGACAAGGGGTAATGGTTTTAAACTGAAAGAAGGCAGACTAGACTAGATACAAGGAAGAAGCTTTTTACAATGAGGGCGATGAAACACTGGCATAGGTTGCTCACAGAGGTAATAGATGCCCCATCCCTGGAAACATTCCAGGTCAGGTTGGAAGAGGCTCAGCAACCTGATCTAGTTGAAGATGTCCCTGCACGTTGCAGGGGTCCTTTAAAGGTCCCTTTCAACCCAAACCATTCTATGGTTCTGTGTTTGAAGAGAAGTGTAGGAGAACTTACAAGAAATGGTACAACTTTGTTGGAGTTCTCTGTCACTAGTTAGATCAGTTCTTGTAACAAATAACTACTAAGCTGAATAAATGACATACCAGTTGGAGCTGGCTCATCCAGGGATGTTTATCTCTTACCCATAGGTTGCTTGAAGTAAAACACTTATACAAAAAGGTAGAAAATCAAATAAAAATGGCCAAGATGGTTTTGATGAATGAAATCAATAAACGAACAAACATCCTTCTTGAACAACTTGAAGTAAGTAATGCTAGTTTCTTTGATAACTTGGGAAATTAAACTAAATTAAATTTAATCCCAGTGCCAATGGAAAGAGTAGAGACTCTGAGAGTTATGGTCCCTTTGCTTATGTTTTCAATATTTTTTTCCCAGAATTTTATATGGAATCAATGGTTGACAAAGATTCAGAATGAAGTGGCAAAACGTTTGCTTATCATGAGTTAGCCCCATTTGCTAATGCAGTTACAGAGGCTTTGTGTGCACATTTTGAGTACTTAATAAACAAACAGCTTCTGGTTTCAATGTTTAATTTGTAGAAGACTGATAGCAGCACATTTAATACCCTACTTTGAAAACAATCCTCTGGTCTACTTTCTGTGACAGAGCCTGCAGTTTTGACTCTTTGGTTTTTAGATGTCCAGTTGAAGTATATATGATTTTATTCTGAAATGTGCTGGGCACAAAAATTGCTAGCAAATCTGATCGATATTTCCAGTTCTCAGCTATTTTGGGGTAATTTTAGCAGGTATTGGTAAGACAGCCACTCTGCACTTGCTGGCTAACTTTGAACTTACATATTTGACTCAAATATGGCTACTCAGCTAAGTGACTTGACAAAAAAAAGAGAAATGTGTGTTCTCCTTTCAGTGTTATTAAACATTAAGTAAATTCAGTGTTCATGTGATTTGACAACATTTCGGTGTTTGAGTTATCTATAATCACAACAGAATTGTTCATATATTTGAAGTATGTGCATAGTGCTCTGTTGAAGTTCATGTCGGGGCATCAGATGACATTGGGAGGTGCCAGCTTCAAATCAATCAAGGGCAGATTGTTCTTCACATAAATGGTAAATAGGTGTGGAATTCCTTGCTGCAAGATACTGTGTGTGGGTTCAGAAGTAATTACAGGCAAATTCATAGGAAAGTACACGGAGTGTGATAACGTAGCCTCCATCCTTGTGGTCTCTAAATCATGAATTGCCGGAGACTGGAAGACCATTGTGAGGAAATGCTGTTTGCTTCCCCTCTTTTTATATTCTTTCTTGTGTCTCTTCTGTTCTACATTTTAAGAGGCAAGATAGCCACCCAGGTGCAAGTTTGATCCACCTTCTACAGCTTTCTTGAGTTACATTATTCTGTTACACCAAGGTCAGAATGATGTAGGTTGTTTGCTGCTGGATACGTCATTATTCTTCCTGAATTCAGACATATCTGTTAAATAGGATTTGCTTTCTTTTTAGGACTGGTGGTTTAAAGAGAATTCTAAATAACAGTGTCCCTACAAATAATGCATAATGTAGTGGCAATGATTATATGCATTATGTGTGTCTGAGGAATGACAACTATCTTCTACTGCTTCCCATTATTAACAGAAAATCACCAGTGAAAGGAAACAGAAATTGGAGCAACAACTGCAAAGTGTTTTGGTTTTAAGCAGACAGGTAGAGCATGTGCAGAACTTCATCAGTTGGGCAGTGTGCAGTAAAAGCAGCATCCCATTTCTCTTTAGTAAAGAACTGGTAAGAGCAATACTTATTTTCTCAGTAAAATGAAATTGTGCAGTAAATGTGAAAACTTTTAAGGGACTTTAATGTTTCTCAAATGAAACATTTTTATGATCTTATAATTGTAAATAAAATCATCCTCGTTTGATTTGTCACTAGATTGTATTTCAGATCCAGCGTTTGTTAGAGACAAACTGTAACACAGACATAGGCCCTCCCCTGAAGATCAGGTTTACTTGGGATCCCTCCTACTGGACTAAACAGCTGTCCAATTTGGGTAAGAAAAACTTATTGCTGGTTATTAGGCAAGTACCCAAAGCTAGACCAGACAGATATAGACAATACAGTACTTCCCCTAAAGTGCCCTCCTTTTGTTTTGACTTCTATTTTTGTACCTCTTATCATGTTCTGAAGAAGAGCTAGTGGGGCTGAACTTTCCTCGTTTTCCCTCCAATTATATCAAATCACCTACTAAAAGACATTGCTATATAGAAATATTGCTTTAAAAATGTTACCTAGAAATAAACTCTATAAATACTATCTTTGATGGTCTTAAAAAATCACAATATAAGAACACAACTGATGGTTTAGCGGAAACACTGTGCAGGACTAAACAACTTTTAACTGAAATTACTTAAAACGTAGTGTTATTGGCTATCAAGCAGCCTTGGCTTTGCCCAATGTATTTGTAATTCAGTTCTGTCCCCACAAGCAACAGCTCTGTACAACACTGTGACTCAGGCAGTCCCGTAAGGAGTGCCTTGGGTGAAATGGAGTGTCTGCTGGAGGCCTTGTGCAATTTCTTCTGCCTTACCCGGGGGCAGCTGGGCTTAGTCAAGCTTGCACTCTTCAGATCCTTTGGTATCTTAGTGGCCCAGGGACCCGAGCAGCACTTCAGTCACAATTAAGAGGCACAAAGATGACTTTAAGACATTGACTGTATAATAATTACAGTGTTATTTATGTAATGAATGTGCATACTGTGACTTCATTTCCCAACAGCTGTAAATTTCCCAATTGTAGTAGGTTTTTGCAGTAAATTCAGTTTGGTGGGCTGATCAATGGTTTAAAAGATTGGTTCTCTTCCCATTTTAAGATATTTAAAACAAGATGAGGTAAAACACTTTAAAAAGTATTACAGGGAATAATCTCTTGACTAAAGCATGGACAATATCAGTTCATACATCACTTCTATTTCTAGCTTTTACGGTTCTCACCTATGTACCATCAATCTCTTTATTTTTGTCACTTTCACTCTGGAAGCTGTCTTTTGTACTTGTGCTTGCGGATGAGAAGATATGCCTATGCTTCAGTAAAAAATGAAAGTGTAGGCCATATCCATCTTAAAAATAAGTTGAGGTCAATTTTTCAAAGCATTTTCTGGTAATTCAACCATGTGTTCCCCTGACATCAGTGGGAGTTTGGCGTGATTTTAAAGCACTGAAAAATCTTGAAAAATTTGTCTTGAAGGTATGTTGAAGGATTGTTTGGATAGGATATTTAAATATCTTTTGTGTTTGAAATAAGGAGAAGGAAGTGGCCAGTGCTTGCAGGTTTTATTGCGTAATTTTTTTAAGATCACGGGTGGAAGTAAATTTGTTGTTTCTATCCAGGAGTTTTCACTATGGAAGGTGGACACATTTCTCACCCAGATGTGCTACTCTGTGGAAATGTGCCAGGATCACCGTCCTCCTTGTATCATGGGCACCGTTCACCAGCATCGCAGCTGGACCCTGTGAATAACCAGCCACATCAGTTCCCACCTGCAGTTCAGTGTCCCGCACCTGTGTGTTGTTCACACTGCCTCAGCATACCTCACCCAAACAAAGCTCAATCTTCTTATCAAGATGTAAAACGCCCTCAAAATTTTCGACAACCTCCAGAAGTGCATCAGCAACACTTTCCTCTGCAGTACAGCATGCAGCAACACGACAAAGAGCAAAGGTGTTCCCCTCAGCCTATGAAGCTAACACAATGTGGGCTGGAACAACAGTCGCGGTCAGAGCCAGAGAATGCATCTGGAAGGATGGGAAAGCACTTAGCAGCAGCTGCAGCAGACTGTACTCCGGGTTATGCTGTTGTATCACATGAGGCTCAGCAAGTTCATGTGAGCCACCCGCAGCCATTTCGCACACAGGCTTCTTTGCAGACATCAACTGTGCAAGTGCAGCTTGGTCATCTCCAGAAGATAAAATCTAACCACTTGCAGCAGCCACCGCAGCAGCAGCAGATGCCACCAGCATCGCCACCATCAGGTCAGAATGAGAACACCCACAAACAAGTCATCCAGCAAAGCCTGGACATAATGCACCACCAGTTTGAACTGGAGGAGATGAAAAAAGACCTGGAGCTTCTTCTGCAGGCCCAAGGACAGCCCAGCTTGCAGCTGAACCAAGACAAGCCACCTCAGCATGTTCAACAGACCATAGTTGGACAAATCAACTACATAGTGAGGCAGCCAGCCCCAGTTCAGCAACAAATCCAAGATGAAGCACAAGTAAGTTCTCTAAAAGTTCTTTCCCATTGCTTTTAGTCAATGGAAGCTCAAAAAATGGGGGATACCTTTGAGATTTCATGTATTTGGTTGAGCTTCCTCTTGTTGTCTTGTCTATGTTTGCATTTAGCAGGGGCTTCATGCCTCATGCAGATTGGGACAAAATTTTCTGTAAAATGCGGTATAAAAAGCCTGGATCCCAAAGATCTGAATCTCTAAATAAGTAAGGTGAGCAGCAAATGGGAGAATAAAAGCATCATAATTCCTTCTTTGTGAATAGGTAGCTGGAGGACTGCAGTAGTCTCACTCTCCATTTCAGCTCCTTTTTACTGGGAACTTTAAGCCCTGAGTCCTTGAAAAAGATTCTCTTTTGATTCTGAATGATTAGTGAAAAGGGAGTGAAGAACACCTTTTTTTTTTGGTCTGAGACTTATTTCTCCTTTTACTAGTAATTGCTCTTGCTACTGCATCATGTTCTTTAAGATTTGAATTAATATTAACATATGATATTCTATATAGCTTTGTCAGGAGGGCTAATTTCTCCTTGCCCTTTCTTCCCTTGGTAAGAATCCTGCTTGTGAAAAAGGGACAGTGCTTGATGGTGAGCATCCCAAATACAAGACTGATAAGGTGCACAATAATGTGGCTTTGAAATTAATTCAAAACAGTGGAAATTGCAGTGGAAATATGGCTGGGACTTCCTATTGTGTAAATTGGGTGGAGTTCCCACCTTGAATAGCTCTCAAAATGGCTTACTTGTAGGGGCAGACTGCAGGGTTCTGGAATAGCTGTACATTTCATCAGCTCCTTTATTGATTTTATTTTATTTTTTTAAATCTTTAATGTTTGAAAGAAATCTTTCTCCATTTATTTCTCTACTTAGGCTTACTTTGAACACCTTTATTGTTTTGGAGAATTTCCCGTCTTGTCATATTGCGTATGCTGTGAGTTCATGTGAATTTGTTACCATTTTCCTTTCTGAGATTTTGAAAACATAAATTCTTATTTGTGATTTGTAGGTCTGTGAGAGTTCCGCTGAACCTGATGCCCAGAAGCCTGTAATTCCTCTTGGCAAACGCGATAGTCCCTCCCTGTCACAGTCACTAGATGAAGAGGCCAGTGTCAGCAGTCACTCCCCTGAGAGCACATTGCAACAACCAGATTTCTATCCAGTGAGAAAGGTATAAAGAACTCTTTTTGAAAAAAAAAAAAAAAAAAATTAAAGGGAAAACATGAGTTGATAATAATGAATGTAACAAGGCACTGGAATTTGCATTCAGGTTGAAAAAATACAGTAAATGTTGACAAAATAGCTTGTAAATCTTGGAAGTCAGTAATAGCCTAACCTAGTGTGTATCTCCCAGTAAGATGCCTACATTGTGCTGTGGCCAGGGTCAGCAACTGTTCTATAAGCTGGTAGTGTTTAAATCCAGGTGGCATGATTGTTAAACATGAGCTGGGAAACAGAGAAAAGACCTACTTCACTGAGTAAATTCTGTTCAGTCCCTGTCTATAGGGATTTAACTATCAGGACTTGCTAACTACTATACTAGCAGCAGTTAATTTGGGAAAAAAACAAGTCAGATATTGTGATGAAATCAGGCCTGAGAATCATCCTTCAACATAGTTGCTCCAGAAATAACAACACTAAATATTACTGAAGATGTGGTGTCTGAAAGCGAAATAATTCCGTTATACTCCTTCTGCTTTTTTGCCTATCAGCAGAAAAATCATAGATTTCTGTATCTCTAGAGTATCTCAGCACATGACAGAGCCATGCTTTGGTCCTTCCACCTACTGGGAGGCCCAAACTATTGAAGTAGCAGCATAAACAAAACCAGGAGGGCTCATCTTTGTCAGTAGATCCTTGCTGGCTCTGGGTATCACCTGTGTATTTGAGGCAGAGAAGATGCCTTTTACCTCTCCATACGGTTTGTTTAAAACACTCTGAACAGCACTTCATGTGCTCAGATCTGTTTGGTTCTTGTGTCTATGACTCATGTTTTATACCCTGCAGAAGTCTTTCATTGATGCTTTTTTCTTGGAATTTGTGTGTGGAATATTGTGGAAGAACTTGTCTTCCTTTACTAGCACCCGAGATGATGTTATTTTACCCTTCTTTAATATGTAGCTTTGTTGACCCAACATATTTATGATGCAATACCCATTCAGAGAGTTGTTGGAGATCCTTTTGGGAATTGTAGAGAAACAGAAAGGTAATGATTACTGAGGCTCTGGAAGCAATGTGCAAATCAGATTTGGAAGCTACAAACAAATTACTAACTTAATCCTGTAGATGTTTGGAATTTCTGTATCAGGCTGATGGTATCACAGCTTCCTGAGATGATGCTCTCTGGCTCTGAACTTTCACATGTGGAAGCAGATCTCCCTTAACTGCTGATGACAGAGCATAGGACTGAGGAAAGCTATGCAAATTTTCTAGGATAGGGCTACATTTACTTTAGGATATGACTGTAAAAATTGAAGATGTGTATTTAAGGCGTGAGCAAGACCATGAGCATGAGCACGTACTTTTCTTGTAATGCAGAAGCACCCTCAAAGGTATTTGTGAAAATGAATGGTGTGATGCTAACCAATTAGCTTTCAGAGGCTTTTTTTACATGCAGGCTGAAGAAGCTGTGCTTTGTTTTCTGAACCTGTAAAGCAAGGTTACCCTCAACAGCTTAAACAAGAAAAGTCAGAAAGAGGGAAGAAAATAGAAGCAGATGTGCAAGAGAGACACTAGTGTAGTCTGATGGGAAAAGGAGGAGAAAAAAGGAAGAAGGGCTGTCTCATTTCTATACAAGCTGAGAAGGCAGCAAGAGGTGATTACTCCTAGGAAAAAAAATAAAAGGGAAATTTTTCTAATGGTACTGAGAAGTGTATTGTCTTGTGAAGAAAGCATAGATGTCTTTGGTTTTTTTTACTAGTTTTCTGGTACCTCTGCAAGAAATAAAGACATGCAACAGCTACAGTAGCCCATCTTTGCTTGTATTTATCTCTCGGAATGAGCTGTTTGGGCTCAAGCCTAATTTACTGACAGCTCTGACAATGGCTAATTAGAAATCATAGAATCATAGAATTGTCTAGGTTGGAAGAGACCTTTAAGATCATCTAGTCCAACAATCAACCTCACTGTGGTGAAGGGAAACGGAGAAAAAGAAACAGTTGAAATATATTCTTCAGGAATGCTGTTTAAAGATGTCTGACTGCTTTTGCTGATAATTAGATTAAATCTAAGTTTAAGTGGGAGATCAGTTCCTATTTGAGAACACGGGATGTGTCTATTCATTCTCATCTCTGTCTCACCTGATTAAATATTTGCACGCTTATCTCCAGACAAAAATTTCTGGATAGTTGGTTGTCCGTTTATTTTCACATGACCTGTATTCAGAATATTTTGTCTCTCTCAAGTTCTTGGAGGACATGGAAAATGTGAATGTGGGGAAATCTAAAATACTGCACTTGGACAATATGGTAGAGAAACCTTTTGCTACATGAAGAAGAACTGTATTCTGCTTTCTGGAGAATAATTGGTATTGGACTTCTTGGCCTTGTGCTGCAGTTCTGCTGAACTCTTGCAGCCTTCATTGCGTGCAGCATTCCTAGTAGAGTAGGTAATTCTCTGGCTGCTGAGATTCTTTCATTAAATGTATGTAGCAAAACTCAGAATTAACTGTTTAGTGATGTATTTGTTAAGATCTGTCAAAAAATAAAGGCTTCCACTAGCCCAGTGTTTTCCTTTATTTTGGAAGGGGCAAGGCTTGATTGCTTATGTAATTAAACATCTGTGTATTAATTTTGAAACGTACCTATGGTATTTGTTTGGTACTATTAACTGATCACTAGATGAATTGTCTGCATAGGGGAGCGTATTTACGTATGAAGCAATATAGAGCAGATGCTATTAATAGTTTGGGATCACAACATTGCTCATAAATGGGGAAACCACAAGTACGTTATTCAGATCATCCCAGACAAGTGGTAGCGCAGCCGTTACACCACGGTGTGAGGCACTCGTGCCACGTGAGTGCCTTTGAGTTCAAAGAACGCCTGTTCAAGTTACTCTGATGATATACTGTTTTCTGTCCCTCACAAGTAAAACTGGTTATTGATAACAGAAGCAGAGAAGCAAGGATGAAACACTTCATACATTTGTAAAATGTCCTCCTGTGTTACATTTCACCATATATCAGGACAAAAATTAAATGTAGCTTCACTAAGCAGAGAGAATTTTGGCTTTCCAGTCATATAAAGTAAAGTTTTGCTAGCTTGTGTCATTCAGAAACACTGGAATCAAGGCTACTGCTGACTTAAAGTTCAGAGTGTTTCCTGTTTGTGCTTACTTGCTCTGAATGCCTGTGTACAGTATAGTATCTAACCATGTAACTTCATTTATGTGTGGGCTTGTTTTCATTTTTTTCACTATTTTTGGGCATTAATGGTGCTATTTTGTCAGCCTTTCTGTCTTCTTATGTATTCCTCTAACTGTTCTTTCTCTGTGAATTGATTTTTGTGTTTAGAATAAACGTTTCTATACTTAGACAATTGATTGTTTGATATAAGTCAAGTACTGCACTTAGCATAACTTTAGGGTTGATTACCACCTTTTTAGAATGCAACACCAGAAATCTGTCCATATGCAAATCGGATATAATTTTCTTTTCATGCTCCCCTGTCAGTATACTTCATTCATGTAGTTGTGACCTTTTCTTTGGAGTGTGGACTTGTTCCATCCCCATGCCTGTTCAATGCCCAGGCTCTCTGGTAAGAATGCCACCAAGACAGAGGACAAATCTCATAATAACTTTTGTGATACCTGCACTTTTGTTCTAGGGAATCATGCCAAGCTCTAGCAAACAGATTTTAGACAAGCTATTGAATTTCTAAGTGTAGTGTGAAGGAATGAGTACTCAATTAGATTAACAATTCTGTTGAAAGGGTTACCAACCTACTGTGATGATATGGTACTGCTGTTGCTTTTACATAGTATGATATTGAGTTATTAATTTACATACAGGACTGGAAAGGTCATCTATTATGGAGCAGAGGCGAGAATAATAAGATATTTTTGGCCTAATCGTGTTTTCAGGGGTAATAAAGGGCATACAATCCCTGCTCTGCTTATATGTCCCTAATTGTCATTTGTGGCTGTGACGAGCAAGAGGTCTAAAGGGTGTACCTAGGATTTGAAGAAATGTTGTAATTGCTGGTCATCTATTGCACAAATTTGTAGTTTGAGCCTCAGGTACTGCTGCAACAGACATTGGTGCTATTGCAGGGCCAGCTGGACATCTCTCCTCAGACTCCCTAAGTGCATCAATTTCTCTAGTTACGGGCAGGACCTTTACTTCTGGGAGGGAGGATTCCTTTTCTTGTCCAGCTGTTGTGTTGCATCCTGCACCAGTGGAACAGTCTCTGCCATCTCCACTCATCCTAAAAAACTAAGTGGCTTGGGCACCTGTGGTTCTGCCTTCTGGGACGCTGGTCAGTTGTGAGTAGATAGGACAGTGTTTGTCAAATTCGGGTTTGGTTATGTTCCTTAGCAACCTTTGAGAGTTTCTCCCCATGAGCTGTTATTTCACCTTCTGCTTAAAATAAATCTCTGAATATGTCAGGCACTGAATTAGTAAATTGTTACTGAACAGCTGTATCTGTTCATTTATAGCTGTAGCCAATAGCTGATGCCAAGGAAAGGGTAAAAGAAACAGTCAAATATAAACTGATCCTTTGATGATACACTACCTCAGCCTCTGAAAGCTTTAGGGACTTTCCAAACTGAAGGTTGTATCCACACAATTGTGTTTTGCAGCTCTTCATGGACCCCTCCTCTGTGAGTTTGTCCAATCCATTGAGTACATTTTAATACTATTGGTCTCTCTCATTCTGCAGCAACTGAGTTTTGCATTGTATGATAAGTTCCTCTGTTTGCTTACTTTAAGTCTGCTCCCTAATAATTCAGTAGGATGTCTTGTCATTCTTGTGTTAGGAAAATCAGTGCATAATCACTCTGTATTCACTGCCTTCATAATGTGACTGCTGGTCTCTCTAGGGTGTTTGCTTGGGTTTTTTTGATAGCTTTACAGTCCTTTACATTTTTGGCCATTTTCTCTATATTTTGTGGGTTTGATAAATCCTTTTTAAGACAGGGTGACCAGAAATAGTAATGAAGGTGTAAACACATGGCAATTTTGTTTAGTGCTGTAACACAGATTTTTGTATTGTTCTTTTTGATTCACAAGTCCCAGCTTCTTAGTTCAAGAGCTCTGTTTGTCTCAAACACCATAAAATACCTGAAATGGGGAAATCTAGAAAACATTCCATGCCATCCAAGGAGTGCTCTTTAGGGTACTTCAAGAGAGGCTTCTGTTTTATTCCAATTATATACAATGGTGACATTTCATGCAAGACTAACACGGTGACAGTTCATGGTGGAACCTCTTATCAAGTCTCTTGGGACTTTGATGAGTATGAACTTCTAGGCTCTGACATGCTGATGCAACTGTTACTACAGGATTATCAGAGTGAACAATTAATTCTAGTCTGCTGTAGGTGGCATTCTAAGGTATTTTCCCCCCATACATTTTTCCTAAACTTTCTTAATGACAACTCCTCCATCTCAGTGGCAAATGCTTTGCTAATGGTTTGAGATTATTTTTTTTTTCTTTAAAACCATGTGAAATTTGTGGGAGAGTGGTTTGGGAACACAGTACAGCTTTATTTTTGTTAGCATTGCACTAAGCATGTCGTGATTACGTAGTTACTGAAAATAGTGATAATTTAATACCTGACCCTGGGAGTTTGAATCTGAGTTTGGGACTGGGGTGGGTTTGTTGTTGCTGGGTTGTTTGGGATTTTTTTGTTTGTTCAGTTGGTTTTTTTTCCTTCTAATTATTATTAATACTAGGGGGATTAGAGGTGAAGACAATAATGATAACAGCCTGGAATTTAGGGTCCTGCAAGTTCCTAAAGTATCAGAGTATTTTTAGACTTTAAAGAACTGGGCTGCTTACAACACAAGTGTGTTCATGCTTAATGCAATTAGGTACATTTCCCAGAATGTTAATTTAACAAAACCTTTTCCTTTGACCTGGAAAAAAGGATAAATAAAACATGATGCTGCTTGCTCCACACAATCTCTTCCTCCTTCTCCTTTAAGCCAGCTCCAGCTTATTCAGACAAAATGTTAAGGAAGATTTGAATTCTTCTCATAAAAACGGAAAGGAAATCCTTTGGATTCTATTCTGAAATTGGGAAATACTAATAGGAAGCATGTGTAGCACTGTTATCAGTGCTGCTGTGTGCGGTGAGTTAAACAACTGGATTGGAGTAGTACATTTGTTTAACCTCCTAGCATAATGAGCTGCCAGGGGGATTGCTCCACTTAATAGCAGCCGTTCATTACTCTGCAACCATTTGCAGCGTGTTATTTCTCTTATAGCAAAGAGAATTGGCGGTTGCTAGTTTTAGCTTTCTTTATCTGTGACACTTAATGTCAACAGCCTTGAGACTTTGCCAAAACATTCCTAACAAATCCTAATCCCAGTGTTTCAAGGTAAGTATTTGCTTCTCAGAATTCTTCTGTATTAGTGCTGCATGTTTACACTGGACCTTTTAAATGCAACAGTGATCAAAGAAATATTTGAACTGAACAATATATTTATTTTTTGTTCTCTGAAGGCACTTTGCATGTTCTTTCTTCTTACCTTTCACTACCATAGCTGTGAAATTTGTGGTAGAAGGCATTTTGGGGTGGTGACGCTGCTGCCATTATATTATAAGGATCATCAGACCAAAATTAATTATGAGACAATGACAATTCCATTTATAATGACACAGATGTACTTTGATATGCTAGGCTGTACATTGAAATGTCAAAAGTTTCAAATAACCTACAGTTGAAGCCACCCTCTACCCAAGAGCATAATTAATACTTGTTGTTGTTCAAAGGGTGCAATGTAAAAGCAATAGAGCTTTTATGAAACAGAGATCAATTCTTTAAAGGCATCCCATTTGCAAAAACTAGCTGAGCTGTCAAGGGAAAAGAGAAATTTTTGCTAATGGCAAAAGAAATGATTATTTTAGGGAGTGAATTAATAGGCTATTAATGAGCCTTGTTCCCAGTGCATTGTTCACTTCACACTTGACAGCAGCTCCATGGATCAGAATGGAATGTGTCTGTTCTTAACTGTGAGTTTTAATATTTTGCACTGAAAGATCATAATGTTGCTTCATCATTAAAATAACCACAAAATTAACTTTTGCCCCAAGGGAAAGACAGATGGCAGTTTGATGGCCTCATTACTCTTTTTTTCTTTTTAACAAGAGTAAGGTTTTATATTGGCTTATATAATCTAAAAAGATCTCTGAAGAAACTGATGCTAGCTGGAAGAGTAAAAAAGATAGCCATATAATGAAATTGAATTTCACCTTTCTAAAAATTTTAGTTACAATGAAGTCATACACGTGTATTTCTTTTTATTTCTGCAGTAGGAGTCGTCCCAGTGAGTAGACCCAGTAAGTGAACTTGTCTCACTGAAGCCAGGATTAATCCTACCATTGTCTTAGTAGGGCTAACGTTTTGCCTGCAGTGCATGCAGTTACAGACAGGTCTTCATGGGGTCAGGTCTCCATAGGTAATAGATGATGGGACCCTCTTGTAACATAAGGAGGATGTGTGTAGTGATTAGAAGATGTGAATAGCCACAAGGTCTGCAGTTAACTTGCTATGCAGTTTTGGGTGGCGTGCCTACCATATGTGTGCCTCAGTGTGTCCGTTTCCAATGGAGCACAGCATTAAGCGTTAGGTAGTTCCTATTGACAGGAATTTGTGAATCATAGAATCACAGAATGGTTAGATTTGGAAGGGACCTTAAAGATCATCAAGTTCCAACACCCCTGCAACGGGCAGGGACACCTCCACTAGAGCAGGTTGCTCAAAGCCATATCCAGCCTGGCCTTGAACACTTCCAGGGATGGGGCATCCACAGCTTCTCTGGGCAACATGTTCCAGTGCGAATCTGATTAAATAAATGTTTAACTACCTCACAGGGACTTAATTAACGCTCACAATGGACTTTGAAATAAGGGGAAAAGGCAAGGCTAATTGCAGTCCATCTGTTCCATTCAAGCATGAATTCTGCTTCTTTTTTTATTATTTTCTGTAAGTGCTATGAGAACAATTCACATATTTATTTTGGCATCTGAAAAAGGCTTGTGATAAAAGCAGTGATCGAACGAAAAGGAAAATTTGTACTTGATAGGCCACATTTGTCACTTCATGTGCAGGAACCTGTCACAAGCAAATTATGACAGCAAATGAACATTTTTGATCTTTGTGGACTTCTTTCAGATGTGACCAAGTAAGCTGGATTTCTTTCTGACCTACATTGCCTTCTTTTGGTTTGAAGCCTGAGCATTCTTAGGAATGCTCTATGAGACAGAGTATATGAGAAATTGTGCCTCCACCAATGTTTTTCCTCATTTGCTGTCCTCTGGTTTTCAGCTCAAATGTAAGGTAGGAAGAATGTGTTTGACTAGTTCTGGCTGGTTCCAAGAAGCTCTTATAGCTCAAACAGCTTGGATGTAGGGACATTGATTTGTCTTAGGAGGAAAATGGCCAATACCCTAGCTGCAGACACCCAGTACTCTCTGGGATGCCTTGTAGATGAAAGGACTGTTTAAAACAGACTTACTAGAGCACTGTGTGAATGGCACAAACCTTCCCTACCATTGGAGAAGAGATGACCTCTTTCTGCCTCAAATGCAGGCTGTTTTGTCTCAATGAATATAAGTGGTCACTGTTCAGGCAAAGGTCCTACTGTACTGTTTATTGCAAGTTGAGGAAAAGGAAATTAAATTACATCCTTAGGTGAAAATTAATGTCTGGACAATGTTCTCTTAGCATATAGGTGATATGCATCGCAAACAGAGGAATTCAAGACTGACTTTGGCATTATGTAGGATTTACACAGGCACAACTGACAGCTCAAGCTAGACCACTGTTCTTACCACTGTTGGATTAAGATGGACTAAAGTATCAAAATCCAAAATGAAGTAACAGCTGAGAAAAATACTAGGAAAGAGGTCCTGCCTCAAATTCACTTCCAAGTCACAGGCCCCTAGTGGAAAAATAAGTACAACAATGAAATTGAACTCTAATTCAGATGCAACCAGTATGTTTCATCTTAATTTATATTATGAGAGTTCCTTATTGTATTGTAGTTAAATGAAAAGAATTAATAAATAAAATTTAGTCAATTATCAAGGGTGAAACGCCAAAGAACTATGATGAAATAAATGGAAAATTACATATTCAAATGGCAAGCAAAGACCTGTGTACTTCTCCAGACTGCTTATATTTGCTTTGTATGGATGCTCTAAGAGTCCTGATTTCAGTACAGGCACACATTCCTGATAGTAAGGTAGCTTAAGGAAGTTACCTAGATGTGTGGATTTGCTTTGCTTTGCATAAAGTATTTCTGTGGGTTTGACAGTGACAAATCACACACAGAAAATGTGTGTTGCTAAGACTATTTCAGAGACTTCAGTAAATATTGCCTTTCTTTGGAAATTAAACGTGTACATCCTTTCCTCATTAATAGCTGTAGGATATTTCTGGATGTACACTATGATATTTAAAGGGCAAGTGCCCTAGGTTTTAATGGGATAGACTCACTAACTAGCATAAAGTTTTCAGCATCATTAACAGTAACGATATTTTCATCTGCTTGTTTCAGACCCGAATCTTATTTCTTCTGAATCTTCTTTTGGAATAAAGTGATCTGATGATTTTTTAATAAAATGATAAAATTTCTGACCTGAATCTTATTTCTTGTAGAATAACTTAATGGCAGCTAGTAGAGTTTCTATCAAGGATTGCTTTACTGCAATTTTCTATATGCTTTGATTTCCTGTTCATTGTGGGATGTTAAAAATCAGGATTCCTTGGACTGATTTTCTGTTTATATATCTGTTTGTATATCACAGTAGAGTAACCTAGTGTCTCCTTTTCCAGTTTTCAGTTTTAATGGTGGAAACTCTAAAGCTTTTCAAGCCCTCCTGACACAACTGGTTGATTACATATAGCTGAAACAGAGTATCTCATCCACTATAGACAGAGCAGTAGCATTTTGCTGCTGAAAGGCTTATTAACATATTGTTTGGGTTTTTTTTACTTTTCTCCCAGCGTTCAGCATCCTTAAGTATTGTGGACTTTTCAAACGATTTAGAAATGGAGTTACCTTCGACAAGGTTATCTAGCTCAGCCGACCTACAGGTGCAAGGTGCAGCTGCTGTAACACTTGGCCCATCCCTGAACTCCCTTTGTGACTGTGATACTCCACCAGAGCCGATTCCCAGCTACAGCTTGGCATTGGGCAGAGCTCCAAGTGACCTGAGCCCTGGGGCCACGGCTGGCCTCACACCAGGTGATGCACTCAAGGGCAGCACTAAGTGCAAGGTAGGAATTGCTCAAAGACTTCTACTGAAAGGGAATCCACTTTCATTGATAGCACATGTTATTGTCAGTCAGTCAGTTAAAGGCAGCTATTTCAGTAAGTAAAGTTTTCCATATCTTGGTATTTGAAGATTGATTACAAATTATTTTCTTAAGATAGAAAGCAAGCTACTAATAAAATTTGATATTTTTTATTTTTGCACCTCCTGAAGCTGGAAAATGAAGACTTCAGTACTGCAGATCATCCTCTACAAAACAGCTTGACTATTCCTGAGGAAGATTCAGTTAATGACTTAACTCTTTCTATGGAAAAGGTGCTTGAAGAGCCTATTAATCTTTCGATCAAAAAATCTCAACATTGTACTTCTCCTTCTGAACTGCTCAGCAACACTTCTTTCCTGCCTGTGAATGCCAGAACAAGACAAATTAGAACCAAAGAAGGTACCAAGCTTTTCATTATTTCATTAAGATTTTTGGTCCTTCTTTCTTAGCACTGTCCGTTACAAGCATTGCAAATCAGTATGCTTATTAATGTGCTTACATATAAATGTGCTTTTCCGACAAGCTTCAAATATTATCAGAGTACTTAATCCAATGGAAAAGTGTGTTTGGTCTCGTTTGTGGAGGAAAAACATGGAAATGATACGCCTTGAAGGATGTAGCATCCTTCATCTATGAACCAGAAATGAGTGTGTCTGTGTGAAGGACCTGGAGTATTAGTTCTCTTAGAAGCACTCTGGTTAATGAGACCTGCAGTTGTGACTATTGAAGAGCTGGTTTGAAGAGTCCAAATTCAATTAAAATAAAAATTACTTCCGAAATGTAATGTGCCTTCTGCCTAAGTCCTTCACATCAGTAGCATAGCAAATTTTTGTTAGGTTAATATATTGCACAGTATGTGCTTTTGCTTGGCTCTGTCTGCTGTGGAACATTCCCTTCAGCCAAGGCCTATTTCTTCAACCTTAATGGAGAATTAGACCTTATTTAACTCTTTTCATGGGCAAATTGCCAGCATCCTTGTGCTACACTGTAAAGTCTCATTCCTGCAAACTCTAAAAGTCAATGGGACTATTCATGCAAGCAAGGGATTGCAGGATCAAGCTGTTATCCTGTGACTTATGCCAATATTTGGCTGCTTTCCTCTGTAAAAGATGAATTAATATTTCTATCTCTGTGCTGTATTTTTATTCAAAGAATTCTAATTAGTACAAAGAAGGCCTAGCTCAGTGAGCCAAGGAAATGTATTTGTCTTCTCTTATATGTACTATGCCAAACTGTGACAGCAATGCCACAGTCATTTGAGTTGTATGTATCAGGTGCAACCCTAAACGGCTGTGCCTCAGTCAGGCTTAAGTGTCTCTGAGAGGAGCAGCTTCGTAGTATCTGGTCTGGGTCATCAGACACTATACACAGAGGAAGCCTCGACATACATACTCTCACTACCTATAACAGATGCTACAAATTTGCTCTGTGTAAGGCACAGACCCTGTTGTCCAAGAGGATGGGAAGACTAAGGTGTTGAATTCAATGCTGCTTCCTTTTCCCAAGGAAGGATCAGGATTGAGCAATTCCCAACCTGCTCTCACTGTTTAAAGGCGTGCAGTGGAGGGGACACCTGAGGAGATATAGTCACCCTGTACAGTGGGCACCAGTCAGGGAGGTTAACTCCACTGCAAAGGCGACATCTTTGCCAGTGGCTCTCAGTGGGACTTATTGGCTTCACCAGTGCTGTGCTGCCAAACCCCACTCCTTCTGGTACTTATCTCCAATGACTCATCCTTTTCTAATATCAAATCTAAACATTTCAGCTTAATTTACAAGAAAATGCTTCTTATCCTAGTGCCAAGGGATGTGGTAAAAATTGTACATAATTTCATCATTTTTCCTCTTACAGCCACTTTTCTTCTTATCATGGATTGCATAAACACCCTCCCTTCCCCTTCTTTTCCCTAGACTAAACAAATCTGATGGTTTCGGCATCTCCTCATGGGTCAGGGTTGTGATTTTTTAAAACCACCTCATTCTTGCTATGCTATTCTGGTTTGTCTGCAATTAAGGAGTGCTGGCCACAGCCAAATGCAGATCTGCAGCTGAGGCCTCTGGGGTGCAATGCAAAACCTGGTTATCAACTTCCTGTGTTTTACATTCCTCGCTGCTGGTAATATACTGTAGCAGTGTTGTGTGGTTGACTCCATGTAGTGAATGGTCCATGTTAACCCTTAGTTTCTTCTACACAACAGTTCCCTTTGTGAGTACATTCATCTGATCCTTCATAAGCATAATACATACAGTTATTTCAATTCAGTCGTGCTGATTTAGGAGATTTTTTTTCTCTGATGTATGAAGATCAATTTTTAATTATGAACACTCTCCACAGTGTTTGCAATCCCTCTCGTTCGGTGTTTTTCACAAGTTTTGTAGGTACTATTATTTCATGAACTAAGTTGCTCATGGAAAAGTTGATTAATATTGAGAACTCAGCACCATTGAAACATCCTCTGGTTCAACAGTGTGCAATGAGAGCTGCCCCTTCAGCTCAGTGTGCAGTCACCCTTTACTAATTCTGTCCAGAGCCACAACTACGACCCATCGTCTGAGCAATAATCACAAGTGAATAACACTTTAGAAGTGGCATGACACGTACCTTTCTGTGTCAGTCTTGATTGTAATGTGTTTTCTGTGGCTGAGAAGCACAGAGTATCTTAGAGGTGCATTGCTTTCAAGTCATTGGTATATTTGATATATTTATGTTACGTACATTAGGAGGATCGAAAAGAATCATACAGTGTAGCTTTCATCCCTCAGTGGCAGATGGGAAACAGAATTTCCTTTCTGTATTAAAGTAACTTGAATTATCCAGACGCTTCTGAGCATGGAACAGGAGACCACACAGACCTCCTGTGCCTCAGGTTTTTAGACCTCCATAGGTCTGTTTTTCTAAAATGAAGGCTGTATAGGAAAAGAGGATTACTTATGTTGTTCCAAGTATATGGATGAATGTGGCATAGCTGTGTATGTATATAATTCCCTGGGTATGTAAACATTTCAACAAAATATTTTGGAAAGGCTCCTCATATTCAATACAGAAACTATGGTTAAAAGCAAAGAGAAAGACAAAGGCTGTGTCCCAGAATAGAAAATAGCGTATGCATTTTCTATACATATAGATTAAATGATTCCATAATTCACTTATGATATCGTATTAAACACCAGTCAGAAGTACATGAATATTGAAGTACTTTCTACCCTAATCTGCCTCTGATATTATAAATATTTTATTCATTTTCTTATCTTCTGTTCCAGATTCCAATAACTGTGAAAAGGAACATTTTGAAATGGATATGAAAAGCAATCAGAATGTCAGGTAACAGAGTCTTTTCTTATACCAAAGCACTAGCCATGAAATTTTATGCTTGTATTTAGAAAATTTGTAGTACTTAATGATAACGGGGAAATTAAAAAGAGTGCAAGATTCCTTATATATAATGATTCTGATAGTTGTAAAGTATTCTCTTAAACTTTAAAACACCAGTTTAAAAGAAGTGACAAATTCATGTATTTCTGTTATTCTGTGTCATTTTCCATAACGAATTAATATTTTCAGGCCTATCTCACTTGAACAATTAGAAACAGTTTAGCCCGAATTAAACCTAAAAAATATAATTGAAACAGGATTAATATTATTTCAACAACTTTGTAAAACTTTGTTTTCAGTACTGCTGTGATTACATTTTAAAGGAAAGTTGATGATGTGCTGTGTTCCTTCTTGAAGCCAGACACACTGAAAAGTATCAAGCACGACTTAAATTGGAATGGGTTTATGCTTGAATGGGTATATGCTTCACTGTCTAAAAAAACTGTCTGGAAGGCTGTGCCCAAAGAGTGGCGGTGTGTGGAGTTAAATCCAGTTGGTGACCAGTCATACATGGTGTTCCCCAGGGCTCAGTACTGGGGCCACTTCTGTTTATTATCTTTATCAAGAGTCTGGATGAGGAGATTGAGTGCACCAGTAAGTCGGCAGCTGACACCAAGTTGGGCGGGAATGTTGATCTGCTTGAGGGTAGAAAGGCTTTGCAGAGGGACCTGGACAGGCTGGATCAATGGGCCAAGGCCAATGACATATGAGGTTCAACAAGGCCAAGTGCTGGGTCCTGCACAACAACCCCATGCAGCTCTACATGTTTGGGAAGGAGTGGCTGGATAGCTGCCCAGTAGAAATGGACCAGGGAGTGTTGATCAACACCCAGCTGAATGTGAGCAGTGTGCCCAGGTGGCCAAGAAGGCCAAAGCTTTGTGGCTTGTATGAGAAATAGCGTGGGCAGCAGGACAGGGGAAGTGATTGTCCCCCAGTACTACTCAGCACTGGTGAGGCTGCATCTTGAGTACTGCATTCAGTTTTGGGTCCTTCACTAGAGGAAAGACACTGAGTGCTGGAGCATGTCTGAAGAAGGACAATGAAGCTGGTGAGGGGTCTGGAACACAAGTCTTATAAGAAGCGGCTGAGGGAACTGGGGTTGTTCAGCCTGGAGAAAAGGAGGCTGAGGGGAGACCTTACTGTTCTCTACAACTACCTGAAAGGAGGTCATAGAGAGGTGGAGGGCAGTCTCTTCTCCCAAGTAACAGGTGATAGGGCAAGAAGAAAAGGCCTCAAGTTGCACCAGGGCATGTTTAGATTGGATATTAGCAAAAATTTCTTCACTGAAAGAAGCATTGGAACAGGCTGCTCAGGGAAGTGGTTGAGTCACTATCCGTGGAGGTATTGAAAAGATGTGTAGATGTAGTACTGAGGGACGTGGTTTAGTGGTAACTTGACAGTGCTAGTTTAATGGTTAGACTTAATCTTAAAGGTGTCTTCCAACCAAAATTATTCTATTATTCTATGATTCTGTGATTCTATGAATAATTAAAACAAAAATATATGGATCAGGGCAAAGTTTTAGCACAGAAATTAGTAATGCATTTACACATATGATTAATTTAAAGTGATTGCATTCACATTTCTTAAAGAATTGGCATGTGAAAAAACATTTCAGCTTTTAGCCAGTGGAGTCACATTTACAAAGGAGAAGGAACACAAACTACATTGTGTGAAAAAATGTTGAAACTTGGTAAGGAGGAGAATTTTTTGTAATGTGACTAAATTTAACCGTGTGTCATAGTGATTGTAGATCTGACCCTAAGGAACAGAAGATCCCCTATGTGAGACTGGAACGTCTAAAAATATGTACATCAGATGCAGGGGAGCTCCCAGTATTTAAGCTCCAACCACAGGACAATGAGCAGGGGGGCAATTTCCTCCTGATAATTGAGTCTGGGACCCAGTCTTCAAGTATGTCTATAAAGGTGAGTGATGTTTCCTTAAGGCTTTACCTGCTTTCTCCTCTTTTTCCCACTGATTTGTACCCACAGTTTCTGAAAGAGATTATACACCGAACAGGTCCGTCGATTCATTTCACCTTTGGATGCTTCTGTGATGGGTTGTAGTAGAGATGCAGCTTTTAGTTTGCTGTGTAGCTCCCTGACACTTCGATTTCTGAGAATTCTGTCTCTGGGACTGGATAGCTGTAGTGGTTTTGTATTACAGCAGGCAACCTGGCTCATCTGTCCAGTTACAAATATAGGATAAATAGCTTAAGACTGTCCGAATGTGTATTTGAGAGAAAGGAACCTTTTCCAGAAATCAGGGTATAATAGATTTTTAAAAGCTTTGTATTCTATTGCTTTGTTGGAATCTTGACTGTGAACTTCTTTTCACAGAGAGCTGTGAGTTGTTTACAGTAAAATTTGCAAGTAAGATTGTAAAGTGTCCTGTGTCTATCATCTGTGATATGAAATCTATACAACTCTCTCACAATACTATTATATTGTGGTATGTGGAGGAAATGACTTGGATAAGGTGACCTGTGGCAGATGTTGAACTGAGCATGAACCTGCTGAACCCCAGTGCCTTCTCCAATAGAGTTTACTGCAGAGAAACCATTTTGTCTGCAGATAACCACTGCTGTTATACGCTTATTTGTGAAAATTATGATTGTGTGATCACAGATTTTTCTTCCTTCAAGATAAATAAAGATACTCCACCTGACGGACTGAAATCCAAAGAGGAGAACTCACGGGACAGAAAATTTCTAATATCCCAGGCTGCTGAACAGACACAATCTCCTCTTGTAGATACTGCATCTGTTGATCAGAAGCTCAACAATGGCATCTCCATCATGAAAAAATCTCCGGTTACTCAGGAAGTCAATCCAATTGAAAACGAGGATTTCTGTGCTGTGTGTCTTAATGGAGGAGAACTGTTGTGCTGTGATCACTGCCCCAAGGTCTTCCATCTCTCCTGCCATGTTCCAGCCCTGCTCAGTTTTCCAGTGTGAGTATGTATGACATTTCGCTAATGTGCTCAGTTTCTGCTCACTGCCTTGAGGCAGAATATATCCTCAGGGCAGTATGTGTCAACCTTGCACAAAGGCAAGGACTGCATCTCCCACCTGCCTTTTTACTTTACTTTTCTTGCAAAGGGAAGTATTGTCTTACACACTAGGAACTAGATGAATTATTAATGAGAAATGTTTCCAAACATGTATGCCCTTTCTGCCGTTAGCTGACCAGTACGACAAAGGAGGTGGTAGATCTGAGCTTCAAAAACATTCTCAGGAGTTATTGGAGAAAAATAAAATCGTAACTCTCATGTAACATCTGTAGTGTAGACATCTCTTCTCTGCAAGAACAGTGACTAGCACAAGGAAAGGGTGATTAGTAAGTTCCTGTTCAGTTTTCTACCCAGTTTTATGGGAAATCTAGGCATTTGGTGGCTTTTGTGGAAACATTTGGGACATTGGTTTTGCTAAGACAAACATTCCCTAGCAACTTGTCACAAATGAATCACATGCGACCAAGAGCTGGAATTAGGTACACATCCACAGACCAAATTTTAAAAGTGAGGCTGAATAATATGCATTACCAGTAGTGTATAATTCTGAGTTCTGTTGCAAATCATACCAGGTGGGACCAGAGGCTACTTCATTTGTGCCAAGCCCCCATAGCTGTCCTAACTGAGAAAAACACATTGTGAAATAGTAGTTTGGAGATTCTGGTTTGTTCCTTCTGTTCAAAAAGCAGGAATTCCCATATCTTGGCTTTTCACTGTTTTCTCCAATAGCTAAGAAATTAATTAAACCTCTAGTTTCAAAACAAAGTGTAAACCTTTTTTTCCTTTTAAAAAAGCCTTCATAGGCAAAATTTTAATTAAGTAAGTTAATTCCCTTTGCTGAAGTTCTGTATTCATACTTCTGTAATATACATTCTTCTATAGTTATGCAGACCCTGATGTTGCAAAATACTAGCTAAGGATGAGACTTGTTTCCAAACACAGTGATTACAGAGGTTTGTTATTTGACAAGGTGGGTATCAAAAGTTGACACAAGTTTTGGGTTCTTGTTTTGCAGGGGAGAATGGGTGTGCACGCTTTGCCGTAATCCAGTGAAGCCAGAGGTAGAATATGACTGTGAAAACACACGCTACAGCCACAGCTGTAATGCACAATATGGCCTTGATGAATATGACCAGAAGGTGCGAGTAACTATATATTTTGTACTATTTAGAAAAGGACATATGATCTCAGCATGTGGCTTTGCCTCTTCATTGGAAAGATGACTGTTTTGACTTGGTTGCTACTCAAATGTTTCAGAGAGTAATGAATACAACAAAAGCATTGTTAGTATTCAGTCCTATCAGTCTCTTCTATCTAGACATTGCTATTCAATTTTAAAATGAATGACATGTTATAGAAAGATGAAGCAGGCAGATCTGGAATTCCTTTCTCCTTTGGACAGGGATGTTGTATTCAGTAGCAGAACTACCTGAGTCAACTTTGCCTGGCTTTCTACTACTGTATCTTTTTCCTTTAAGACTTGTCACCTTCTCAGACATCTGCTTAGGCCATTTGCAATGATATTTTTCTGATGTAGACACTT
This sequence comes from Nycticryphes semicollaris, assembly GCA_013400055.1. Lineage (NCBI taxonomy): Eukaryota > Metazoa > Chordata > Aves > Charadriiformes > Rostratulidae > Nycticryphes > Nycticryphes semicollaris. The sequence goes on from VXBJ01004149.1 coordinate 28,044, forward strand.
TTTGACCTTCAGTCATACTGAAATCATCACACCGTCTTCATATATATCACCAAAAGCCTTGAAGATGACATTTAGGCACTGTTAACTCAGCGTAGATGAAAGCTTATCTCTTTACATCCCCATTACCAGTTTCTATACCAAATCTCCCATGAAAAATGCCTTTTCCTAAAGCCCATTTGGTGCTTGGAAGCCACAAGTTCCAAATAAACATCCTGTTTATGCTGGGGACAGCTGGACAGGGAGGCTAAGTCCACACTGGCTGAGTGCCAATGCTGAGCTGGCCCTGAGCAAATGGAGCTCGAATAAGGCACGGGTCTAATCTGGGCACCATATATAAAGATAACAGCAATGAATCCTGGAGCACTGGGGCCCCTTCCAAGGCCTACGAGCATAGCCACAGCACTGCTTAAATTCATCCATTCTGTTTCCAGACCTGAGCTACTCTGTCCATAAGGAGGTGGACATAACTTCTTGACTATGATGTGATCCCTGTTTCTGTTGGATTGGGTACAACTGTCCAGAAATAATTGGGACTGGAGGCTTGATTAGTGAGGATCTACTTAGAAAATGGAGTTGATTCAAAATTCCATTGCTTGTGAGCACACATGGCCTATATTGTCTTCGTAGTGAATTTTTTTTGCATCAGTGAGAAAAACAAAGACGAGTATAAGTAACTTACAAGTTAATGATGATTAAACAGAACTGTTTTCATACAGTGCTACCAACTACATAACTTACTTCCATTTGTATGAATGGGCATGAACAGTGTGAAACATTTTCCATTTAGCTGTTTCCACACTGTTGTTCCTTTAGTTAAGAGCCAATGAATAGAACTGGAGTACAGAAAGGAAATTGTGATCACTATGAATGCCCAAGAGTTTCCAGGAAAGACACATGCATGCAAAAATTTTCACGTAATGTTTCTTTTCTTGCATTTCTTGACTTTAAGCTATAAAAACGTTATGAGGCAAAGTCTCCCCAAATGCCATTTCACATCAGAAATGCACAGATTACATGAAAACTCCCCTGGTTGATAGTATGATTGATTAAATACAGGCAAGGATAAAACCGAATTGTTTTGAATTAAAATGCATTTCAAATTTGGCTTCTACAGAAGTGTGAAAAGCTGGTGCTTTCCCTGTTCTGCAGTAGTATGAGCCTCCCATTCCACGAACCCGTCAGCCCCCTGGTAAGTACTGCATAAGCCATGGGTGAGAGGGAATCCAAAGACTACTCTGGCACACCTTGCGAGTTTCTCCTTTGTCTTCTTGAAAGATATACATTAGCTTTTTTTTTTTCCTGAACACTATTGCTTCCTAGGGAAGGGTAGGTATTTCCCTCTTGCAAGCGCTTTGAAGGTGCCAGGTCAGAGGCAGGTAAATGCTGGCCATTGTTCTCAGGCCAGGTTTGAATGCCAGTTTAAAATGCTGGTAGGATACAAAAGGTATATGAGGAGCTCCAGCAATTAAGAAAGTTGACTTGCTGCATACATGGAGAACGTTGCACTGCCATTAGAGAGGTCTGCTTTACAAATAGCCCTGGACTCTCTCTTTTCTGGTATTTTGCACAAAGCTGCTAAAGTGACGGTCTTCAGGGGAAGGTGTAGAGACTTCATCCACGTACCTAACATTTGCAATGTTAACTGGCTATTTGAAGGAAGATGCAGATTCTTGCTATTGCAACAATAGAACACAATATGAAACAAGTTGGAGGAGGAAAATGAGAGGGAAAAAAAAAGGTTTTATATGTAGGAATAGTCCAAATAACATTATCAAAAACATTCCTCCTAATAAAGCTTGCAATGAACTTATGGAACACATTACCTAACAAGTAGGTTGTGACCCAGAAAGATTTAAGGAGTGGGATATCCTGCTGGCTAGCTGGTGCCTGTTGAAAAAGAATTTTGTTGAACTTTAAAAAGAGTGCATAGTGGCATATGTTTAGTCACTCTTGGCAGACTACATCCCACAGCATCCGCAGCCAGTATCTCAGCACATTATTTTTATAACTGATCGGGGGAAATGTTAGCTAATTGTCAGTGTTAGATGTATTATTGATTATAGTTGAATGACGACATTTCTATCTGTGGATAAATGTTAGAAAGTGAAAATAGCAGAGTAGTCGCTGAAGTTGAGCTATTTTCAAGATCAATCTTGCAAGCAATCAAACCTAAAAGCACCCAGGAAGATGACGTGCAAGTGTAGGCACCAAAAGACTAGACCTTTTTTCCTTGATGCAAGGAATCCTCTGCAGTGACTTCTGTCCAAACTTGGATAGAAGTCATGGGAGAGGAAATGTTTTCATTTAAAAGATTACATACCTCTGTTTTATTCTTATTGCAGGCTCGCCATTATTATCAGATCATCAAAAGGCCCATGGATTTGTCAACCATACGAAAAAAGCTGCAAAAAAAGGACAAGTCCCACTATTCTGCACCTGAGGAGCTTGTGACTGACGTGCGCCTCATGTTTTGGAACTGTGCAAAGTTCAATTATGTAGGTTTCTAATATGCATGGGTTTGGGCTATACAAACTGGAGGGTTGCTCTTTGAATTTGCCACATTGGTGTAACTGTTGGTGGCACTGACATCAGATATAGGATTAGGATAAACAGAAGTTTTGATCAGTTTTACTCTTTGGAAATTATATAAATCTTTTTTAAACAACAGAAATGGAACTATATGCGGGTCTGAGGACCTGAGACACATATGGATCTAAAATTAAAGAGGGACATCTTAACAGACAACTTTTTGTATTGATGCTCAGTTTGCTGTGAGAAGCCAGTCGTAGCCAGAAAAATAGCTAGGGAACAGTCAGGTGCATAGAAATTCCTAAGCAATGATGACTGCTATTCTTTCGAGTTCACTACACATCTCTTTTTCTTAGAGATGCAGAAACACGTTCCACAATAGCAGCATCTGTTTTTCCCTTACATTGTAAATGCAGAGGGCTGATGGGCTGTAGAAGGTGTGCAGAAGACTAATGGAGGTGTAGCAGACAGAACCAAGGGGAGACATTAAGGCAGAGTAGTTATTTGGTTTTGATCCTTGATGTTGCCTGTGTGTGGTAACACTGAGTGCTTATTTATTCTCTTGCAGCCAGATTCGGAGGTTGCTGAGGCTGGACGGTGCCTAGATGTATTCTTTGAGAGCAAACTGAAGGAGATTTATCCAGATAGGCATTTTCCTTCCATGCAACAAGAAGACTCTGATTCTGAAGAAATGGCGAGTCAGAATAGCAAAATGCTGCCCCAAGACTTTCAGTGGCCGCCATATGGACAGGAATGCATTCAGCCTAAAAGGAGACGGCGCCATACTGTAAGATTGCAAAAGCAGAAGCATTTGGTTGCTAAGTGGCCACCCTGCTAATTCTGTTTACAGCTCCTGATGGGAAATTTTGACAGGGCTGTATGGGAAAACTGGCAAGCTTCTATCATGCAGATGTGATCAGTTCTACAATTTCATGTCGAGATACTCTGAATGGAATAAAGTGTCACTTGTATATAAATATATGAACATGAACAAATGAAATATCTTGGGTCACACAGTTATCTTCCTAGCAGAAAAGTCTGCCAAGATTTTTAAAAGGACTGAGCCCTCTAGCTATTGACTCTTTGTCTCCTTTGTACACAGGAAAGCGAAAAAACTAAAAGAACGATGTTTCAGCCAGCTAACAGCCTTCCTCAGGTATGACCTCCTCAAGACATGAGATTTGCTATGAGGAATTCAGCAGCATAACTGACAGAGTTAAGGTGTGTGGGAGGAAAGCAAAGCACTTGAGCTGTTTTTTTAAACTCTCCTAATCTGCTGACCGTATGCCTTATTTCTAGATGTTGTGGACAGATAACAGATCCAAAGTGTTTGAATCTGTCAATATTCAATCTGTCGAATCACACATGTGTTTTGCAGTGTTTACACTGAAGTACTAATGTTTTGGTGATAGCTAATGATGATTAATAATAAAATTAACATGCTAATAATATCTAATACTGCAGTACCATTTTATAATCTCTTCAACGTGGCATCTTTATTTTATAAAGCACAGGTAACCATGTAATAATCTTACAATGTGCATGTTGGCCATGCTTTGTGATAAATACAAAGTGTAGTCATAAAAGCCCTATTTCCGTTGTCTTATTCAATTATTTTTCTGGAAGCATGACTGCTCAAGGCCTATGTGATGCAGTCTAATGTGTTTATCTGATTAGCTGTTTCTTTTGAAGCTGAGCATTTTCATTAAATCATGAAAGAACAAGTTCTAATAGTGCTAATACTAGGCCTCTGTGAGCTGTTTCTGAGTACATATTGGATGCTCTGTTTGTAAGGAATGATTATTTTGATTTCTAATTCATGCTAGGTAAAGTAGTATGGAATTTCTTGGGTCTCAAAGGCAGCATTTTAATACAACACAAGCCAGTTGTTTTTCTTTAAAGTAGATATTGGAATTCAGTAAATTAACTATGAAGCAAATTACATGGTTTTAGAAGTGCCTATAAAATAATGTCATATGTTCCTGATTTTTTTTTGCTTATTGCTTGTAGTTGTGATTAACAACAGTGGTATAAAATTATGATAGTGTGTACATGTAGAAGCTCAAACAGATTTGAAAGAATGTCTAAGGTTACTTTTTTTTTTGGTAAATTCCACAATGTACTGGCAGAACAACACCGAGGGTCAGAAGAGCAATTTTAGAGTTCACTTGAACAAAGGGTGTCACGTAATTGTAAAGCCTGAAGGGTGGGGAAGGTAACAAGACATGACATCTGATGAGAGAGGTGATGGTTTTCAAGCTGCTTCCCATCTCTTCCAGAAGCAGGTGAGCCAGTTCTTTGTGTGGCCAATGCTTTCTTCGTGTGTGTGAGGGGTATCTTCCTCCTCAGAGCTCTGCCAAGCAGCATAAAGCTGGGCTGTGGTCTGGCTCTGAGGGAGAAGGGTTGTTGCAGATCTCAAACACAGTTAAAGTTCATTTTAATTAGGTTCCTGTAAATAAAGATGGTATTTTCAGCATAGTTGATATGGTCTATTTGGTCTGGTAACCATGTCTGTTATTTTAGATAACACTTTAAAACAAAGATTTATATATGAAATAATAAGGTGTGAATGTTATATTCTACTGTCTATGCGACTTACTGTTTGCCATTAATTTGACAGTGAGCTAATGTTTTCTTTTCTTTGAGGAAATGAAAGCCTGGATATTATAAGCTGACTGGAAAACTGTGAGATGAAGGGACAGCCTTTATATTTTCTGTATATGAATTCCTATGTGTTTGCTTTCTGTCAAACTCCTATTCTCAAAACAGTAAGTGTCTTGGCACAGGGAAATGTGTGCAGGTTTGCAACTGAATTATCACCCTTATCTGTGCTACATGTATCACCTTTTCTCAGTTGGTAATTCCTCCACCAAAGGCCTATATTTTACCATTAATAGCAGAAAAATGATATGCTGTAGAGTCTTCATCTAAGGGCAAAAGTGGAAATGGGAGAAGATATTGATGACTTCATCTTTTCATGGAGGAGCAGAGTAAACAAGAGCTTGCTTCTATTTCTTAAAGGCTGTGAGTTTGTTAACTGTACCATTAGTTTTGAAGAACACACATTTTAATAAAATTTATCCAGGATATATTGTACCTGTGTCAAAAAATGGAAGTGTTCCAGTTCATCATCACATACAGATACCCTTCGGATGTGTACTGGCAGGACTCTATGGCTTGAGCATTCTTAAGGCTAACTTTGTTTTTGATTGCTTCACTAAGACTTAATAACAGTTAAATACTTGTAACCTTCATGTCACATTGGTAAGCAGAGCAAAAACTGAACTCATAACTATGACTTCACGTACTTTCAAACATAACTCTGTGGGTCAGCACCTTCACAATACATTGCATGTTGTAAGAATAGCATTATCCATCTCAGACATTGCCTTAAAACTGCTGGCTTGTGATGTTCCTGCTGCTGGACTCCGGGGCCTGTGAATTCTTGGGGCATTTACTCTGCTGTAGTCCAATTGCACGCTGGTAATGGCACTGACAGGTATGGAAGGAAGGGTCTCTCTTCTGAAATCTAATAGCTCACGTAGCCCAAATGAGAAGTGATAGATTAAGTGGTTACTTTTTCTTCTGTCACACAACCTGTTTCACAGTCCAGAATTTGTGGGAAAGGGAGCAGGGAGAACTCCTGAAGTTTTCCACTGGAAATAACTATAGCAGAAACAAATGCCAGGAACACTGTGGAAGCCCCAGCGAATGTGCCAGGCCCCTGCAAACACAAGCAAGGGCAGAATTTTTCATTTTTTAAAAATAATAGGTTACATGTACAATGGGAAAATCCTTTTTGTGCTTAAGCAGTTGGAAAAGAGATTAATTACCCTTCAGTAATAGATCTGTTGAAGAAGAAATGACAGCTACAAATCCGACTTTCTTACAGATGATTTCAAAGACATTCTTCCAGTATCGCTACAGCAGAATGATGTTAGAGTTAAGACAAACAGGTGTTTAACAATTCAGATTATTGAATGACTGCATGTTTATATGTGTAATGTGCTTTGCTGAACAATAAAATACATGAAATGTATTTTTGCACATCAATCTGAAATTTTTGCTCTGAGTACATCTGTGTTCAATTAATATATGGATTATATAATATCATTTAACACTTTTCAGCTAAGTTGTTGATAACTACTGATGGTAAAGCAGAATAGTTACAAAAGCAGCTATGCTAACACTGGAGATTAGCTTTCTATTTGTACTGGAATTTTCAATAGCAAGTAGATATTTTACTTTTTCATTTTTCAATCAGTCTAAATTAGCAAGAACCAAACATGCCATGAATAAAAAAAAATGTTTGTAGTTCAATGTATGTATATATTAAAGTGCCAAGGAACACAGCACTTACTAGTGAGATGAAAAAATTGTGTTGTGTATTTTATCAGAAGGAATCAGAAAAGATATTCTACAATTGAAAATACTAGAAACTGAAAAATTAGGGAATAATTTACAAAAAATAGAACAAAAATACTGCATTGGCATAAAGTCTAGCAGATCCTGCAAGTGTTTTTCTATTGTTTGTTCCTCTCAATTTGGTTTATGGGAATATAAAACTATCAGGAGCAGCTTTCTGACCTGGAGGCCTACTGTCTCGAGGGGTAAGGAATTGTTATTTCAGGGTTATGGCTGTGCTGCTCTTCAGGCATAATTAAGAGACAATTTGTAGATAGAGATCACTTTTTTTATTGTACAAACAGGAAAATGTATATTTTCTGGGCACGCAGTTCCTTCAAGTGTGAAATACAGGCAATAGACTTCAAAGCTAAACACCAGAGGAGTTTGCCTTGAATTAGATATGAACAACAAAATTTGAGAGAGAATAAAGACAGACAGTAATCGTGGGCTAAGGAGGATGTGCATCTTTTGAAGCTGTCTTTCTGTAGATCAGGAGCAAGAAGTGAGAGGTGCAGTGGTTGTTTTCTGAGAAATTTTACCCCACTGTCTGTTCCTGTCCTTTAGTAAATGTTTATGAAAGTCCATTTTACTGCACAGTTATATGTGTTTTCATGACAGCATTTAGTAGGTTGATAGCATCTAGTCTACTAAGTAGACTTTCACAGAAGTATATATTGGGATAGGAAACCGTAGAAATGTAGTATTTGGCTGGCTTTGTTGTGAAAAGTGTTTACTGTGTTGCGAATACTTACTGTGGAAATGAGAAGTGGGACAGTTAAAATAGTTTGTCAGATATCTAGCTCCACTTGCACTATTTTCATTCCTGGTGTCTGGAAAGAGGTTCTTGAAAGATACTTCTCAGATAACTTCTTCCTGCATAGGATGCAATTTGTAACAAATTCCTTGTACACTCTATCTCACTGTATATTTTCACTGTAGAAAAGCCCTTTTTAGGTTAGGGAGATAAGACTTGCAAATGTTTTTCCCAGGGCAAATAAGGCAGTGTCTGAAGGTCCAGGAGTATTTTACTGCTTTCGGAGACTGTTTGAGATGGTTTCCAGTTTTATGGAAGTAGCAACACTGATTTATGGTTATGCTGTGGATGCTAGGTTGTAAGTAACTATTCTTGATCTTGATTATAGTGCCTTGGGCAATTGCATCAGTACAGAAGTGTTCCAGAGGCAGTATCTTACTGAGGTTACTGATGCTTATTAAATTTGTTGTGAAAGTCAGTGAGGGAATCCAGGTTTTTGGTACATAGGAAAGAAATGTCAGTTCTTTTAGCATAATGTGCATGCTATGTTTTTAGATAGTCTGTGCTGAGATGTTATAGCTGTCCTTTATTCTGACATTCTTCCCTTACCTGATGCACCTGATTGCTTGCCACTCTAGAGTGACTTTTTGACAATGTTTCTTGCTAACTGTGATGAGTTCAGTTTAGATGGAGGAAAAAAAAAGTAATCTATTTTTATATGCTGACGTCTGGGCAGGAAATGAAACATACTTGAATAGTTTTCCTTCTTTGCTTATTAGCCTGCTCTTGCTTCTGATGAAGTTAGAGCAGGAATGGTTCTTGCATGTCTTTAAGTTCAGTACTTGCTCAGTATTCTGTGATACCCTGCTCTAAGAAAATGTGTTGATATTATTCCTGAAGTTTCATGATGCAGTGCAGGTATAGGACAAACATGGAAGTCATGAGATGCCTTATGGAAAATTTACAGTAAAATATTCAAATCAGAGCTAGCTCTTTGCCAGGTGGTGTGCTGACTGCCTGCATTGGGCTGAACTTCTCTCCTGGCTGTATGAACAAGCCCAGTGCCCCAGTAGTGTTTCAGATGTTGAATTATGCTTATAGAAACTCATAGAACTTAATCTGCTTTTATATTGGACTGACCAAATATTAGCATAGAGTGATCATGAAAAAGCAGCAGAACAGTGCTGTCTTTAGACACTGAAAGTAAAACAGATAAACTGCACTGTGGTAGGAAAGTTAGGGCATTGGAGTGGTGGGTTATTTTATGTGGTTATTTCTGGATCACACAGTAATTTATAAATCAGAATGTTGATTCTACAAGTAATCACATTTCTGCTATTTACTGCACTTTTAATGTTTCTTACAACAGCATTAAACCAGACCTAAATATAAGTCAAGGAAATAGTTTATGCACATGTCTATGCTATATTGGGTTACCTGCGGTTCATAGTGCAGCACTTCTAAATTTACAGATCACTGGGCCAAACTAGGCAGGTCTCTCCTGCAGCCCAATAACAGATAGAAAACACCCTTAATCTCTAATAATGAAAATATTAATTGAATGGAACGGTAGCTATACAACTAGCAGGCTATGCAAAAGTGTTCTGTAAATCACAGAAATGAAACAAAAAACCTTGTAGGATATTTTATTCAATGGTATAAATAAAGAAACGATGTAGAGCTTAGATAAACAGAAAATCAATTTAACATTCATCCTTCATCCTACCCAAACTCTGTGCTGCATTTTACACATAATTGTAAATACCTCAGGCATCTGCAGTGCAGTATATTAACAAAATAGGTGGGTTTCAGTTTATAAGAAATAACATGAAAAAAATCCAGTGCTTTAGGGAAGCACTGGACACTTCTCTGTTTCGTTTTCCCTGTGGTCTCTGAGGGCTTTAGAAACATTGGTAAACTGGCTCTCTTTCGTGTTTGTGATGTACTTATAAATATTTCCCATTTATAACTGTGAAAAACAGCATGATAAGCTAATGGAACAAGTGAGCAGCAGAGATGGAAATTGAATATAGCCCTTGGACCTGGTAGCAGGATTATCGTCTGGCAGTGTTAAATGAAAGTATTGTGAGACATCTCAGATTTGGGATGCACAGCTACAACCATTCATTATGGAGGAGGGGATTTGGATCTGGCAGCCTGCTGCAAACGGTGCTTGAGTTTAGCATCTGCAGTTCTAGAGCGGTGCTGAAAAATCACGTAGACCTTTTCTTACCCATAGGGGAAGTATTACCCACTGAAGGGGAATAGGGCAATGCTCAATCCATTGCTGTAAACCTACCACTGTCTTACAGCACGGGAGCAGTTGCAGTGGCCTGAGCAATGCAGATACCATAATAGTACTATCTCTGGCTGGGTGAGGTTGTCTCAGGGATATTACAAACAGGATGTTTTTTCTCCAGAGGATGAACTTCATGAAGGCTCCTTAGAAGTAATATTCCATACCATTTGAGAAAAATGAAAGTCGTTATCATTTTTGGTCTTTTAAATACTGCGAAAATCTCTGCAGTGCCGCACTACTGATGGGAATGAGTCCACTGGACAAGGAAATCACAGCAGTAATCTTTTGGGGTAGCGGTCTTACTGCTTGGTTGTAACTCTTGCATCATGTTCAAAGCTCTTCCCAGACTGCTGGAGATGTGCTGTGCTGTGTTGCATCATGCCCAGCTGAGCCTCGTGCCAGTAATCCCTGAGGGCTGGGGAGAAGGTCTGCTGTGGACACGTGCTGGAGAGGTGGCAGCACCCTCGAGACATTCAGTCCCTGAGCTGGGAAAAGTGTTGCTCCAGCATGCCCTTCATCTGCTATTTAGATACTCATAAAGCAGAAGGATATTTAATGGAAGGAGAACATATAATTTCCTCCCTTTCTGTGGTCCTAATTAGGAAATACTGTAAGTATCTGAAGATATTTATAGCCATAGAACTCAGCCTTCTACTCCTCTGTCTAGAGAAAGGAAGATACCTGCAGAATTAGTCAGATTTTGCATTTATTGGATTTTAATGTTTCTAAATAACGCATGTTCACTTTACAAATAAAGTTACATTGGTTGCCTCTCCCCTTCCCAGCTGTCAGTCCTATAATGCCCTTCTCATTTTGAGGTAAGCTCTCCTGCATTATTAATTCAGCTGTTTGTAATTAAATGATTAGCTAATCAAATTGTTCCCTCCAGAGTAGCTCTGTAAATGCATTGAAAACTGATTGATTTAGCTGAGGTCACTCAGTGAGAGTTCAGCCTTCAAATTCACTGTTATGAAGGATGGGAAACAGAGGAATAGATCTCAGGAGGACAAGGCTGTCTGACCTGGGGGCAGGAGAACAGTGTCTTTTAACCTTGTACATGTTTTCTTACAGTTCTGGTGGAAAAAAATAATGGTTCTGGAACTAGAGATCCAAAATTACATGCACTTTTGTGTTCCTTTCACTTTAACTTGTCAGAACTGCAGTTCAGATTTTAAAGGGCATCATTATAATTAGCTGCTTTCTCCTTGCGTTTACACTCACCGATCGTATGGGAGCAAAATGAGAATTCATTTAAAGGAGTTAAAGGTGAGTAAGCACGGGGAGGGGGTGGAGGGGGGAGATAGTATGAGGGTGTCATCGTAGTGTTGTTATTGCTGCTTTCTTCAGAGAAGTTAAGTTCTATGCACAGCTTTCTCCACTGGTTTGATCTGCAGCTCTTATGAAAAGATAAAATGCTTACGCTCTTGTGAAGGGGTGGGAGGAGATGAAGTTAACTTTTTCATTTCCCCCTCAGTTAGCTTGTGCAACTGAATGAGTGTTTTCTCAGCTTCCTCAACAGCGTTTAGGTACTGGTCACTTCCAGAGGTGATGGCACAGCCTCGCTTGGTCAGTAAACTTGAACGATGCAGCAAAGCTCGGGTTTTCCTAATATTCCCTGTAGACCAAATGAGGCAACCTGCTCCTCCCCGGTAACGAGAGTCACCACCCCGTGGTAAAGCAAGGTAGAGACTGGGCACACTGGTAGGCTGACTGTAGGGCAGCAAGCAGTTGGTACTTCTGAAACAAGGCAGTTGGCTCCCTCTGCTGATTTGCAGTATGATTTTAGTTGTTTTAAGCAACGGGCACCCTCCTCCTTTAGGTGCTGGATGTTCTAGTATCATTGTGCCTACTGGTTTTGATGTGGTTTCTTTCCCTGTGAAGTAGCTACAAAGCTGTGTGTTCCCCTTTAGCTTAAAAATCTGTACAGAACTTTACAAAGATTAATATATGTTTTCATAACCGAGAATCAACCTGTAATGTGGCAGCTGAGTGTAAGCATTTTAGGTAAGATGGCCATAAAACCATGATTACACCCATCTGTCTCCCTTAAGTATCCAGTAGAAAACAGTTAGAGCTCTCTCTCCATTAGGTAGTATGGAGAAAGAAGGTAATTAATTTCCCCCTTTATTTTATTTGGAGAAAGATAGTGCTTAAATTCAAATATATGAGAAAACCAAAACGAAAGTGTTTGTCAAAGGAGCTTTATTTGTCTATGGATAGTGTCAAACCAGCAGAGTTTTCCAAAAGTCTCTCTTAACCCTTATGCAGCAATTATGGAAAAGACAGAACAGCCACATTTCTAATAAAGCTTTGGTCATATAAATAGATATTAACAATAAACAAACACATACTATTTCTTAAAAAATGTATATAGTTGCATAAAAGCTGTTGGATATAAAAAGTGCTTGGTAAATTTAGAACTCGGATGGAGAAGATAGGTGAATAAGCCTCACTGTTATGGCCTGGCTGCTCTGTGGTTATTTGACCAGATTCTCACTTGGGGTAAATTAGAGAGGGCTGTGATGGCTGGTTTCCCTGGTTGCAGGAGTGATGCACTGCCTCTGAAACTGACACTTTTCTCTGTCCAAAAAAGGAATTCATTTGAGATGCTATCAAAAAACCAACCAAACAAAAAGACTAAGACAACTTGTCCCCCTGTGGAATTTCTACCACTTACTAGTAAACATTTTAGGGACATTACTGTTAACGTGTTTGATATCGTACACTTTTAAAAAGGGTCACCTACAAGAATTTGGCAATCTGGGTGCAACTAAGTTACCTAAACTCCCCATGCCGTTCAAATTGTCCTCGTGTATCGTATCATTTGGAAGTTACTGCAGAATCTCAGTGATTTTTGAGGTCATTTGAAGGTGTTTGAGAGTTTCCACAGCCAAACAAAAATGACACACTCTGTCTTTCCTGTAGAAACCTGCATGAATTTTCCATGTGTCATGGACCTATGTGTACCTTTCTCATTGCTCAGACCGATGAGATGGGCTGACTGGGCACTCCAGCTGTCAGAGGGTTGAACGCCGTGACCAGGCAGTATCGTCACTTTGTAGGGGATCTTCTGAGCTTGCAGCAGCAGCTTCCCAGAGAGGAACACGTTAAACTTGCCATAATACCTGCAGTTGCCACTGTTGTGCCGGTGAGAGTCACCTCCCAGTTGGCTCTCCACAGGCTGCTGCGGAGTATAAGGTACCAGTAGATGGAGCTCAAGGATCCCAGTCTCACCAAGAGATGGTAAAATTAAAGTCGAAGGTATAGGCCAAGATTTTGCCGGTTTTGTGTGCTGCTAATATTTGCCCTCTGCTATGACATTATTTTTTTCCACCTGAATGAGCCTGCATTGAGAAATTAATACAACTGGAGCACTTTGCAAGATTTGAGATGTCATGTTGTCTAAAAAAATGTAGATAAGCATTTACTGCTGTGTGTCCCTGTCCAAATAATGCTTCCTGAATCCCATCCACTGTCAGTGACACTGCAGCTCTTAATGTCACATTGTTGCTGTCATGGCAATTAGTTAAAGGTACTGGCACTTGATAAGCTTATTATGCTCTGTACTGTGAAGGAACTAAAAATTTCTGCGCATGTGTATATGGGCTCTTACTAAAACCATGCTAATGTATGATAAAAGACATCATCTTACATCTCCAGTAACTGTTTCCTCTGATGTTGCTGTTGATGGCAGGGGGTAGAGTGTGCTGGTGGCTGGTTCCACTTTATCTACTATGTATGTAATGTCATATCTATCCAGACAAAGGTAACTTTCTGCAGGCACTAGGGACAGCAGCAGATACACACACACACACATCACAAGATAAATATTTAGATAAATAACAAGGATATCAAAAGCCATATCTAAACCTTTCCCATGGACTTTCTGTTAGTATGCACTTACGCTGGATTCTGTTCAAAGCACAGCTAAGTAGCACAGAGGAGTGAGAGCTTTCTAAAATTCCCCTTTCAGACAAAGAAGTTTAGATGTCACATGTCAAGCATAATGTGACCTCAGGGGTTTCAACCTAGTCTCTAACAGGCATTTCTCACCCTTAAAAAAAAGGTCTGGCCTTTGAAACAATGCCTCCTTTCAAGAACTTGGGCTTAATATTATGTCACGAAGGTCAAGATTGTCTTGTACTGACTGAGAGGAGCACAGCAGCTTTCACAGTGGTTCCTTTCTTCATACGTGGCTCTCACTTGTACTTAACATTTTGAACTAAAAAATGAAATGTAGTAGGAGAAAGTATCACTTTCTGTGTGAGGCTTTGATGTGTTTTGTCTTATAGCCTCACTATTGTTGTTGCATTGTCATAATACTGAACGATTCTTCTCTTATTAACCGATGCCCTTTATTTGACAGGACTATTTACTTTTGTTGGTCTCAAGTTCCTGGCAAGATACACAGACGATGTCAACTTGAACCTTGCAGTGGAAGGAACACCGGGACAATTCAATGTGTCTTCTCTGTACAGACTACCAGTGGAATAAACAAACAATGGACCTGTACAAGACTGAACAGGCCAGGTCAGCTCAACCCAGACACAATGAAGGTAAATTACGGCACAGGCAGGCTGGGAGCAGCCACCAGAAGGGCTGGGAAACATTACATTAAAACCTCTCAGATCTGAATAGCGGGATTACTTCTGGTTATAAAAAGAGTCCGTGCATTGTATGTGTGCAATTACTTCAGAAGAACAATCCTGCTCTAATTGACCTAAAAAGGCAGTTAGCTGGTCAGACAGCTGGCTGGGGACAATGGGGCAAAAAGCCCCCTCAGAACAGCTCTGCACTAGATTAGATTACATATTTTTGTTGTCACCCACCCACCTCTCACTCTTACCCCAGGTGACTGTTGGATGGCTGTGTGAGCTGGCTCTTGGCCTGCTTTCCTGGGAGGGGACATGCCACAAAAAATGCACTTGGTTGGCAAATGTGAATCGGAACATGAATCTAAAATGCAGGTATCTTAGAGGAGTCTGAGTTGCTCTTGATTCACAAGCTACAGTGGCCAAACAATCAATTTTTCTTCTGTAGCTGGCGTGTTATGTATGATCTCTTCTACTCAAAGTGGCCTTTCTCATACGTACCTAAGTCACTCACTGTCGCCTCAGGCTCCGCTTGCTGTGATGTATTTTTTTCTCAGACTGAAACTGAAGTAATCTGGAAAGGTTGCCTGAAAGGACAAGAGAGAGACACAGCTTCAGAAAAAGGGCTCTTCTTACACTCCTAGGGATAGCAATATTAAATATATTTTTCTCTTTTATTAAATAAGCCTTTGAGGAAGTTCTCTCAGCATTGGTACTCCTGGTCACAGCTAGCAACATCAGTAAGAATGGAACCGGAGGTGCTGTGCCCAAGTTAAAGCAAGACTGTAACTGGGGACCCCAAGGTTCACTCCGTGCATGGAAACATTTAACTCCTCTAAGGAAAGGAAATCACAAGTGTTCCAATTTTATCGGGAATGGGAATTTTAATGGGACATTGCACCCAAAACAGGGAGAACCCCAGTTTGTCCCTAAATTGTGACAGCGGTCAATTTCACTTGCTTTCAGGTTATTGCAGGGCTGACAAATATATACCCATTTCTTTATTTTTAGGAAATTAACAATCTTTCTTCAGGGAAAAATTGTGACAACTACCATACCATACAAGGAATGAATAGCAATTTACCTGGGGTAACTGATTCATCTATTACTGTAGTCCCTAAAACCTCAGTTACTAAATGGGCAGATATTTGAGATCCAATATTAAACTTTGCCAGTGTGGCTTATCTATTTGAATAATACTGGTATCGAAAGCCTGTTTAATATGGAGACACCAAAAATTGTGGAGAATTTTTTTAAGTCTGGCTTTTTAAAATTTTCATCTTTAGGATGAATTCTTACTGAAGTAAACTGGGAGAGTCAATACTGGTTTTGAACAGGAGAAGTCAAATTCTTAAAAATATAACAGAAGTCCAGACAAGGGAAATGAGCCCAGACATCTTAATGATCCTCAATGACTATATTAGGTTTGACTTGCATTCAGAGACCTTTTGAGATCTTAGACCTGCTTAAATCCCATAAATTAATACAGCAGTTTTCCTTTTTTGCCCTAGCTACTCAGCATTCTCTTTGCTCTGCACCTTTATATTTTCCTGTGTGCAGCTGAGAGAGTCAAGCTTTAAAACGGCTGAGAGAACCTCACCGAAACAATTGTCATGTGCTACTTTGCAAAGCAGAAATTAGTTTTGTACCTCCAACAGCCTCATAGTACCATGTTTGTTTTCCTGCCCTCTGAAATGCAAGCAGGAGCGCATCCTGTCTCCCTGGGTTGATGTGGATCCTCCTCATGTACCACAACGGGAGAGGCCACTGAGGTGAGCCCCTTCCACTCAGCATGAGCTGGAACTGAGTACCCTGTGATAATTGAGGGAGATTGTAGCAACTTCAGATTTTGTATTTCATAATGTATAATGAGTAGAATGAAAGCACTTTATAAAAATAGACCTTTTTTCCTTTTTTCTTTTTTTTTTTTTTTTTTACTGGAAAATCAAATATATTTCAATCAGGTACTTCACACATTTGTATCTATGAAAGTGAAATATATTTGGCATGGAAAAATATTGGAAAATCCAGAAAAGCAAATATATAGTTACTGCTGGAATGTATCTTTTAATGTTCTAATCCCCATTGGTGCTGCCTCTTGAGCAGGGAGCTGACTGCAGGCATAAGCATTGCTGTGATGTTGTGCACCCACTGGCTTTACTGTCTCTCCAGTGGTGAGTAACTTTGGGGAAATGAGTGTAATTAGTTGAAGTATGCTTATATGTGATGTTCTTAACAAATGTTGTAATTTAAGAGTAGTACTTATATATTAAAAATACCAGTATTTAAGAGTATTGGGCTATATATCGCTAACTCAACCAACCAGATAGATAAACCTCTCTGGATCTGAGTTAATCTGATGCCAATGATTAAGCAATATTGTTACAGGCAGGCCAGGCAGTAACTCTTCCTGATCAACTTCTCCCATGGAATTTTATGAGCAGACCAGAATTTATGAATACACAGACTGGGTCTGGATCCACCTGCAGAATATAGCCCATGGCGACCAAAGAGAACACCCAAATTATAGTGGTAAATGGAACACACCGGTGGGCAAGAGCAGGTGAGTGTGTCTGTTCATAGCCCATCTGAGAGGAAGGCAGGGACTGGCCCAGTGCTGGGCTGGAAACCAGGACCGCCATGGGTCAGGGACCGCCTGGGCCAGGGGAAAGAGGTGTAGACAGGCATTAACAAACCTCCATGTGGGAGCCTTCAGGGGAGTGCTCTGAGTTTCAATGTTAGGGAGGGGCAAGCAGCATCTCCAGAGGTTTAAAGAAACTTGGAACAACAGATGTAGGAAGAAGTTACATTTAAAAAAAAAAAGCCCACCCAAACTACGGTTGAGCTAAGGGCATCCCAAGCCATGGCACATATGGAGGTCCAAGGTGGGCACAAATCACTGGATGTGGGTCTGACTGCTGCCTGTGTAACAGCCATTTCAGTGAACAGAATATGGTGCTTTTGATGATTGTTGGGTGATTACTGGGCCTGCCCAGGACAGTGAGTGCACTTGGTGCTCATGGGTGCTATTGTAGCTCTGACAAAAGCCTGGGGGGCAGAGCATCCCCCAGGGTGGCATGGGGTGGGGGTAGCCACTCTTGGGCCCATGTGGTGCGAGAAGGTTTGGTAAGGTGGCTTCTCAGCCACTGGGTGCCAGGTGGCTGAGCCAGAGCTCAAGGTCTGGTCTGGAGGACCATGTGTATCCAGGGAAGGAAATTACTTGAGTTTAAAAGCCCTGTGAGCGTTAAGATTTTCATTCCCCCTACCCATGCCCTCCCTGAATTAACTGCATCATCCCTTAAATAATTCAAGGAAGAGGATGTTTTAGTCCTTTTTGTCCAGGTGAGATTGTTGCTCTTGCATGTGCTCACCTGCTGCAGGCATGTGTGGAGCCACACCGGCAGCACAACACAAGTGTGAATACTCAGTACATCTGGTAGCAGCCTCTGCCCCTTCACTGGCCAGTGGAGGAGTCCAGGCCTCCCTTGTACATCCCAACGTTGGTCTGTGACTGCTGAGGTGACCTCCAAGAGAGGTGGCAGGCTACAGGAGGATGCTCTCGATGAGGGAGAAACACCCTAGACTGTACTTTTGCTGCCTGCTGCTGGCAGAGGCTGAGCAGAGCCCTTGTATTCTTTTCCTCTCTCCCTGTGCGAGCAGCCCCCATGTCCCTACCATGTCCCCTTCTGCAGGCTGATGGCACCTTGTGCCTACAGCAGGATCACAAGCAGCTCCCAGCTCCCATCATCATACAGGAGGTGGCAGACTTCTTGTATGCCTCTCAGTGTATTTATCTGTTAAAAGCAATTTGTGTGTGATGGAATTTATTTTAAATGCATTGAAAAATACAAAGTTAATTTATCTTAATGTGAGTAAAATTTAACTATCTAGGTTTTTCTAGCTTAGTAACTGAAGACTTTGGTATTCTTTCATATTTAACAATATGTCTTTTCATTATGAACTGAATTTGTGATAAAGTAGAGGGTTTAATTTTGATATTAAAAATATTCTTCGGTGATGTGTATTGTTCTCTTTCTCTGTTTGCCCATAATAAACCAGTTTATCCAGAGATTACAGAAAAGGTCATCTAGGAGTTACTTTACTGAAACTGGCAATAGGAAATGCCGATTTACTAAATCAAGCCATAAATATGTCCTTCAATTATACTGCTACTTTTTTCCTCTTTCCCAATAATGTAGGTGTATCTTGATTATATTGCAGTACAAACATTTGGATTCTTTCATCAAATCTACTTCATAATTCTGTAGACCTTGATCCTATAAAAGTCCTTTGCATTCTTCATGTAGAAGCTTTGTTTTGTTTTGTATTATTCATTTAAATACAGAGGTGATGCTTTGTCGTCAGTTTATTTTGATATTTTAAAAATGGTAAACAATCTCCCTTTCAGGGTTAAGGCACAAAAGTTAGTTGCAGAGTTTTGCTTCTGTTACCATAGACCTTTTGTGGTTCAGATATGTATTTCTTTTTCCAGAACTCTGATATTATTCATAATTCTGGAGAGAAAAAAGTTAATTAAAAGAAAATATTTTGATTTGTATAATAACGGCATGCAAAAAGCAGAGTGAGAAGGTGATTGCATTTGAATGTTTTCCAACACTAAAAATGTGTCAGAAACATTGTTCCTTGAAAGTAAGCACTCTTCCTAAAGTACGCTTTTTACCAGAGACATGGAAGATGTAGAGAATAGTTTTGGTATGGCAGTAATATTAAACCTCCACCTGCCCTCCCTAGACCCTCATAGACATTAATTTATTTCATGTTCAGTAGGACTTAGAAAATGCTCAAGGTGCTTAAAATGTTAGATGATTTTAAAACAACTTGATAAAAGAAAGTATATTTATTAGATATAGAAAGAATTATAGTAAAAAGTTTGTGAGTGCTTTTCAGGAGGACACACAAGCTCAGACTTGCCTCATCTTTTTCCACGCATGTCTCTTCATAGTTGTGGGGTGTTTTTTTTGTTTGTTTTTTTTTTTTTTTTTTTTTTTCTTTTTTTTTTGGGGANTTCCCTGATTCATTTGGGAAGCTTCCTTATCTGTGCATTGCTCAGTATGGGGTACTCCATCTGCATATTATTGTAAATTAGAGGACTCATCCATCTACTATCTTAGATGCGTATGGCTTTCCTGCAGGAATTTGTTAAATTGTATAAATTTAATTCTCGTATCCCTTCTGGAATATTGAACAAAACTCATTTTATGACTGCAGGGTTTTAAAGCAGAAGGGGCAGTAAACTAATATAATTAATCATTGTGTCATTGCTACAGAATAATGGACTAATTCTCTTCCTAATTTCCAGTTACTTATCATTTTAAATCTCACAGGGAAAGCAGCACTGTATGGAAAGCAACAAGGAACAACCAATTAAATAAGTGTTTTGTTTCATCATTCTAAGTGAGTGTAACAGAACTGGGGAAGCTCTGTTTGTGATTTATTAGTTGCATTTGTTCTTTGAGTTTTCACACACAGTTAAATATTTCACTGAACTATTTCACGTGGAAAAAACAATTAATTTCCCCGTAATGACATATTTTGTGCATCAAGCTTGCGTATTTAAAATAACACTCAAGTATACAAAACAATGGGCTTCAACTGAAGTGAACAAAACATCTAAAACCTTTTAATTATTTTTTTTTTACCATCAACTGTGAAAGAATTAAAAATTTCTGCCATTACAAAAATTCAGTTGTGTTCTGACATTCCATCCTAATTTGGGCCACTTAACCTAAATATTTGAGTTTTACTTACAAGACTCTTTCAAATATTTATCTCACAGCTGAATTCAACTCTGCAATTGCAGGTTGTTGAGTATATTCTTTACCAGCTGATCATTTTAAATGTGTCTATTACCTGTCACTAGTTTTGGTGTGAGACAGTGGGCTCTGCCAGATCTTTGCAGGTTCAAGTTTAGACTGGCACAATAAAGATGACCAATACCTCTGATATCGCTTACTGGAACTGGAATTTGGATGCTTTTACAGATTCAAGCCTATTCTGGTAGAGGCAAGGGGAGAATATCAAGAAAGTGAAAGAAGAATGGCAAGGAATGAAGCACAAGGAAAAACGGGTTCAGAGATAGCTAAGGAAGGAGCTGGAAAAAACAGTGTCACTGAAAAGACTGTCGGAGCCTGTGAAGATGCAGCTGAGTACTAGATGATATAAAGGAAAGGCAGAGTGGGAATGCAGGAGGGAATATGAGGTGCTTGATGGGTAAAAAAGAAGCAAGTTTTGGCACTTGTGAGATAAGACACTGTAGGATGGGTCGGACAGAAGGAGAGAAGGCCAGTAATAAGCGACAGGAGTGAATAGAGGAGGAAGATAAATTGGTAGTTCCTTTTGCTGTACAGACTTTCAGCATTATTTCTGGCAGCAAGCTGGAAAACATTTAAGGACTGAGCTTTCAACTAAGAATTCTCATTAAGTAGAGGCCCAGTAACCCTTTCTGGAAGGTTAGAAGAAAAACAGTAAACAAGGCAGCATTTTTTCCACTGGTTTTCATATAAGTACAACTAATTGAACTGAACCTAGAGGAAGTACTGACTTGAACCTTTATTTTATTTTCTTTCCTTGAACAGAAATTCAGCATGAACTGTTTGTTACTTTGAGTTTTGTTAAACTGGAACAGCTTTAGTCACTGCTGAACCCAAATTAGAACCTAACCAAATAATTAACGTTTGACCCTCGACTTAAAAGGAATAAATTCAATACTAATTTAGGGCAATACCGTTTTCTGCATTTCCCAGTTCAATCCCACTTCTCTTTTTTGCTTCCCAGATTCCTTCCAGCCTGCTGCTTTAAATCAGGTCATGCTATAGGTTGTATCTGGGCTAGTTGGAGAGAATTGGTAGAGTTTGTACTGTGTGAGTAGCATTGCTCAGAGTTCTTTTTTTTTGGTATTTCTGTATTACTGCTTCCATCTGCATGAAAAACTTCCTGAAGGGTACAGAGGAACAGCCTACCTGCCTGTCAGACTTTAGGGAGAGCATTTCTCCGTGTTCTGCTGTACTGCTATGCCAGCCATCCTCCGTGCCTAATCGTCAGAGGAGCACTGCTGTGACAGGCCATTTGGAAAAAAAGTAACAGGGATTGTGTGGGTTGTCATCTAGAACTGACACCAGGTGTTTAAAACGTTTTAAAGGAAATGCTGGGAAATTCATATAGAAATTGCCATGCAACGGTTCATGCCAGTCATGTTGTTAGTAAACTTAAATGCTGTACAAGCAAGCTTTTTGACTTCAATATTTACTTTCTTTGGTCTGGAGAACACGGTGTCAAGTGCACATTTTTTATTTTAAGCATAGTCTTAAAGACTTGCTTGCTCTTTGATCCTACTGTTGTGTTGAAGGTAGTTCAAAGTTATAAGGAGTTATGTATGCTGTATCTTAATGAAATGCTTGTCTGAAATTGTACTGATAGCCTGCTGTGAAAAAATCAATTTGCCATCAGCAAACTGAATGTACTTGATGCTCAATTTAGTTCACCCAACTATTTCACGTTCTTTCCCTATAGTAAAACAAAAGGGTCCTGAGAATTAATTACAGTGTTAGCATCTGCTCATGACAGCTTTGCTGA
This sequence comes from Nycticryphes semicollaris, assembly GCA_013400055.1. NCBI lineage: Eukaryota > Metazoa > Chordata > Aves > Charadriiformes > Rostratulidae > Nycticryphes > Nycticryphes semicollaris. The sequence goes on from VXBJ01004149.1 coordinate 50,218, forward strand.
TATACTTAGTAGAGTAAGACAGTTAAGGCGGGAGAGAGATGGAGTGTAAAGTCTTCCTCACTACCATTTCTTATGCAAATATCTTTTAAAGGACAGGCCTCTGTTACCTCCTGTACATACTTTTCCTTTTTTGCAGTAGAGTACTCCGCTGTGTATAAAATTAGGAAATACTGATTGCTTCCAAATGATTTGTGTTGTGTCACTTTTTCATGATTTTCTATAAATATTACTGCCTGCACAGTGGAGTATTGCTTATGGGAATACTGGTAATAACATTTCTTCCTTTAAAGTAAATTACAAACTTCTTTTGGATCAGTAGATGAATGAGAACTTTGCTGAGATTACAGGTTCCTGAGATTCCTAACGTTGAAGCTTGTATTAGTGTAATTCCAATGTGCTGTACCAAGTACACTGTGTATTAACCTGGAATGCTGGACAAGGATATTTTTTTGTTGTGCAAAATCTCCATTGACAGTTTTGTCTTTACTAACATATAAAAAAAGTTAGTGTGTTAACATGCCAATCTAAATGGAGGTTTTGTTGTGCTAAACATAGACTGAGCTGTAGCAGAAACTGACAAAATGTTGATGATATTAGGATTTTGGTATTCTGTAATTTTACATTTTAATGCATATTCAGGTAAATAAATCTCAGTCACTTGAGCTGGAAGAAGGATCAGGTCCTGCACTTTTTTCTAGGCCTTTTATTTTTGCTAAAACATCACAAGGTATAAATTCCCTTTCTTGGAATGCTTGAGAAAACATGATCTCTCAAACCCAAGAGATTTTCATTATTTGTAACTTCTCTACAATTTCTGACATGTTGGATTTGAACTGTACTCATGCATATTTCGGAAGAGATCATCTTAGAACTCTGTGGGAGAATGCCTGAAATTCAGACTTGTCATGAACAATTGTAGGGTAGTAGGGTGAGTTCTGTTTGCACTGGAGAACAATTTCAGTTCAAGTAATTATAATAAAAAAAATAAGTTTTGAGAAGTAAGAACAGGTTAATTATCTTCAGTTATTTGAAAGAGGAAAATTATGACCAGAACTAGTGGGAATTCTAAATGGTTTTAATATTTGTTGTTTCTGACAAGCTGCAAGCACGAGTGGTAAAACTGTGTTTGCATGTCTGAATATATTCTTTAAGCCTTCAGAAAATTTGCATGTGGCCTGTTAGTTGCTTGTGGGTTTTGAATGGTAAGTCATTATCCAAAGAAAGACAAGACAAGATTTCATTAGATGAAGTTTTTTCTTCTTGAAGACATTTGACTATTCCTTATGTCATTTGTTAATTTTATTAATTTCTCTATATATACAATATTATCATTAATGCTTCAGCTTTTATATTGGATACAATTCTTAATTTAATGTCCATAAGGCCATATATGAAATGCTTTTAACTTCTCAACTAATTTTTAAAATGTTGAAACAGAGCTTTTCGCTGGTCAGGTGCAGAGATAATTAATACTGAAGTGAAAAGAAAAATATCTAAATTAAGTATTTAATAAATTATCACTCTTCTAAATCTGTAATAACATAGTGTGATATTTAATATGCACATCTCCATATCTTGTCTCTTCTCCCAACTAAAATGTCAACTAAGGTTTGAATGAGTGGGTCTCAACTAAAATGTCAACTAAGGTTTGAATGAGTGGGTCTTTGCTCCCTATTGGCCTAGGAATTGAAAAGAATTTCTGTATTTTGTAGGTACATTTTATTGGAGCATCACATAGTATGGAATTTAAACCCTACATGTGTATAACAGTTTTTGAAAGAATGTATGGTTTGCTACTCCTCCAGAATGAATGCATCTTCTAAATAATAACCATTTTGGTAAATACTTTGAATGATTCCTGAGTATGTCCAGACAAATCCTTGAAAACAAAAGGTTGCCTAAGTGAAATGAAAAAACAACTAAACTATCAATAACCCTGGTAATAAAAGAAAAGCCTATCTGGACCTCAGAACTGGGCCGTTTCCTTTTATGTTTGTCCAAAATGCACTGCAGTTGTGCAAACAGGGAGATAACAAACAGTCTTAAAACTAAGAAAATTTTTCTAAAAACTGCATTAATTGTGCCTCATTCCTAAGTCTAAGAGAGAGTAGAATCTGCTAGTTGTGTAGAGAAGTATTACTAAAATTAACAGCTTACTGAAATTGTTATGCTTTTCTCTGCTCAATGTGAACATATTTAATTGGCAAATGCCATGAATACACAGTTTATAATGGAACGGTCAGTTTGTTATTTAAGCTTAAACATTTAACATGTATGGACTATTTCACATTGTTAGCCAAAATACCTGATCTATTACATATAGCAAATGCCACTGTCCTTCAGAAAAGAGACTTTCTTATAATGTTTTATGAAAATGGTTTAATATCATGAAGTGTTTTAACTTGAGTATAATTCCAAGCAAAGTGTATGTTTTGTATGTTGTTTAGCAGTATTGAGGGGAGGGAAAAATAGAAACATATTGTAGCATTCTAGAATTTTTATGGTGCATGGTAATTGTTACCTTGAAAATTAGTCAGGATACACTTTCACATACACTGTAAAACTTCCAAAATTATTTCTTTCTATGTTATATTTGGTCCAGGAGGTGTGCAAAATCTTGCGATCATCATTCCTTGTATTTGTGTGTGAAATAATTGACAGAAAGAAGTACTTTTTTTGAATACTTTACCAAAAAAGAAATGACAACTTGTATGTAATGTCTTCTGTTTCCAATTTCATAAGAAAATGAAATCAGTATAGTAAATTTTCTTTTGATGTTGGAAGGCATTCCTGATAGCCTAATACTTCATACAGTTGGGAGGAAGAATTGTAAGTTTTGTACACCACTTAATTTCTCTAGATGTTGAAATGTTTTCATCTGGAGAAGCTGCATATTTTGAGCCTAGAATTTTTCATTACAGTTGCTAATTAGCAATAGATAACAAATGATGATGTTATGCTTTAATACTCAGAAGAGCATCTGGGAGCTCCAGGAGCAATTGGATCCATCGCTGATATCAGATTCGCCTGTTCCCAGAAGCTCTCGGCACAATACTAAATGCATAAGTGGTATTGAAAATAGTTTATAGCTATGATTACAGTAATTTATTTATATATAATTGTAAATATAAAAAGTGAAAGAAATAGAAGTCCTAACAGAGAATGGCAGGAAGGGAGATTTTATTTAATAAATAATTTGTTGCTGCAGAAACACGGGATATTGATTGATTCTTTCTTCCTGTGTTCTTTTATAGTTGATAGTTTTGGTTAATTTAGTTAATTTCTACAACAGATGCTCTATCTGTCTTGGGATTTGAAAAATATTGTCTGACCTATAGGGTATATTTCAGCATGTGGATTATATTGTTTTGAGGATTTTTTTGAAGCAAGCCTTTTTTGTGTGATTGCCTGCAGCTGTATGGAACTGAACTTGATGATTCAGATAGTCCCAAGTATAAGCTTCAAAGAAGGGGTAAAGATAATACTTGTCTTACACGTGTTTGATATCAGTTAAATACAGAATATTTTGCTACAAGTAACTCCTGTTTAACATATGTCAGAAATGTTTCTACAGTTTGTTTTTCAAACCACACCATTGTGGTGATTGACTCCTTATTACTCTGCTTCATTTATCTCTGTGGCAAAAATATTTTTCTTTCAGCTTTGAAGGGCCTTCATGGCTTGTCTTTCCTTAGTCTAAGATAGCTAGATACATCACACGGCAAGCCTCACCTTTTGCAGTAGTAGACAGTAGTAGAAGGTTTTCAAGTCCACCTTAAAACACTTCAGGAATTTAACTCATTTGCGGTTAAAAAAGTAATTCAATAGAGGTCCTTGTTTCAAGCAAATAACACTGTCTCTGTTGACTGTGGCTGGACACCTCGGGCAATTGCACACATAACAAAAGTCTTTTTTCCATTCTCATAGAATCATAGAATCATTCAGATTGGAAGAGACCCTTGGGATCATTCAGTCCAACCATCTGCCCTACTCTACAAAGTTTTCCCTTTGTGAAAAATTCTTTCCTAATGTCCAGCCTAAACCTACCCTGTAGCAGCTTGAAGCCATTCCCTCTTGTTCTATCACTGATTACCTGTGAGAAGAGACCAGCACCAACCTCTCTACAATGTCCTTTCGAGTAGTTGTAGAGAGTAATGAGGTCTCCCCCTCAGCCTCCGCTTCCTCAAACTAAACAGTCCCAGCTCCTTCAATCGCTCTTCATAAGATTTATTCTTCAGGCCCTTCGCCGGCTTTGTTGCCCTCCTCTGCACTCGCTCCAGCACCTCAATATCTCTCTTGTATTGAGGTGCCCAGAACTGAACACAATACTCAAAGTGTGGCCTCACCACTGCTGAGTACAGGGGCACAATCACCTCCCTTCTTCTGCTGGTCACACTATTTCTTATACAAGCCAGGATGCCATTGGCCTTCTTGGCCACCTGGGCACTCTGCTGGGTCATGTTCAGCCACTTCTCAGCCAGAACCCCCAGGGTCCTTTTCTGTCTCTGTTGACCATGGCTGGACACCTAGGGCAATTACACACATAACAAAAATATTTCTTCTTTTTTTTAATTAATAATTTTTATCAAGTAATAGATTATAAGTTCAGACTAAAGTTATTATTTATGAGGTTATGGGGTAGATGCTGTTTCTTTCATGCTTCTTTAACTGCTGCCAAAAGACCATTCAAATAGACTTTTCATTTGTTTGCTTGCTTATTTGGTGCTTTTCACTGAAACATCTGCTTCCTTAAGCAAGGCTGAAAAGTTTTGATTTGAACTTGTCTAATTTCTCACATTTTGATCATGGAGGTGTAGAAGGTTTACAGGTTTAATTTATCTTTTCTCTTTATCTAGATGATTTACCTTTTCACCTACTGTTGGCCAAGCCATAAGTTTATAGAGAAGATAGGAAATTATATAAGAACAGGTCTTTAATACCATCACAACAGGTGCATAGAGTTTATCGGAGGCTATTTCATTGCCACAGGGCAACATCTAATATAATTATTTATGTAGCGGGGATTTTTTTTCTTGCATATCGTATTTCACTTATAATATTTTTTTAAAATATGGAAACAATTTCATACTCATTATACAGCAGTCTGTGCAAAATTTCTGGACTTGTTTGTGTTGTTTTGAAAAAACAGTACTTTTAGGGGTCTTGAGACTGAAGAATTTTGGAACAAGTGCATTAAATTTAATGGTAGGCAATCTTTAAGAAGGAATATAGAAAGTTGTATTAGATGGGCAAAGAAAAGCAAGAATTAACTTCTACTCTTGACATTTCTATTCAGTAAATACGATCTTATAACAGTGCATATAATTCACATTCCCCTGTTTGTATTCTTATATTTTGATAGATTTCTGGTTTTTATGGCTGTTCAAATTGCACATCGATGGCAGTATAAAAATGAATGACATTTAATTTAGTATCACTGAGTTTTCATTTTCAAGACATCTAAGTAAAATGCATGAATGTGATATATGTGTGAAGATCGTAGGAGCAGTTTTCTGTACCCTTTCCCCCACTTCCAATATTTAAGAGTCAGTCTTTGAAATTATATTTGCTATTTTGATTTCTTTTCGCATAAAGTAGTTAGCTTAGCATGTATTTGTGTGCACGCAAACATGTGTGTTCCTGCAAACTTTATTTAATATAAAAAACCAACTTGGTACCTTCTCAGAACATGATAACAAAATACTGAATTAAGGAATATGTACATTTGATTATGGCAGAAAACCAAATCTAAAAAACAGTGATGAAAACAAGGCAGCAAAATTAAAACAACTTCTAGAGAGAAAAGTGTGTAGATTAGTTTTTCCCTTTTAATATAATTACTTGTGATCTTGCAGCAAAACCTGCTTTACTGTCATCTAAGAAATCTTTCTATAATTTACAATGAATTTTTAATTAGTGCTACCTTCAGTGCATTTTTTCCAGACACAGTAAATTCTGTAATTACTTGTAACTTTGTAATTTATTTTAAATACATAATGATATAGCTGTTCATCTGTGTAATAATATATGTACTAGTATGTAACTTCACACAGTGTAGAATACTTTTTTGGCAGGCACGTATTTAGCTGATGTTTGGTTTTTTTGTTTTTCAATGATGAACTTTATAGAACTTCCAAATTTCAGATATTTGGGTGTGAGTATTGAATGACTGAACTGTTTTGATCAGCATCAGACAGGTGTAAGGCTAGCTTTACAGGTTAAGATAGCTTTATACATGTTTAAAGATTTTTCATTTTTAAAGCTTTAATACTGAGAATACCAAGTATCAGTAGTACACAGAATACCAAGAGATTTCCTGCAACCATGTCTAAAGCAATTTGTCTTTTATGTTTAGTAGATAAATTGAATTGGAGAAATGTTGAACTGGATGCCATGGCTTGCAAATTGATTCCTATCTCAATGGTAAAATCAGTAAATATTTTATCTTAAGGAAAGAAATACTGATGATTTCTGAATATAAATTCTTACGTGTCTTTGTATTATGACCTCCACTTCTCATTTGAGGTTACGGTATTTTTTTTTTATAAAAGATAGGTTCATCCTACCTAGGCTATTAGAGAAAGAAAACATAGAATAAAGATGCCACCTTGTGGGTGAAATAGATGATGCAGTAGACATGATTGAAAATAACTTGTTTACCAAATAGATTCTACCCATTTGTGACTGGTTGCTAGAATTTGAGCTTGTATTTTCTTGTACATTTACAACTTTTTTGGGGGGTGACATTCTGTATTTTCATATGAAGTATCTAAGTAACTGGAGTCTGACTATGACTATTCTGGTCTTAAACATTAAATGACTGCTAAACATCACAGAATGTAATTTCATTCGTAATTTCATTACTACATATTTTTGGCATCAAAGTCAATCTGTTGTTCTTAATGTATGGAAGCACAATTTTAATGCCATAATCCTAACCTGTGTGAGTAACCAAAATTAATGTTTTTGTAGATATTCCCAATATGAATCTGGAATGATGATAACTTTAAGGTTCCTGTTATGGAGTTCTTCTCACTACCTACCCAGATTAACATGTTACATGTATTAATTTTTTTTTTCTTCTGCACCTGATGGATTTGTCACAGCAGTCAGGTGTATACAGACCTTGGTGCCATGGTTTTGAAACACCTTTGTCTTGGGTAGGTTTGTATATGGTGTTCTGGTTTTTGAGAACATTATTTCAGGGTTTTTTTCCTCCTTCAGTGGTAATGACCTCTCCTAGCTGCTGTATACGGGGAAAAAAACTGAGAGAAATTATATCAATACTTTAAAAATATGGATCATCAGACTGTGACTGAGTCAGTTCACATGAGGTTTCAACTGAAGGCGATATTGATGCTGGGCATCCATGCCACAGATGGGCACCAGAAATTCCCCAAGCAGTTTCAGATGAAAATCTGGTTTCTGTTCCTGTCATGAAGTATTGTACAGTGCTCATGTATTCTGCTTGTATGGTTTCCACAGAATGAGAGAGGTCTGTGAAGTGCTTCAGGTGAAAGACTCTAAATAAAACCTATATTATTCCTATTCTGGCCCTTTTTCCTGGATTTACGTGTCCTTTTTATTCTTGCATAGGTTCTTGGAGACTCATTCATTTTGGTCAAGCTATACTTGCAGTTCAACCCAGGTTTATTGAATAAAAATATCAACAAACTCTTTGGGATCAGTTAAGCTTGTTGTGGCTTTGATGTGACTCTGGTGTGGGGAACATTTCCTGGTGTCATTACAAACTTTTTTAAAAGTACTCTTGCAACTACAGGCTGCACAAGATCTTTTTTTCATAGGTTGTGTCAGGGAGCTTAGAGTTGTGTGACCCACACAACTCACAGTTTAACTGTTGCCATGCAGCATCTGCAATTTGTTGTTGGTTGAGGGAGTATGCACATGGAAGAGCATCTGAGTTACTCAGATCTCAGATGTGGCAAGAAATAAGCTAATGAACATTACTAGGACTGGTGTCAGGTTGTCCTAGAAGCCATCTGCAAGTGAAAATCCAGTCTCTAGTAGAATCATCTACTCCGTGTGAACACTGGTTCTCATCTACCGGGGAAATAGCCCCTTACCTTCTGTCATTGTGTCACGTGTCTTGTACTTGGCCATAGGGTGGTTATCTTCTAGGTGCTAGATTTTCTTTCAATGATAACACTGTTATTATAGTATTTGAAGTTAGAAGATGATCTATGAGGAGGGAAAGGTTTATATTTGCAAATAGCTAAATTAAGTTACATGTGCAACTGAGAATTTGCATTCAATCTGCCTCCAGACAAGTGCTCGCCTCCCCATGACACTGTCTAAGCCAAAGAAGGCTCCTGCTTTCTACTTTGCCCTTTCACATGTTCCAACATGTGCAGAGCAAGACCCAGCCTCTCCTAAAGCATCCATTTCCATAACCACCTGATGTGCATACTGGACAGTAGCCATGACACTGTCCAGTTCCTGATGTGAATTACCAAAGAATCAGGGCTTCATGGTGGACAGCAGGGAGTAGTATCCCCTCGGTTTGGCCATAGTCCCAGTGGCCCCAGTAATCTAACTGGTAAACAATACATTTTATTATAGTAGTTTGTTTTTGTGGTTTTCTGTTGTCCGAATTTCATTGAGACATATCCAGAAATATATGATACAATTCTTTTCAACTTAGTCAAATAAATAATGTACTCTACATTTCCAGTGGACCATGGAGTAATAGACTTGTGCCAAACAGGTAATAGGTCCCCAGCTTGATGTGTTTATAATCTCAGTGCACAAAGGAAAAAAACCAAGTTCTACATGAACACAGTACGTGATAAAGTGGGGTCATGTGACAGCACTTTTAATATTTCATGGAGATGCCAGACATTTCCTGGAAAGAGGCTGCAATGTTTTGGTATTATTTTTCATCTTACTGTCTTCAAATAAAGTCTTATTGGCAGCATTCTTTCAAAGGTTAGTTTAGTGTAGATTTTTTAAAAAAATATTTTTATCTTAGGAATTTTATGCCTAAAATGGTACTCTATTTAAAATGTATCATGTGTACATCAGAATCTGTTGGAAATCAGGTTACTAAGCTCCATGAGCCTCTAAAGGAAGGGTTAAAATTTTCCAAGATCATTCAGAGGAAAGAAAAAAAAGTTGTCTAAACCTGCTTTCTTTAGCCACTGCTTCAAACAAAACAAATGTTGTACTTGGTCTTCCTGCTTATTTGAAGTATCTATGAGCAACACAGTGTTCCTTTGGCTTTGGATTAATTTCTTGCTAATCTGTCTGTAGGTTTCAGGAGGATGGTCAATGTAACTGATGTAAATACATAGGCGGATTTCTTCTTTTCCATGACTGACTTTGGTTCAGATTAGGCAAAGGCAATTCCTTTCCACTTCCTTTTGTATGGATAACTGGTGTAATGTGGATGGGAGCTCTGGTGTGCAGTTGAGCAAATTATGGCTGCTAATTACTTTCTCCACATCTGGCATCTGAGGTTACTTTGTAAGGGACTGGTTTTACTTCTGGGCAAGTGATGGAGTTAGACCTTTGCTACTAACGCCAGGTCACAACTCTGTAACCTACTGCTTGCTCACATGCTCACAAGCTTTTGAGCAGGCTTCATGAGTTTGTCGTAGTACAAGCTCTTCCCTGTGCTGAGCAGGGCTCAGACTCTCAGACATGCTGTCTTTGGTTTCTCCTGGGGGCTAAATAATAGTGTGGTGGCTTTTCTTGGCTGATGTTCACCATAAAAGTTCAGGTATTAAAAAACCCCTTTATTGCAGCATGGTAAGAAACAAAAAATGTAGTGCAAGAAATGAACATCATATTTACTGGTTCAAAATACATTACTGCAGCTATCTATTCCTAATGTCCTGTAAGAGTGTCTTTGTTTTGAAAGATTCATCTTTCCTCTAGCAGCTCAGTATTCTCAACTTAATACTTCTTTGCACCCTGCTCAGAAATTATGGGGTATACAAAACATATCTTGAAATTCTTTCAAACTTTTAAAACTTATCGTGTCTAGGTGAGACAGATTTAAGATTACTGAGGTTTCTGGTTGAAATACTTGAAGCAAAACTCTATACTCCATTAGGTTTTGTAACATTACGTGACCTTAATTTTCCAGGTATTTTGCCCTTCAAATTGAAGATAGTATATTAATACTATTTAAGTCTTCTGAAGAGCCTTGTAATATGAGAGGCTTACGCTGTGAAACATTTGAACAAAATGAAAAATAGAAAAGTAGCTTAGGATTTTGTATTTTTTTTATTTATTGAAATATAAAGATTCAGATCAAATAATAAATTGAAATAGCTGATAAAAAGGTTTTTTTGGGTTGCATTTATCAGTGAAGTTATATATGCATGTAGTCAGCTATATTTCTTGTATGAAGGTCTTTGCATTTGATTATTTTAGGCAAAGCCATTCCCAGTGCTTTGTCTTTACAGATTTGTCTATGTTGCGGTGCACTTCCAACGAAATTCTATCTGGACAACAGGATCCCATTGGAGGATATGACATATGCTGACTTATTAGGGAAAACGCTGAAGAATTGTAAAGAAAAAGACAGGGAGAAACTTATTTTCCTTATTAATAAATGTGATATCGTCTTTCAATAATGTTAAATATGAGGAAATGAAAATTGTCATCAGCTAGTGTTGTGCACAGCTCCATAATATGTTAGAACTGGACCTAATAAATTACAGGAGTAGCTTCTGATGTTTTACCTCCTCTAATATAATCCTCAAGCAGTAAAATACTATGTAGTATGACATAAAACGCATTGCTTTCAAAAAATCTCAAAAAAAAAAAGTATCAACAGTATGCAATTGAAGTGTAACAGCACTTATGCTGGATGTGCTTTTATAGATATTCATAGGATCAAAGTTAGAGTTGGAAGGGACCTTTAAGATCATCTACTTCCAATTCTCCATGCCATGGGCAGGGATACCTCCCACTAAACCAGGTTACTCAAAGACCCATCCAGCCTGGTCTTGAACACTTTCCAGGGATGGGGCATTCACAACTCCTCTGGGAAACCTGTTCCAGTGCTTCACTACCCTCACAGTAAAGAATTTCTTCCTAATATCTAATCTAAGTCTACCATCTCAGTTTAGAACCGTTACCCCCTCATCCTATCATTATATTCTGTGACAAAGAGTCCTTCCCATCTTTCCTGTAGGCCCTCCTTAGGTACTGGAAGGCCCCTATAAGGTCTCCCCAGAGCTTTGTCTCCAGGCTGAACAACTCCAATTCTCTCAGCTTGTCTTTACAGGAGTGGCACTCATCTTCATGTCCCTCCTCTGGACTTGCTCCAATGGGTCCATGTCTTTCTGGTGAGGGCCACAGAGCTGGATGCAGTACTCCAGGTGGAGTCTGATGAGAGCAGTCTAGAGGGGCAGAATCATCTCCCTTAACCTGCTGGCCCTGCTTCTTTTGATGCAGACCTGGATACTGTTGGCTTTCTGGCCTGCAAGCACACCTTGCTAGGTCATGTTGAGTTTTTCATCCACCAACACCCCCAAGTCCTTCCTCCTCAGGGTTGCTCTCAATTAATTCTCCAACCAACCTCTATTTGTGGTTGGGATTGCAGTGACCCAGGTGCAGGACCTTATGCTTGGCCTTGTTGAACTTCATGTGCTTTACACAGGGCCACCCCTCAAGCCTGTCCAGGTCCCTCTGGATGGCATCTCTTTCTTTCCAGTGTGTCAGCTGCACCACACAACTTGGTGTTATTGAGAAATTTGCTAAAGGTCCACTCAGTCCCACTATGTCACCAACAAAGACTGTAAACAGGGTCGGTATTGGGACTGCCACCTGAGGAACACCACTTGTCACTGGTCACCACCTGGACATTGAGCCTTTGACTGCAACTCTTTGAGTGTGATGATCCAGCCAATCCCTTATCCATCAAGTGGTCCATCCATCAAATCCAAGTCTTTCCAATTTAAAGACAAGGATGTCATGCTGTCATGCCACAGCGTGTCAAATGCTTTGCATGATTTCAAGGAGATGGACTTGTATAGATTTCATTATTTTGGTGATAAAACCAAAATATCATTTAATGGAATGGCCTATTACACGCTTGTGTGCTGATAACTGCCTAGCAGATAATATGAATGTTACAATGTCAAACAGAGCTGCCTGAGATACAGGTATTAGCAATGAGACATTTTTCAGTCACAGCTTCAGGTTGGGCATTCTAGTTACTGAGCACAGAGAGGAATTTAAAGTACAACTCAGCAGGCAACAATTACATTTTGTTTGTCTGAACTGTGGCTTTCTTGTTCTTGGCTGCCAAATACTGAGATTTTTCCATGTATTTCATTAGTTGTTTTCCAGTCCCTTGGCTTAGCAGCATATTTGGTGTACTTCTCTAGTTGTTTCAAACATAGTGGTTGGTAGTGACTACTAAATTGGTTTTACTGGCTGGTCCAGTTTTGGTGAAGTCAAAATAAATTCCTTCTGCTGACAAGACTTCCAGAGCTGATTTTCAAGCATCTCAGACTGCCTTGGCAGTGAACATTCACCCTATATTCCTGCCAAATGTGGAGTAGGACAACTGTGACTGCGGAAAGGCAGCCAGAAATCTTGAATTGGAGCTGTGAAAAATTAAGTACCTTTTTTGTCTGTGCTTCCAGACTCTAGTTTGCCAAAACCTACCAAGTTGACCTCTGCTTTGCTAAATTTTACTAACTAGTAACTGCAAGTAATCTTACAAACATTGTTCCAAATTAATAAAGACTGCATATTTATTGATTTTTTTTCAGCTAGAAAGCTGTGAAATTTTGCATCTGCTTTACAAACGCAGAGTAATTAACTAAGCATCCTAGCGCTCTGAAATGCAGAGAGCAAGGGTCTAGGAAGATTGCAGAAAGGAAATTACAGTCTAAATATGAAAAGGTTAAAAACATTACCAGATTTTCAATGTTGATGGAGTTAAGGAAAGATCTTTGTCAGATATTTGGAAGTACTGAGTTCATACTGTGACACATCAGCTTACTTTATCTTTCAGAAGTTTCCTGAGCCAGAATGTTTGTATTCCCATTAGTCTTTATTGAGACAAGCTTCCACCTGAGTTTGGAAGGACAAATCTGTTTTTACATCTTACCGTCACTAAGAACTAAATATGTATGTGGCCACCACTTCCGCTGTTTTCAGGATCCCTTCACATGGTTAAGTGAACTGTGATGGTGGAATCAACAGCGCTGTGATCTCTGCTGGGACTGCATGGTAAGCACTGTATGGCATTCTTAAACAAAATCAACATTTCTTATTTTTTGCTTTCCAGTCACAGACAAAAATAATTCTTCTGGTAAAATTCAGGGCAAAAATATTTCTGTCTAGCATTTTACAGATGAAGAACAAAACTTAGTTACAACTTCAAAGAAATGACACGGTCTTGTCCTTTTAATTGAAAGAAAGCATCATTTCCCTGTGAAAATTAAATCCTACACAGGTTGCTGTTGCTTTTCAAATTCATCAACCTGCCAGTGAAATTGTGTAATCTGGTAATAGCATGCCTGGGGCTTATTGCAATTTTTTGGACAGTGGTATCAGCAGATGATGTGCTCTGTTGATTTTAATCACTTAGGGTTTCACTCTGATCCCACTGACCTGTAGAGTAACTTCATTGATGTCACTGGAATTACCATAAATCTCTCAGTGTAAATGGAATCTGCATTTATGGTTCTACTATAGGATCTTCAGAAGTCACCAAAGAAAGAAAGGTATGGATGACTTTTCCCATCTCTTCGTGACAGCTTTCTTATTCAATCACATTCATCTCTGACCAGTTGTTAAAATTCTTGTATATCTGTCTGTGTATTTCTACTGACAACTCAAGGTCATTGTGCTAAATTCACACTTGTGTTGACTTTTCATTGTCTTGCAGCCAGTTTGAGATGCTTTAAGGTAGCTTGTCAGTAGAATTTCTCTTTATTCATGGGCTTTTGCACATATAGACAGTTTGAAACTGATATGAATATATTTTAGTGTATCTGAATGGATGGAGTAATTGGACATGTTCTGGAATACTTTTTGGTAAGTGACCATAAATAAACTAATGAAATGTAGGATGTCTGCAATAATTTTTACCACCTCTGATATTGTCCATGGGAGATCTGTCTTCCTAGCAGGGACTAAAGTGTTAGCCTTGTACAGAACAGATATGTAGCTTGTTCACAGCAGATTTTATAGCACAGATGTCTTCAGCAGCACAGACACGAATATTTGCAATTTAGTAAAGACTTTTTCTTAGGACTGAAAGCTTGCTTTTTAGATTTGTAAGCCAAACTCTCCACAGCAGACCCTTCAGTAGTTTTGGAGGGCTTTTTTAATGTGATAAGACTAGTTAATTTGTTGCTGAGCATAATGTGCATTTTTTCTCCTTTATTTTACTGACCAATGAAGATGAATGGGAATCTGTGCTTGTTTGTTACTTGTGCTTCCATCTCCCATTGAAGTATTTTAAATTTTTGAATAGATGAAGGTCTGTGTTAATATCTATTGACTGTTATGCACAGTAAGTATTTCTAAAGCCCTGAAACACTGGAATGTTTGTGGTGAGATCAACAAAATATTTGAAGTATACTCCTGATCAATGCTACACCACAGTACTTCTAGGTGTCTAGTATATAAAGGATACTTAAGATCTCATTCTATTGTGTATGGGGAGATATGTCTGCTTTAGAGTAGTGTTTGTTCTGCTGGAAGGGATGTGTTGTTGGTCCTTTTTGTTCCAAGGGCTTCAGCTGCAGGACAGCCCTGAACTGTTCCCCTCCTCAAATGAGGTCTACACCTTCTTTTAACACATGGTCAAAGGAGGAGGCATGGTGTACTCTATACAGTCACAACAAAAGAGTTGGCAGAGTCTGCCTGGACCCCTGATGAGCCAAAAAAATCATACCCTTCAAAGAGAGTGCAAGATATGGATTTAGGTCTGTCAGCTGTACGGGTGCTTGTGTTCCCCGTGGCCTGCCTGTGTGGCTGTGCAGGGCACAGCAGCCAGTTGCTCAGGCTACTAAGGGTGGAAGTGTTCCTACAGAAATGTTTTGAGGGCTCTCTGAGCATCCACAGCTGAGCATCCACCAGGGCAGGCTGTACTGCAACCCCAGTTTGGACTAAGATGCAAGATAACTTTTGAGCAGTATTTTTCCTAGTACAAGTGTAGCACTTTGAGGGCATGTGTGAAAGCAGAATTTTATGTGTGTTCAGACCAAGTACCTGCAGCATACAATACGGAAGGTCACCCTTACCTTCTGCCTTATTTCCTTTGTGTGTCTGGCCCTTAGTGGCTGCAGAAAAACAAACAGAGCAGCCTAGAAGAGAAAGTATCTAGAAGTGTTTGACCTTTATCTTTGTTTGCACTGCCAAGTTATTTTTCTTCGTCACTGAGGGAAAGGGTGATAACGTGTCCTAGCACTTCTGATCTCTGCACAAACAAAAATCGATGCAATTGTTAAAGCTAGAGCATAACACTATGTAGGAAAGACCTGTCTGTGAGTCTCTAGAAAAGTCTCCATGTCCTTTCTAGGAATTCCTGTCTGGCTATCTAGGAATTTACCCCTCATCTTTCTAAGTGTTTACACTGCATTTTCTAGGAAAATCCATCTTCTGGTTTCAAAGCACAATTCCTCCTCAATTTACAGGATTATTTCCCACCTGCTTCCTAGGAATTTTCCCTAGGCTGCCTAGTAATTTCCCCCCATGTGTTCCAGGAATTGCCAATGTGCCTTCTAGAAATTCTCTCTCTTAATTCCAGGAATTCTATGTGCTCTCCAGGAAATCTCCCTGTTCACTTCCTAGGAATTCTACCTCTTGTGTTTTGGGACTTCATGCTTTCTGAGAAATCTCCCCTCCAGGAAGGAAATCTCCAGGG
Organism: Nycticryphes semicollaris; assembly: GCA_013400055.1. Lineage (NCBI taxonomy): Eukaryota > Metazoa > Chordata > Aves > Charadriiformes > Rostratulidae > Nycticryphes > Nycticryphes semicollaris. Next base: position 66,080 of record VXBJ01004149.1, read on the forward strand.
GCTTTGTAGATTTTCTCTCTGTCTTTTGTAGGAATTTACTTTGTATTAGAAAATTTTCCTTCTGCTTTCTAGTAATTCCCTTCTGCCCTCTAGGAATTTTTCTGTGCTGTCTACATGTTTTCTCTTGTAAATTCAAGCAATTTCTTCTCTGCTTTCCAAGACATTTCCTATGTGTTTTGTAGAAATTTTCCACGTTTTTTAGGATTTACCCCACTTAATTCTATGAATTTATCGTGGGCTTTCTTGGAATTCACCTTTCCCTTTCTGGTAATTACATACTTTTGTTTTAAATTGAAGGTAAAACCATACTCCTTACAAATGTTTGTGTATTAATTTATTAAGTAATAGGAACAACTATTTTTTATCATTTATATTGAGGCTTTTTGTGTTCAGCCTTTATTTTTTGCAAGAGGATAGGATTAGTTCTAGCTTTTCTTTCCAAAGAATGGTGCACTGTCAGATTTTGGGAAAAATCTACCTAACATTAAAAGATTTTCACTGCTTTATTAGAGCAGTTTGTAGTAAGCTACGTGTAAGCAGAAACCATTGTCCTGCTTTTGCATGCCTCATTGCTAGCTGCAATGAGGTCCTGGCCCTGCTTTTGTGTCTTCTAAGTGTTGCTCTTTTCTAAGTAGAATTGCAGGAGGAAGACTCAGAAATAATTCTTAGCTTTTGCAGCACATGTCTTCCTGTAAAAATTATTTTTCATGTATTAGTATTTTACATTATTTGTGATAAGTAGCATTATCTTAATTTAACAGATAAGGAATATTGTGGCAGGAGGATGATGTAATTCCTCAGCTCCCAGAGGAGGTGCTATGTGTGAGATAAGACTTAATTTTTGTTTTAGTTTAGAAGCAGTTATGCCAAAAGAAGAAATGACTAATCAATAAGGCTTAAACCCCAGCATTTTGGTTTGTTTTGTTTTTTAGTCAGGTTCGGGTATTGCGGATGCAAAAAGTGGTAGAAGAATTGAACTAAAAGAAGATCTGGGATGTTAGATTCTGATATATGGGCCAAGTAGCTCTTGCCTTTCAACCCCAGAAAGTGGGAATTCCTAGTGAGTGACCATTCTTTATTCACGATGAACACTGTGTCTAATAGTGTATCTTCCTTGACTGGTAACAACTAGATATATTGATGTGAGCTCATATTCCCTTTGGATCCCTCACTATTGTAACTTTGATCAAAAAGCACCTAAAAATACTTTTAGGTTTGGAAGGAAAAATAGCTTCAAATTGCTTTTCGATCATACTGTCAAATCACAATGGAAAAGAAAGTGAGCTACATATATGATAGCGAAATGCAGAAGCTATCATGTAGCATTTCCTCCTCTGCTATTTCCCTGTTTGTACCACCTGCATATTATATTGTCCTTGTTTATTAAAAATAAAGCAAATATTCATGTGTTCCTCCTGTACAGCTTTAGTTGTATAAAATGTGCATTTGTCATAGTTTCTTGAGTGGTTAAAGCAAATAATTCACTGCTGGAGCATTTGAAATTTTCGATATTTATTACCAAAGAATACCAAACAACCATACTCTGCATTCCAGAGTACTCTCTATTCTTGTTGTACATTGGTTTCCTGTCAGCTACTCTCATTTTTATCTGTCCATAGAGCTGTCTGCCATGCTACCTGTTCATTCTTTAAGTAGTTAAAAATCTGTTTTTATAGTTCCTAGTTTAAGTGATTAAAGAAACATTGCAAAATAGGTCAGGTGCACACAGATGTTGTGGTAGGGTTTGTCTGATGGCTTGTCTTGTGGTACTGACACCTAGAAGGGTCTGAGAAAGGCCACATGACTCTCAGAGGTGATTAAAGTATTGAGAATAGGAAGTCCCAAGCAAAAGCTGGTGTAGGAGCAGGGGATTTTTTTTTTTTTTTTTTTTTTTTTTTTCCTATTGGCAGTAGTTTGATTTAAAGCAGTTGTAGGTCCCTCTGTCCCTTATTTATTTATTTTTTTATTTTGAACTAATCTTTTAATAGTAGTACTTCCTTGTGGCTAGACAAAGAGTTCACAAAGATTTTCTGGAAAAGTAATCCCTCCTTTTTTTTTTTGCACAGTCTTACTTATAATATTAAAAAATATATTCTTCTGTTTATTGATTTGTCAACAGAAGACTTTACTCAGTTCAGAATTTTGAACGCAAAAATTTTGTCCAGAAGCAAAATTCAAGATTTTAGCCTTTCTTTTAATATTTTCAGAATATCTTCAAGAGAAGAAAAGTATTTCCACGTATCGTTAAGTTTATCTCATCTTTGTGCTAGTTATCACATTTTGTTCTTGATATGTTTTAGAGAATCAAATACTGTAATAATTTTATCATATTACAGTTAAAAATTTCTTAGATGGTAGTAATAAGAGTACTAATATTGTTAGAGACTTAAATATGGAAATAGGGTATTAATCATGTTTCATGCAAATTGCAGAATGTGGGCTATCGAGTGAGATTAGAACTATCTCTCATTATAAAAGCACTATATCAGAAAAGAACATTTTCTTAAGTAGTTTTTGCCTACTTGTAAGGATTTTGCCCTATTGTTTTCTAATAAGCCATCTGTCATTCAAAAAGAAAATTCCTATATCTGGGAAGTGAGGGGACAAAAGCATTTAAGGATGTTCAAATGACATCTGCGTGTATCTCTCTGAGGCACTTTAGAGATATTGGAGGAGAGGAGAATTTGCAGAATTCCTACTGAAAATTTGGTCCTCGTTTTCTGCAGAAACACAGGTTGTACATTCTCACCTTAAGGCAATGTTTTCCTTTTTCTTGAAATTTGGATCCTTCTTTTATCTCATTTGTTTATCTTTGTTTCTAAAATGCCGCCACCTTTTAGTCTCCGTGGGCTCAAGCCCTAAATTACCTGAGATAAGGGGTGCTGGGCAGGCAAGAAGCTGCTTCAGCTCAGCGAGGGATGATGACCACAAGTATAGGGTCTCTGCAGGAAGCGAACCAGTATCAGCAGTTAAAGCTAGTTTCTAGTGCCTCACCTGTGCTAGCCATCTGGAATGCAAGAACAACTCTCTCATAAAGTTGAGCATCTTTCACCTGATGGTTTTCCAAGAGCTAAAGGTAGTTAATTGGTCCCTAGTTAATCCCCTAATGCTTTCAGGTATTACTTCTCCATTCTTCATTGTGGAAGGACTGACCTCTAGCCTTCTTGCCAGAATATGTTTAGATAAGCATGCATTCTTCAGTGCTTTTAACTCCCTCTGACCTGTTTTGCAAGGTTTCTTTTTTGAGAAAAGTAGACTTCGAAGAAGTCTCTCCAGGGGAATTACAAGTGTATCCAGAAATACTTGATTTCATTATGACTGTCTTGGCAGTACTGCTGAAGTATGTCCTTACATGGTGCCAGTTAAAAGCAAAAGGTGGGTATTTATTTTTTTTTGACACAATATCAACAGCTTCCCGGGTTTAATGAAGCATTTTGAAATCCTCAAAAAATGTGTTGTATACCATTTGCTTTGAAGGAAAAAAATCTATTACGGTTTTGAACTGTCTGATGGAAAAAATGTTGGGTTTTTTCCATCTCTGAATATAACCAGTAATCTGTAGATAGACAAGCTGAAGAATCATTTTTGACTATGTTTTTTTGGGCTTTTTTTTGCAGATCTGCTCTCCAAAACAGTAAGCTGTGTTATGCCAATCTACTTACTCATCAGTGCAGCAGACAGCTGTAATTAGAATACAAGGTTTTTTGTTCCACCATCCCACTCACTTCTCAGGTTTTATTCTGCATCTTCAAGCAGAGGACACATTGCTGCCAGTCTCTGTGCTTTTATTTAATTTGAGCAGAGCCTATATAAGACTGAAGAGATAACAGAAAGCAGGAAGGGGAAGACCATGAAATTTACCATGTGCACAGCCTCGTTTGAACCAAGCAATGTTGTGGTTTTTTTCCTCTCATTGCAACAAAGATCCCATGTGTTCTAGAGGTGTGTTAGCAGGGGCATCCAGCCAAACAGCCAGTGACAGAGAGGATAACAGGCTCAGCTTTTGAAGGGTCCAGCATGCACGGAGGAGGTAAGCAAACTGGAATCGGACCTATCTTTCTTTGGTATGTACTTTTGAAGTTTGTATTTAAGAATAGGTATTTCTTCATATTCTGCAGTTCTACAGTGTTCATTTTTCTGAAGTAAAGCAAGGATTATATTTCTCAGTGAATTCTTTAAAGTATTATATAACAGGGTAGAATCTCTTCCATGGAGAATGATTTTGAATTCTTGTCCCTAATAACAACTTGGTGTTATATTCCATGGTTATAGCAAGTGCTGGGTTCAAGAAATTCATGAAAACACAGAGGGGTAGTTACACCAGGCAGGCACAACAAGAATTCCACAGGAGAAACTTTTCAGTATTTACAAGAATGCATTCATTGGAAGATGTGTTGAATGAATTAACTTAAAATGTTGAACTTTTAAAAACTGGTTTGTTTTTTTTTTTTTGACATGTAGCATTATTGTTTTATCTCAATATAATTTATCCCATATATTATATTACATAATGTTTTGAAATGGTGTAGTGGTTTGTGGTGATATTTAACTGGTGATACCATACCTTAATTCTTAAAATTGAATGAATTCATGCAGAAGGTTTGTCTGCACACCCAATAGAATAACTTTTGTACCACTGTATAAACTGATGAAGAAATGCATGCTCTAAAGGTTTTATTAATTCTACAAGTAGGCTAACATATGTTAGATTATGTTTATTAGCCTGTAAAGTTATAAATTAGTCTATAGGATTTAGGTCTGGGTAACTATGTAGGAAAAAAATCAATTGTAAGTAAACCTGTGTCAGAAATAATCGGGTGATACCCAATTAGTTAATCCATTCCATGGTCAGTGAATACATATTCAGTCTTTTCTGAATATGGGTTATTTCCTGACTCAGCCCCTGAGGAATTGACCTCTGAGGTCATGTTTGCAACTCATGTTTGACTAGTACTCTAAGTACAACTAGCTTGATTCTTAGGAATTCGGTGAATGTGCACATTTAGATGAGAATAGTGAAAATTCCATGTTCATCATATTTTGAAAATCAAGCTTCTGGTTTTGGAGTCACAGCTTACATGTAGAGGGCAATTTTCCATTTTTCCTATTACCCACTGTACTCCTGATGTCTTTCAAATATGGTACTCTTCAGCTATATAACAGTGTGAAAATGGTGATACTATACTAATGATAGCAGGTGAAAAAAAATTGGCAGAAGTTGAATTTGAAGTTTTCTTTAACTTTTCCATAGCCCATTCTTATCAATGTATAGAGTCTCCTTCCCAGTCATTCCTGCAGTAGTTAACACATTGATGGAGACATATTTATCTTGTACCATAATCCCTTCTTTAATATTGTAGGCATTAACATTTTTTGGTTGAAAACTTTGAAAGATTTTGTTGGAGGAGTTTGCAGTAAATGTACTTCTGAAAAGAAAATTGGAACTAGCTTGAAACTGAAATTTCAGGATAAAATCCATAATTTTGAATATTAATATAAATTAGTCTCCTTGATGCCACACAAAAATCCATCATGCTATTGGTAGCTACTGGAATGCTTGGTGTTCTGTAAAATAATTTTTTGCTCATTTGGTGTCATTAATATATGGCTTTCTGTCCTCCAGTGTGAATAATTATATTTACATTTGCTTTAACTCCAGTGCCCCAGCATCTCTATTTTGTTTTCACTTTAGATGCTTATTAAACATCACCTATTCAAGTAAAGTCTTTTTTAATTTTTGTTTCATGGGTACATGATGTGTTTGTATGGTGCGAAAACGGTTGCATACAATCAGAACCATTGTCACACTACTCAAACTTGAAGGCTTACAGGACATTTAACAGAACTGTGTATTTAAAACTGTAGGATGTTATAGGCCAAATTTATTAGATCAATAGAAGCAATCTTGAAGTGCACTAGGATTTACTTGGTAGTCATATTTCTGAATCTAAGACTTTTAAATTTCTTTAATACATCCTATTTTTTAAAAAATAATTTGCTACTGTTGGAAAAAAATAATATTGTGATGTTTGTAAAATATGTTTTACATCAGTAACTAAGGGTGGAAATTCTGCCATGAAGCTACTTGAATAGGAGGTGAGCATCTTAAAGACAGTGAACCGTGATCTTCTAACACATTTGGAAGACATTTTTGAGACACGGAAGGTAAGTTATCATTAATTGCTGCACTGGTGTCGGTAGGCTGGAAAACAAACAAGAAAAATAACCATCTCTGTTCTCTGGTAAGTCATCATATATTTTATTTAACAATTTTACAAAATTACAAATTTTGTAATTTGACAAAAATCCTACAGTTCTTGATGAAAACATTGTGGAAATATTTATATTTTATTTTCCTCTAAGTTCCTGCTACACCAGTGTTACCTGTAATATAAACTAGTGGTTCAACACAGGACAAAATCAGTTTATGGCAAAGAAAATACCTGACTAAGCCATTTTTTGCCAGTCTGATTTGTTTGCTGTAGTGCTCTATAGGAAGGTGGTCCTCTTGTGTGTCCATAGCATTTCTGATGAGTGGAAGCATCACATAATAAGTAGTCTTTCCATTGTTTATAGAAGTCTGTTGTTTCAGTGAATTGTTATAAAAGCAAAGAATGTTGGAAATCTCAATTTTTTAGGTTAAATTACTACTATTCTGTCTTTAATTTTCTATATTACTTATTGGAAAGGTGCTATTACTGAGCTGAACAGAAAAGTTCCCAGAACTTTATAATGACAGCATGATATAAATATTGCAGTAACGCATCTAAAAAATGTTGTTAGCTGTAAGTTTTAGGGATTTTTTTGGCATATTGAATTGATCAGAAGTATCATTTGAGTAATGTATTATGGTTTTCACTCCTAGTTGCTGAAAAGTTGTATTTTTTATTTTTTCAGATGTTGGTTGATTCTTGGGCTTTCTGTAATAGTCATTGATAATGCATTGACTAGAAAAGACTATAAAGTAAATCCTTACTTAGTGTTTGTTTTGAAAGCAGAGTATTTTTACACATTTTTTGTCAGTGTATGTGTTTTAAAAACTTGAGAATTTCTTGTAGTAAGCAGTTGACAATATTTGTGGCAGGTCAATTGTCTTATCTTCTGTTCATAAAATAGTGCATTGAGGTTCTAGGTCATTGCTGCAGCTGGAGCACTGCTATTAATTATATACATTGTTATCACATTTAAAGAAACAAAACTTAGAAAAAACAAGATTATTATATTCTCTATTAACATTAGCAGATGTACCATGTAATGGAGCTGTGTGATGACGGAGACTGAAAAAAGTCATTGTAGTAAAGGATGTTGTACAGGAAATGAGGCAAGGCTCATCATTCAGAATCTTGCTTCAGCAATAGCACATCTTCACAAAAATTAAAATTAAGTTCCTCTGTCTCTCCCGTATGTTCATTGATTTTGAGTGTTCATATGTTTAACAACAGTTACTGATCACTACTCTTACCTGTTATTTATTTCATAGTATAAAGATAGGCTGGTAAAGAAAAAGTAAAATATACTACATGAATGCTGTTTTAGAACTTAACTTCTCTTACGTATGCAATAACTGCTACCTTTATTTTTTTATTTTTTTTTTAGTTCTCTTTCCACACCAGCTATGGATAATGTATTATTATTTCCTAACTTGCATTATAACATTGACTTAGTTTAGCTGTTAAGTGCACAGTCTCCTACAGGAGGTAAAAAGCAGAATAGAATTGTTTCTGATACTTCTTCACATTAAATTTAGGATTCGGTAAACATCAGCATTTTCATCCACCAGACAGAAGCATTACAAGTCTGCACAGTCCACAACAGGGTTAACCTATCCAGTCAAAATCTTAGAATTGGTAGATAGTGTAGGATCGTGAATAATTCTGGAGTGTTTTACACACAAATTACTAATCTGTTACAGCACATTACTATTAGAAATCCTGCATATGCCTTCACATTTTTTTCCGTAGAGATATAGGGGGTTATGGAATGGTACCTTGGCTAAACAAGCATTGTTTCTTCTGCATGATCATTGGAATGGCAAAAACCTCTACTTGATTTGGATGTGAAAATGAACTGCAGGTAAGGAAATATGTGTAAAGTTGATAATTATACAATATAAACACTACTTTTTTGTTAGATTATGTCAGGTGATCTACTGATATTAAAGATTGAACCAGTATGAACTTTTTCCTTTATTACAGGACTGTGGGAAGGAATGAGATTTGAAAATTTGAAATACTTATAGGACTCCCTGGATGAAATGGGAAAGATGCTTTTCACTTCCAGTAGTTCAGAGTAAAATGCACTGGAATTGATCAAAAAAATTACTCAAAAGAATTTAAAACATTTCTGTCAGAATATCTTCACTGAAACTGATAACATTTTATTTCTTGCTCTCTTGGCAGATATTGTTCACAGAGATCTAAAACTGGAAAACATTTCAGTTAAAAGCACTGACATCAATGAAGCAAATGAAATTAAACATAAAGATAAGATGACAATTGTAGCAGTTCTGCTTCAAGAACTGGTTTTAATATCCAGGTATTACTGGGAGACCTGACTTTGATTCCTATTAGCAGCTTTTGAAATGAGCTACTAAATGGTGTTATTAGGGGAAGAAAAAAGTCATTTTGGAAGCTAAGTGCCACTGCTGAAAAAGGCTTTTTTTAAAAAAAAAAAGTATTGGTAAGTATATTTCCAGATCAATTAAAAAAGAGAAATCCTTAAAGTAACCATACTGTATTCATCTGTATCTACTCTAGTATAGTCCAGAGCCATTAGTTACAGGAAGCCAGCAGATGCTGTAAGATGTAATTAATTTTTAATTTAGAAATATTGTCAATTTAATGTAAATGTGCTAGTAATTTAGAAAAAAAGAGTATTTAGACAGTGCTCTTGATTGAAATGCAAATGTATTATAAGATTATTTTGATATTAATAAATATTCACTACCTAAATGCTATTTTTTATGGGGAAATGTGGCTGTCCAAAAGGAAACAATTGGGTTTCCAGTTTGCTCTGTGTCAGTATGTGGAGTATTATACATGTATGGAAGATGCTGAGAGTGTCTGGGTTTTTTTTCGTGGGTTTGTTTGTTTGTTTTTTGAATATTATATTGCATTTTGAATATCAGAACTCCTAATGGTTTTGTCACATGGAGCAGGGAAGAAAGAAATGAGTTTAGGTAATGACAGCCTATCCTATGACACTCAAAATGCCTACGAGGGGTGACTAGAGCATAGGAGCTGCTACCCTCCCCCCCATTTTCCCCCCATTAACAAAAGAGGTACAGTGGGTGAATTGTAATATCCTGGAAACACTACATTTGTGACAAAACCTCATTTATTTCAACATCGTGTACAGCGTAACTCATAGTATTTTGAGTCAACTTTTCTTAATCCCAGGGCTTTGATATTGTGCTGCTGATGGCATGACAGTTGTTTGAAAGACACAGACTTTTAGATTTGTCTCCTTACAGGTAACTTTTAGAGGCAATGATAATGTGGTCCTATTTCTTTTCACTTTCATTTCACTAATATCTCAAATAGGTGGCTTAAAGGGGTGAGGAGACAAAATGCAATAATCTTATTTCTTCCCAGTATTTTAACTACTGTAAACTTGAGGAAGTAGTTTTCACTCATAGAGACCAGTAAAATGAAAAGGTGCAGCTAAGAAGTTTTTTTTTTTTTTTAGAAAAACCAACAAATCTATTCCTCAAAAAACCCTTAAATGCCTTCCATCTTTGCAGTTAAAACTGCCCACTGTAAAGACTTTTTTGAGGGTTAGGAGAGGGTGAACACACAAATGTTGGGTCCAGGAAATCCAGGATTATAACTGGACAAAAGATGTGAGTCTAAATGTGAGTGTATTCTCATTGTCTCTCAATTTGCTCACTCTATTTCCATATAAAAGAAAATTAGCTTAGTTCACCTTAAATGACAGCAGAAGTAACATTTCCTGATTTTAGTTAAGATTTTCTATCACCTTTTGGTTGAATGTTGAAGCTGGTGGTGTACTCTGATGCCTGGTTCAGACCAGCAGAACAACAAACAGAAAACTGCTTCCAGGAAGTGAAAATTTCACTTTGTATCTTCTTTTTCTTAAAGATCAACTTGAGAGACAGTGGAATGCACATCTGTGTGTGGATGGATCAGCAAAAATGCCAAAGCTGCTGACTCACTGAATAGCTTGCCCTAAAATGCTGCCCTGAGGGTGGTGGTAGGGGAAGATCTGCTGCTTAGTTGGGTTTGACCCATGCTAAGGTTCATCTCTTTCTGATGGAGATGGTGAAGGCACATTTCCAGCTATTTGTCTTTCTTGCTGCTCCATGTCCCGACAGCTGTGAGGAAGAACGGACCCATTGAGACAGAGCATGTTGTAGCTGTCAGCTGGGGAGTTGTCCATGTTCATATGACAGTCTAGGTTCTAATTTAGGTTTTTAACAAGCAGCACTCTGATTTATCAGAAACTTGCTTTTATTTATCTTGACCTTCTAACTCCATTTCTTCTTGCCCATAGTAGTGTAGCCTCTCTACCATCAGTCTGCTGTAGCTGGGTTTTCCAACCTGCTTTATTCACAGAGAAAGTAAAGTGGTCAGCAGTGATTGTACCTCTTAAGAGTGAAAGTAGTGACAGGCTGTGCCGTGCAGGGCATCATGTTATAATCAATACCTACAGGTCAGCCTTGTGTCCCTGGAGAATACTTAGTTTAATGTGAGCTTGAATGTCAAATAAAAAAATAAATTAAAAAATGCTTAGGTAGTGGAACACACTGCTCATCACAGTAATTACAGGAGAACCATAATTGGTATTCTGAATTTCAGCTAGGATTCATTCTCCTTTTTTTGAGTTCTGCTCTAAGGAAAGGAAGTTAAGGTACATGCCTTGCAAGCTCAGATTTTGCCCTGCAGAAAAATATAATTTCTTCAGCTACTTGTAGCTTTTGGTGGAAGGGTATGGAATCACAATATTAATTTGGATACTTCCTCTACCAAACAACATTCATTGGTTGAGAATTTGAATAAATTGAATAGTATTTAAGGTTATGCCATCCTTTAAGCCTGCCTTGGAAGGTTCATGTGTACTTAAAGCTAGACCAAATTGACAGGAGGCCTTGCTGACCAAAGAATCTGAAATCAAGTGCTGGTGGTGTTTTGCAAACGTGCCATTGGTGTCTAGAGGTAATCTGGCCACTTTTCAAACTTGCTTCTGCGTAAGAGAGACAGAAGAGCTCCATACTTCCCAAGTACTCATGGGAAAAGAGGCACAAGTACTGCACACCAGCTGAGGGCTGCTGCCAATCACTGCTTGGATCAGTTGATTGAGGGGATAGTCTCACTCCACTCACTATCAAGTTCCCAAAGGAGAGGAACAAGATGGTCCCTGCAGTGAGGACAAACAGCTATTCCAGTGATTGTACCTCTTAAGAGTGAAAGTAGTGACAGGCTGTGCCGTGCAGGGCATCATGTTATAATCAATACCTACAGGTTGTATGAAAGCAACTCTATGTCTGCTACAACAGAGGAAGGCTGCAGTTAGGCAAGATTTTGTTCAGATCGTAGATGTTGCTGTAGAGGAGTCCAAGTTCTTGATTTATGATATTCCTTGATGATGATGTACTGCTCATTGTCAGGCACTTCTTTTTTGCTATTAGATCTCTCCCCTCCCATAGCCCAGCAGGTACTCATGATAATCTCTTAAGTGACATGCAGAACTAATGTCTTCTTATTTTCTCATGAACATTTTCCATGCCCTCCATGCAGGCAACACTCACTCTGCATTTCCTTCTATATGTTGTTGTCTTCAGACTGCCTAAATCTACCTTATATTAATGCTAAATTAAGTTCCGTGCAAGTTACATGTTCCATTGTTAGAAGACCAGCTTTTTCTCTGTTGCTGGGTGTTTTTGAAACCAACAGCACCAGAGCACCTCCCTCTAGATACATAAAGCTAATCCATAACTTCTGATGTGCTGCAGAAACCTGTAGGAATCTCCAGTTAAACAATGGAATTATATTTTAAACCAGTTTTTTTCTTAGAAAAGTACAATCCAAACGATGTGTCTGTTCCAGTGTATGACATTGCTTATTATTTAGCATTGAAATGGAAGTTGGGGGAAAAAAAGCACAAAAGCAGATAATTATGATGTAGCCTGTCCAAAGGGTGTGCTTTTCAGTTTTTTTTTTTTTTTTTTTAATTTGCCTATTTAGGCAATGAATGCTTTGCATTTCATCAGATAACGATTTGTACCACTTTCAGATTTATACTGCATGCTGTAAAGTACTTCACTCCATTATCCAATATAGCATTCATGTTTTAATTCTATGAAGTTCTTTTCCTCAATGGTATATACCAGCAATGCATTTCATAGCTTGCTCATAATAGACTGTAGCAAAAAAGAAACCCTTTTTGCAGGAACGTAATTAGTTCTTCTGACATTTTGATTGATGAAATACTAGTAGTATTAAATACTTCTTTAAGTAAGGTGGCTGAATGGGATGAAATTACTTTCCGATTTACTAATCATGACAGAAACATAGAGTCTCAACACTACAAGGGACCTCAAGTCATTTGATTTATTTCTCTGTCCAAAGAAAGAAGCAGCTATACTTAAGTAATTTCTGATGAATATTTGTGTAAAGGGTACTTGAAGACCTCCAGTAATGGAGATTCTGTAATCTTCCCAGGCACTTCATTCTGATGCTTTATTATCCTCCCAGAAATTTTTCCTCCTGTCTGCCCTGAACCTTCAGTTTGACAATCAGCTTAAACTTATATCTACAGGCCATGATCTAATCACTTTTTTCTTTATAAATTTTCAGTTAACTCACCTGCAGCCACGTAATTGCTAGAGCTGACCTAAGGGAGGTGGTGGGAGCCTATGCGTGGGGCTATGGAATATGGTGGAACTGTGCTTCATATTTTCAGACTATTATTTCTTGCCTGGTCCACCATGGATACGAAGAACAGTAGCCACTTTCCTGTTTTCAGCAATTTTATATCACAGTTCTTCCTTGGCCTCTTGTTCTTTAGACTAAACAAAATGAATTTTCTCAGTCCTGTCCTGCATTTTCAGTCTTTGCACTGGACTCGCTGTGCTGCATTTGTTACCTGTTACGTCAAAATGGGAGTATCCAAAACTGAGCACATTAAATAGTGGAAGCTTCACCAGTGCTGGGCTGAGAAGAAGGATCGTTTTGTACGTACCGCAGGCCTCAAACACGGGTGATGACGTTTTTTTGTAATATATTTAAGGACGCTGAAGTCTGTATAAAAGAACATGAAGTCTATACTGGGAATCAGGCTGTTGGCCTGTTTTTTCACCTGACATCTTTAAATAGGCTTCAAACCCAGACAAAGAGAGGAGTATTGGCGTTGGCCTCCTCGGGAGGGGCGGGCATGCACAAAGATGTTTTGTACCAGAGTGGCTGCTCTGTGCTAGTCCTGCCTACCATTGTCTGGTAACACTGGAACTGTTAACTCACGTTTGGCTTTGATTCACAACAGTCCTTGAGCTGCTGCCTCACCAGCTCTTCTCCTCAGGTTTGCATTCTGAGTTTATCTTTCAATACACTTACAGCCACTCCTGGCTGGATGTTGTCTTCAGATTTAATAAGCATGTTCTCTCTTGGATCATCCAGGTCATCAATTATAATGATATCATGCCTAGGACAGACACCTACAAAACATCCCCTGGTGCAACCATCCACTTTGACGATGAACAAGTTACAACTACTTTCTGAGAAGTGTTTTTTTAGAAGCATGTGTGCATTGTTCCTGTGATATTTTAATGTAGACAGTATTATGAAAAAAGTTACATGAATCAGTATCAAAAGCCTTACTGAAACAGAGGTATGTGATATTTAGTGTTCCTCCTCTAACCCCAAAGCTTGTCAGCCTGTGCTACATGGCGATTTGTTCATGATAAGTGCATAATGGCTGTTACTTACCTCCTTGTTTCCCACTAGATGCTTATAATTTCCAGTATTTTCCTGGGAATTAAAATTCATGGGACACACCTGTAATTCTTTAATGCCAACTTTCCCACCCTCTTACAGCTAGATACCATGATTGCCTCCCTCAGTTTTCAAGTATTTTATTTGCCTTCCACTGATACTTTTTGAACCACTTATGGCTCTGGAAAATATTGTCAGTTTTTAAAGTACTCTAGAATGAACTTTGTCGTTTATGGCTGATTTTAAATTTTCCAGACTAAGTACTTGCTGACCTTTTGCTTCTCTGTAAAAAACTGAGGTCTTGCTGCTTTGTCATTGATATTGATTGTGCTATCCACTGTTCGTGGTTGACATTTTGGTTAAGAATGATATAAGAAGACATTAAATAAGTTTGCCTTCTGAGCATCATCTATCAATTGCATTCTTGGTTGAATACAATGCTGGCCTCTTTATTCATTGTCTTCTTACTACTCATATGCTTATAGATTATTTAATTTTTAGTTACATCCCTTGTTAGTTGCTCATTTTTCCTTTCTGATTTTGCGCCTCTATGCTTAAGTTTTCCTTTTGTTCTTATTTCAGTCTTTTGTATGTTCCCTTTTGTGTGTGAGACTTGGGGAAATTCATAATTTAAACAGGCTGGTTTATTAATAAAAAGGAAATTGCAAAAGTAATAACAATTTTGTGATTCAATCATTTTATTTTCTGTAGGATCTATATATAGGGATATAAACTTTATATAACTTTGTGAGTTTTCCCAGTATGTTAATAGCATGAATTACTGCTGGATTAAAATTTTCTCAAAACAATTGATTAAAAATTGGATGGAACTGTAGGTTTCAGCCAGTTTGGTAATATTAATGGTAAAAAAGTCTTTGAAGTCTTGTTTTACCAGTTGTGGTATTATCAAACCATTAAGTTAACAGCTCTAGGTCTCTCAACATATTAATTAGATATCTGAAGCTTTGTACCTACCTAAACTGTAAAGAAGCAAGATGACAGTTAACCAAGTTTTTGGTTTGGTGAGACAACCTCTCTTTCTGTCAATCTCCTCTTCTACTGTGTGAAGGTTTTTATATTCTGTTCCTTACTGGGGCTAAGTATGTCATCTGGAAGTAAAGACTGTAAGTTTTGCTGCGAACTCACAACCACATGATACAGTAGATAAAATATCAGTAAGATGGCTCCAAAGAAGCATCTTTTTGACATGTGACTGAAATAATATAATGTGATTAGTGAATAGATTATAATTTCTGAATTTTTAATCGAGGATATCAATAAATAGGTTTGAAAGGTTTTATTTTGGAGTATTTTGGCATTGGTTTTGTTCATCCTATGATGTATTTGAGCTTATAGGTGTAAACAGAGGCTCTTGTGTTTTGCAAAAGCCCCTGTGTTCTTATGTACTACACCTAAAATGTGTAGGAGAAAAATAAAAGTTTGTATGGTGTCTTGCAGTACTTTACGACAGTGTGTTTTGATTCCTACTTTAATAACTTACTGTGAGGAAAAAGAATACTAAGTTCAATCATACAGTTAATGTCACAATGTCACCACCCCCTTTACAGTTAAATGATAAAAGTGAGGACACATCAGCATGAATTGTTAAGGTCTGTACATTATTCATTTAAACATCTGCTGTTGGTTCCTCTTTACATATGGGAATAAATTATACCACATCA
This sequence comes from Nycticryphes semicollaris, assembly GCA_013400055.1. Taxonomy (NCBI): domain Eukaryota; kingdom Metazoa; phylum Chordata; class Aves; order Charadriiformes; family Rostratulidae; genus Nycticryphes; species Nycticryphes semicollaris. The sequence goes on from VXBJ01004149.1 coordinate 81,711, forward strand.
GCACATTCTTCATGCTTTGTGTTTAAGCATTTAAAAGTTTTTTTTGTATTATTAATACTATTTTTTCTGCTTGGTTGGCAGCCCCTGAAGTTATCAGTGCCTATGACTACAGCCAACAGTGTGACATTTGGAGCATAGGTGTCATTATGTACATGCTGTAAGTAGCTTGTAAAAGTAATATAAAATGTACAGAGCCATTTATAATACAAGTGCTTACAATTTTGCACTGAAATAAAAAATAAACCCATGTGCTAAACCTTCATAAAAGACTGAACCCTTATAATTGCTTGCATGTAAACATTACAAATTTCTATGCAAAATAAAGTAAAAGAGACAGTTCAGTGTTAAAACTCGAGTATTTGATTTGTAAACCACTTTATAATCCTGAAATAACAGAGAATTACAGAATATTGCACTGTAAAACTAAACAGAGTTTAAGCCTCTCCTTTTCATATGTTGGCTGGATCTATATATGTGAACTGATATTGATATACAGATTATTGGTCAAATCCTAAATGGATTGAACAAACCATGCAGAGTAGGGGCTTTTCTTCTCCACCTCTGCCTGTGGCAGCTGTGGAGATGTCTGAGGGCTGTGGAGGCTATCTGTGTCCTTTGAAAGTTTATTAGTCAGATATTTTTAGAGGAAGAAATGAAATCTTACATTTGTACGAGTACATGTATGTTTTTTATTGTCTTCCATCATTTCTATCATTAATCTTAGTTACAAAATAATAATTTCTCTGAAAAATCTTATCCTGCCCATAATAGCTAAATCATATAAAATGGTCCCCCAGCAATTAAAAGTCAATTGTAGCAAAGTACATAAATTATCATTCATATGCTGCAACTAAAATATCGCACTGTATGCAGGAACCTTTTTTCTTTCATAACGTATTTTCTTGGATTTTTTCCCCACTTTCAGTCTTTTTCTTCTCTCACTTGCCCTCAGATGATGCTTTAATGCCAATGTTTTAGGACACTAACATTTGGCATTTCATTTATTGTTATTATTTTTGTCCTGTGTTTGTTTACTTTGGTTGTATACAGCACTCGCTTTTATAACTTAAGACTTTGTGCATGCACATGCAGATACAGGCACAGCTTCATAACCTCCTCTTTTCCATGTTCTTTGTTTTGCTTCCTCAGGTTTTTTTTCTATACAATTAGCTCACTTTTCTTCTTGTGTCAGCATGATGAAGTGTTCATATCTTTAGTGCCTTTATTTTTATATTTTTTTTCATTTCTAAAATCCACGTGTACTTTTTATTCTGATACAGGATGAGTTTTATTGTTCACAATATTAATGTTTGTATCACAGTAGTAAGATTTGCACAAGATACAATAGAATATATTATAAAACAGTTGGTAGAAATTGGATGGCTTGACTGGCTAATAAGAATCCAGGGCAGTGCCTGCAATCAGCGCGATTCACAGCTCAGAACTTGTGAAACTCAGAATAGTGAACTGTGTTGATTGCAGTCAGAGCCTAGAACTTCTTATCTTCCTTAATTAGCAATATAAATATTTTTTTAAATTAGCATTTTGTAATCACAACAGTGTCAGAAGAAAGTAACATTAATTCACCCCTTGTTGCGTTGACTACACAAGAATGAAAATAGTGTGCATGAATTAACAGAATACAACTCACACTCCTTTTTATTGCTTAATTTGAAAATAGTACTGCAAAAGCCTTAAGATCATCTTCTGATTTTAATTCTGCTTTTGCAAATTACTTTTCTTCACACCCTGAGTAATAGTTTGTGCTCCTTTAATGGACTTAAAGACACCGTTACAGCTATTACTGCTACCATCACAACTTTGACCCTTCTGGGCTACAGCTAATGCCTCCCTGGCAATTTGCTAGCTGCCAGAGCTTTCTGCGGCACAGATGGCACGCTCCATCTTGGTACCAAGGGTATTATTGCCACGACAGGCTCGGTCTCTACCTATATGGGGAGCGTAAGCCCCGAGGTGACTCATGAACTCTGTTTTCATGAATGTTAATGCACAGAGTTGCCTCTGCATAATGGGGCAATGCCAGCGTGATGGATTTTTATATGTAATTTAAACTGAGGTCTACCTCATACTTTCCTTTTCATTTCTATTTTAACTTTTACTAATAGAAGCATGGACAATAGTAACCAACAAAAAGAAAATCCATTACAATACAAAAGTATGTTAGCACATTGAAAGAGTGGACTAACGACGGTCTTGCTGCCTGTCGCACTCCGAGAGTGTGGCCCATACTCTGCTCTCTAATAGCAAAGGGTCAGGGGCTTCTTTTTCCTGTGAAATCTATGCTATTGGATTTCTTGCTTATTCTTCCAAGTGGGCTCAGAGACTCTGGCCCCTGCAATAGTTCTCAAAAACCTCTGTGCAACTAAAGAAGTCTAGAATGCCTAATAAATTGCTTCATGCATTGCAGCAGTAAGAAACCTATTAAAAAAATGTGGTACTTTTTGCTCCTTCCTAAAGGCACAGATTTCTTTTTTACACAGATTTTCAAGGTTCCATATGGTATGTTTCACCTACTTAACTTGATTTCTTTAGCTGAATTTATCTGTTGTGTGTCCCTGCCTTAGTCTGGAGAGAACTTAGTCCTATCTATGCACAAAAGAATAATAGGCATTGTCACCAGCCAACACTTACAGTATCATGTCCTGAAATGAGTGCATTCTTCCAATTTTCTGTTCTTTAAATTGAGTTCCATGTAGATTTAAGACCTGAGGGAGATTTGGGAGCAGAATTGGGGGATAAAAGAAAGTAGCAATTTTGTTGAAGACATTTTGAAATTAAAAGTTTTGGTGGAAATGCAATAAAATATTAATTTTATGTTTTACCTTACAATTAAAAATTAAAGCCATGTGAATGAAACTACAGAATATTTTACTTTGATATAAAGTGACAGGCATCCTTCACTAGGATGTGACAATTATATTTTCAGTAGCTACCTCTGTGTTTTGGGAGTAAAACTGAAAAAGTAGATTGATGCAAATAATTTATTTCATGAATTTGACTTCTTTTTTGTTTTAAATGGTCACAAATAGGTGTATTAAGTTCTTGAAAGTATTTGTTATGTTATTTTTGCATGTCAGCTTTGTATGAATAGTATAATATAAAATCTATCAGAAATTCAACCTCTTTATTAGTTTTGATTGAATAAAGCGATCACTTGATACAGATTTTGATTTGTTATGTGATTATTCGAGCACAGGTCAATATTTACTCTCAAAGTACATTCTCTAATAAACATATAATTGATGTTTCTGGCTAATACTTCTGTTGGTAAACAGTAATAGTCACTGAAACCAAATATTAAGCAAATTAAAACACTGGGTTTGACGTGAAAAAAACTTTTTTAAGGAATGCATTTGTTTTAGTTTCATACATATTACCTCTTTTTTTTATTGTTACCACATAATTAAGAATACAACTGACATAAAAGAAGCAGATAATACAGAAAGAGTAAATTGAATTTACAGAGATTCCGACACCACATTTAATCAAATGCTTTATGCAAAATAACAAGTAATAGATAGAGAATAAGAAAGCAGCCAAGGTATATTTTTATGAACCTCTGTACTCTTAATATGCATTCTTAATATTTTGTCTTAAAATATTTCTGACACCTTTGACTTTTTATTATCTTCTTTATACTGATATCTTAATTTAGATTAAGACAAATAAGACAATGTTCACACTACATAGCTAAAGTAGATGCAGATTGATGCAAGAACATAAAGTGAAAAATTAAAAATTAGAAATTATGTTATGTTTTATCATATATATGTATTTTCTGCTTTATGTTTTTGTTCTGAAAAATACATCTTTTGTAGTAGTAACAGCGTATTATACACAGTATTTTTCTGTGAATCACACTTGCTTTAATTTACTGCTATTCAATGAATAGAAACTTAGATATTTGAATATATTTCATAGCTTGTGAGCATCTGGAATTGAATTTATCACATTTTGAATGGCAGTACACTTGACTTTAGGGACACACGCAACCACTATGTATGACCAAACTGACTTGTATAAAATAAGGCTACAGAATAAAATTTCTGTATTAATTCTTATACTAAGTCAATGACCTGTGTTTGAACCAAACCTATTTTTTCAGGAAGACAGTTGACTGGGACTTAAATGCCTACATTGGGAGTGGTCTGTTTTGTCTTGTTTCTGTTTCAGTTCTCATGATTGTTGTTATTAACTCAGTGGAGTTTTGGCTAACTAGTCTAAAAACAGTGGGACATGAATTAATGATGGTTCTTATTACTGAAATGTACTAGTTGTTAGGACAGAATTGTTGAATTGTTTAAGGGAAAATAGTACTTTGACATGAAATCAAAAGAAACTATGTATAAAGTGTTTTCAGTGTAGAAAATCTCTGGTGGAAACACTACAGGTGGTGTCAACAGATTAGCTTTCAGTTAGCCAAGTGATCTGGATAAGTGAGTTACAGAATAGCAGAATACTATATTTTCAGTTTATTTTTTTTTCTAGCTTCTACCTTCAGTTGTTGTATTTTGTTAAACCTTTGGCTGTTACTTTAAAAATACATACAACATCAATTGTCTTTTCCTTATGTGGGTACCTAGTGACCAAGATTAAATCACCCTTTAACCTCATAACCTTTTTCCTTTAAATCTCTCCGAGACACATTTTTCAGAACTTGAGTCACTTTTGTACAGTTCTTCTGAAGCTTTTCCAGTCCTGCGAACTTTTTGATTTCACAGTGATCCCATAGAAGGTAGTTTTTTCTTCAAGAGTGAAAAATAGTAGGTATCTATTCACTGACCCTAATTTTCTTACACCTTTTATAGCAAGCTTAGAAGAAAAGCTTTTTGAACTATTAAGAAAGGGAGACCTGTGCTTTAATGATCTGGTGTGGGAAACACTTAGTGTGGCTCATAAGTACACAAAGATTTCACAAAATAAACGATGATGGTATTGCAATGAATTTCACAAATGTAGTAGTTTAGTTTTTTGTTTGGGGTTTGGTTTTTTTTTTGTTTTTTTTTAAGTAGTATGTGCTTTCTGAAAAGCAAAATTTATGTTAAAAATAAATTGGCATAAATGATATCATGAACTAATTTCATAGCATTGTAAGTAAAATATTCTCTGCTAAATTAAAGCACTCAGTTGAAAACGTGTCTCGTTGTTGTTATCAGAAATGAGATGTATCAAGCTGTGTTTTTTTTCCTAGCAAAACAATTAGTGAGACCATTTCTGAAAGTCGCTCCTGCTCACCAAATCGCAGCTAACAAGTTACTTGATAACCAGTGGATAAGAGTGAGTTTTGAGGCAGCATCATTTCTTCACCTTGTGTTCTACCTCTTACTTGTTTGGTACATAAAAATGCCGTATTGCCTCAGTAGGGTGGAAAATTTAAAAAATCCACAACCTAAAAAACAGAACACTTATAGGGGCCTTATCCAAAGCTCCAAAATCCATTAACATCTTTTGCTTGTATCCCGTGGGCTTCTGATAAGCCTGTTAACTAGGAGAAGCTTCACGCTATGTTCCTTACCCAAACCAACTTTACCTGATTTCCCGGTATGTTTTGACATAGTATGGAAGGTTCATGTCAAGTTTAATGAATTCTCATGACATTCCTGTTAGCATAATAAACGTTTCTTTGTGGTTTTTTGCTTTTTGTTTTTTTTTAAAAACAGAAGATGAGCTTCGGGAAAATTTGGGGATTTTGAAGGCAAGTGAACTGTTCTGTTGGAAAGGGAGCCTCGGAACTCCCAGCTTCCTGGCTGGGCTCTGTGAGAACACTGAACTTTCAGCTGTGTGATGAAACAGTTCCACTCTTTTGTAGTTGAAATTAAAGCAGAGGGTTCTGCTGCTTAAATGTAACACTAGTAATAGTAAATCTGAATTTTACCTCACTCTATCTACAAAAGAACCATCCTGGACTAGTGCACATCTTTCTTCTTTCCTCATAATTGAGAAGAGATGAACAAGAAGCATTTTTTCCAAAGTTTCGGTGCATTCCTGCATGGGGGAGAGAATAGATACAAACAGACTTGTAACTCTACAATGGCCTAAAAAATCAGACAATTTTCATCCAGTTCTCCCCTGCCATACTGTGAGTACCGTACTGTCCTGACCTCATGAAACTGAAGATAGAGAAGACTACCGCGTGTGTGATTTTATGGGTTTTTACCATGTATAATCATCAAGTTTGAGACTAAATTCCATATGATAACTTAATTGCATGTAACAAGACATTACTATAGTTCATTGTAAACCATTCCTTCTCTCCATGCCATACAACATTTCAGGCACAGTAAATTTTAATTTCAGTTCTTTTATTTACAGAGTAGGTAGCAGGATGGTTATCTTAACTGTATATATATAGATATAGACTATGTCTATAAATGCAGCCCGCATTAGCCGTTTTCTATTTGCACTTTCTCAGTGAATATGCAACACCTTTAAGCATTACTTTCAATGCAGAAATATATTTTAGATTTTTTCATCAAGTTTGTATGTTTCTAAATGTTGAGAGATGGCCACTGCAGACTGCTGACAGAATTCCCTCATGCCAGGGAGACCACTCTGAAGTCTGTTGTTATGGACAGCTTCTGCAGACAGTATTCTGTCAGAAATGGATAAAATCAGGAATGAGCTCTGGAAATACACTGAATCCATTCGTTCCTCCAGCTGATCTATTCCTGGCAAAGTTTTAAGCTTCTCCTTTAATGGAAAACTTTCTGGATGAGACAGTGCTTCAGACCAGGATCTTGCCTTTATGCTTCAATATTTCCTGTATGTGACTGGCCAGCGTTTTCTATTACAGGAGAACTGCAAGGAGATATTTTTTTCTCTTAAATATCTCTACATTAGCATGAGCTGACTTGCAGTGCCATTTTAAGGCTGGGGTTGCTGTGTTTCGAATTCTAAAGGAGACTTTGGCAGCCATCTGCCTGTGAGCAGTAGCTCCAGCATACGACACTCTGGATCTGCTGCATGTGAACGCGCTGTGTAGCTGCTTTGCTCACAGATGGTACTTGGCTGAACCTGCTCCATGGGCTCAGGACTGTGTGTGTGTGGTGCCCAGTGTTCTCGTGCCATTCTGCTGAATTTCTTGAAAACAGATTTGACCAACATGCCTCATTTCTTGAATGCCGATGGATCTCTAGTATTTTTACTGCTAAATACATTCCCATCTCTGGTCACTACTGATGCTTCCAAATGATTTATTTACTTTGTTTCATTGACATTATTTATTTTGTATAAGGAGCTAAAACCAGCAGAATAGTAATACAAGGTAATGTTGAAGGTCTTTCTTACATCATTGTCAGTTGCCAAAAATAGATGCTTAGGGGATATGAACAGAAAAAGCATTCAGTACTGCAATATTATAGCAGTTTTCAGTCAGTTGTTGCCCAGGGTTTCTTGAATCAAAAGAGAATGGTGGTAATAGAGCTCAGTTGGCTTTTTTCCACTGATTGATCCGAATATTTTTTAAATCATAAACACTTCTTCATGGCAAAGAATTTCCCAGCTTCAGTAGAGAGCCTGTGAAGGAGAGTCCCCCTTGCTGTTCTGTACCTACTTATGTTATGTGAGATGCTATGAGAGAAGAGCAAAAAGATAACCAGAGTGATGAAAGGCTCTACCTTCCATCTGCATGTTTCATTTAAACCCCTTGGTTGTAGGTCATATTTGTATTCTTCTATGCTGCTTATGGTTGTCATATGTATTACATATAGCAGTGTTCAAAGTGATACTTAGGTGTTTTTCCATTTCTAGTAAAAGACCTTAGGTTTTTAGAAGTCTTAACATGGCCTGGCTTTTAGAACTACGGAGCACCTGTGGCTCCCATCTTACTTCAGTGGGAGCTGCAGATACTCATCATCATTGAAAATCAGGACACCAGTTTCTACTTCATGCTTGTGTCTCCACAGCCTTTGTGATTTTACAATAGCCAGATGGGGAACATGAAAGTGCATTATCATGTAGAGAATTCCGTGTGTAAAAAAATTAACCCCTTGGTGCCGTGTGACACATGAGCTTCTGCATAGGACTAAACGCATTTGGCACTACTGTCTCCCACCAGGAAATCCCTACCATCTGTACCAAAAATTTATGAAGTCACAAGTCATTCTGTGTGATTAGAACTGGCAGTTCAAACATAGGTGCAGCAATTTGATATTCCAGAACAATACTTCAACAACAAAAATTTTAATTAAAAAGTTACCATATACTTATAGCTAAACAAATGATCTCAAGCTCAGTTGAAGTTAGTGGGTGCCTCAGGAGGTTTGTGTGTTGTCAGTTTGAGACCATATATAGTTTTGGCCGGGAGCTATGCAAAGGGTTGATGATTAATTATTTACCAGAAATACTAATTAATGCAGTTCTCTTACTAGTTTTGATTATTCTGATCTCTATACCAGTTAAAACTTTTACAGACATATTTAACTTTTTCATCTGCTGAAAGGTAGGAGCAGAAAAGATGACAGGATAGCAGAATACTTTTAAGTTTCTAAGAAACACAAAGATTGTGTTACCACTATGTATTGTTTCTACATAATGTGCAGGAGTCCATTACTTATATCCTGAGTATTGTATACATGAAATACAGGGTAATCTTATTTTGCAATAAATATTTTTATCGATGCACATATTTTGGTTTGATATTGTAATTTTCAATTACTTTAAGCTAGGTTTTAAAAATATGCTCTATTCCATTTTTTCCTACCTAATACTATATATTGTATGGCTTGTGATATATTTTAACTATAAGAATACTCTGCCTCATTTTCTTCACTTTCCCCTAGCAGAATTTGGTATATTCTTAGTTCTGATTTAATGGAAGATGGTGTTTCCTTCTTTTTTTCTTCTTTCCTCTCCACTACTGATTTTTGGTTTTCTCAGAAGAGATTTTGAGCACTCTGAGGGTGAACTCTGGTTTATAATTCTGTGTTATTGCTGTGATTTTTGGTGAAATTTGCAGCTACAAGAGCATGCTAGACTGAAGAGTGAAAGCAAGACCCTAAACAAAATTTATGTGTATAGCATGTGAGATTTCCTGTTTCTTTTGAGGCAGACTGACTTTTGCAAGCAAATGAAATGCCTAAATCCCAAATCCTCTTGTGCCTGACTTACAATCCCAGTTCAGCAAAAGCATAGAAGTTCATTCCTGTTCTGCAAATTATTTAAGCATGTTTCCAAAGTTATGTGAGGACTTGAAAAATTTGATCTAATGAAGGACTGAGATACCTAAGGATGCCTAATGATTCTGAGAAGCAATTTGCTTAGAGCTCTAGCTTTAACAAAGCAGCCACTTGCTCTCTCATCTTAAATTTTCTCAGCTATCCAGAACTGGATCTTTTTGTGCACATATACACCCCTCCCTTTGCAGCACTGGGTAGTTTGGAGCCGAGTTACAACCAAACCAGTTTTCTGACAGTGCAGTAAAAAAATCACAGCTTTATTTTGGTAACTGGCAGAGATATAACCTGTTTTTGTGGCTGCCTGGTGGTCATACTACCTGCTGAGGATGCAGGAGTCCCAGGCTCCATACACGGTATAAACGTGCCCACAGGCAAAGGCTTGTGCTGGCTGAGAGCACGGCATTGCTTTTTCTTCCCTTGACCGAAGTGATGACATTCGGCTTGGATGGTTTGTGAGAGGATCACTTTCTAGGGTTCTGTAGAGCAGGCATTTGACAGGAATGATAAGGACTAAAATATGTACTGCACAAGTGCATTTAATACACATATATCTTCACTCTGCACAGAATTTGAAACTTGAAACCACTTCAACATTTTTGCTACTGGCAAAATAATGCTTTCTGCTGTCATATCTCAGGGAAATATACAGCAGTTGCACTCCATGATATTTTTCTAATACACATGTTCCCTTTTGTTTATATTATCTGTAATTACTTGTGGGTTTATCGTGATCCTTGTAAGTTTATTCCATCTTAGTTACCTTATGGTGAGATTTTCCATTTCTCTGAATCGGCCTCCTTTTTTAATTAATAGTTGTATTCAAGATTTCTCTGAAATAAATCAAAAGCATTGTCTGTAGCTTTCTTTTGTATAGAAAAATCAAGAAACCAGGCTAGACAGTTGCTTCTTTTTGCTTTGTCTGTAGTTACATTGGTTTTTATACTCTAAGGCCTTTCTCTATGTACCAAGGATTTTCTCTGACTGCCATTTTCCCCCATGGTATCAGAAGTGTTTTAGTATTTTCAGGCATCTTGTTCTTCCATTTTTGATGTATCATACCTAATTTGAAGGCTCTTCTATTTACCTCTTCAACATTTTAATTGTTTCAGTGGAGTGCTTACTGGATTTTGAACAGTTGATAATGAATCAAGAGTTTAACACTTCTATTTCCTGCTCTCACTTTACTGGTGTTACCCAAAATTCCACCCTCACCCCTCATACAGTAACTGAATTTTTGTCCCCTAAAGTCTAAATCTAAACTACTCCACACTGGTGCTTTGAAGAACTCTTGAAAATTACCACTTCAACCTGTTCTTCTCCTTAATGTTTTTAAATTGGTGCCTGAAATTAGCAGAATAAAGGTGCTCATCAGGCTTAAAACAAACTTTGTATGTTAGATGTGTTCATCGAGAATATAGTTCATTGTATTTTCCATAAGTAGGTGGATATCTCCGCATTTTTGTCTTGAATCCTGCTTGCTTAAGTTTGCTTCCTAAAAATTGAGCAGAAGAAAAAGTTGAAATAGAAACAAAAGAAACAGAAATTGCATAGTCTGACAGTAAACCTCTACTCCTTTTACCTGCAGTTGGCATCAGGTGCTAGTGAATTAAACCCAACAGGTGTTCAAATGAGCCAATGCAGATAATTAACTTAAATGGTCCTATTTTCTTAAAAACTGTCAGGAAATAACCCCCCTCTTCTCTTTTATGTGGTATACAGTTATCTGTCACTCTGTAAGGCCTAGATCTTTTAAGAAGGCCTCTTTTTAAAGGCCACAGCCTCTGATTTTGTGGGTGCAATTCACTGCTTGCTATGTATTTAACTACATAATTGCTCATGTAAAAGAAGTAGTTAAAATGTGTGTCATCAGTTATGCCCACAGTTGACATAATTGCAGATGTAAATCTGCACCTGCAACAGCTGATGTTGTTTTGGAAAATCAAAACTTACCTTTCTAAATGGATATTAGTGTTCTTGCGTTGATTATTTGGTATGTATGTGTACATTTGAAACAAAGTAAATGCTTTCTAAATACCAGTCTTCATGTAAAAGAAAACAAATAGGAGTTTGAAATAAGAATTGCTAGTCTGATAAAATGGGGAAGGAGATCTAAAAAAAAGTCTTGTCTTTGACCTCTTTCTACTGTGACACCCACTATGTGACCTCAGAAAAAGCCATTATGATTATATTTTCTGTGTTGTATTTTACCAGTCTGTATAGTGCAGATAAAAAACTACTTGGTAAATATACATCATCAATTAATATTAGAAAAAAGCATCCCTGATGTTAGTGAAGTGCTGTAAGAGCATCAGAAGATCAGTAGTATTAATGCAAAATATTATCCCTTAAAAATTAGTAACAAGACAACTCTACTTTTCAGACTTGTACATAAACTTTGCATATAGTATGCAAGTGCCTCTCTCTCCAAATTTTGATACGCAATTGCCAGTTTTACTGAATGGTGAAAGGAGTCAAACCAAAATTATTTCAGGTCATTCAATGAGAGCTGAAGGGACAGAAGCCCAAGCAGTCTAAGAAAAATTGGTCCTTCTGGACCCATAAATCGTTGCACTACCCATTCCAGATGAGGCTAAGTAAAATGGGAGTGTTATCTAGGTACCTTCATTTGCTCAGTTATGTAAAGAAATATTGATGCATACAGAAATAGGAAGAAGCAGGGACATTGGAAAATTTCAGAGAAATTATCTAACTCTTTGGGGTTTTCTTGATGTTGCATTTGTAGATAGAGCTAAAATTCCTTTGCAAATTTTTGGGATCCATAGTTGAAGGATTTCTGGGGAAAATACTACCTGCTTCCCCCCCGGACTGCAGTAAGGAGAACAGCAGTAGTAGTGCTTGCAGGGTGGTGATTGCAAAAGAGATGACTGGCATTTGGAAAACATTTTATTTTTTTTATCTGACTGTGTATTATACTGCAGGGCTTATAAACAAATAGGGCCATTACTCCATTGTTGTTCCTAGATTTGTTGAAGTCAAACTTTAATAAAATTTACTATTACATCTAGAGTGAAATACGTGTTGTCCAGAGACCTGGTCTTTGAGTTAATGAAGAAATGGAATAGTAATCTAGACATTGGTGAGGAATGCAGTATAGGAGAAGAATCAAATAACCCTACTACTACATATCAACAGGATGAAACCAGTGAAGAACAAGAAAGCTCTCCCAGTAACAACAATAACCACAATTTGGTGCAGAAGTTGAAACAGGGAATGGGGGCAACACATCCTCCACATGAGCAAAACAGGTAAGGTTTACCTTGTTGTAACATACAACAAAATAAATGGTAAGTAGACTTGAGTTTGAATTAGGAAATGTTGAATGTGGCCTAGTGCAAAAAAAAATTACTGATGTTTGTTGAAACATTTGAATGTAGTGTAAGAATAGAAATAAATACTAGGAATAAGGTGAACTCTCCAGTACACAGTTGTCATGTAAGTACTGTGTGCTGTAAGAAACTATTTTGACTTAGATATTAAGTCCATAACAGGTAATGTCTCCTGTTCATTGTCTTCAGTAGTATGGTGCATGTGTATATATGGGGTGGGAGGAGGACTATGGCAGAAAAAACGTGGAATCTTAGGATAGCGATATTTGGGGATATTGAAGAGGGATCTTCTTAAGACAGACAATTTTTTTGTACATATACTCTCTAAGTAATGTAAGTAGCCAACTTGTGGTACTATCTCCAGACTGTGGGGAACAAAAGGAAAAGAAAAGGGAAAAAATTGTTCATAAAAAGAAAACGTATAAGCCTCCAATTAATACTCAAATTCTAAAGTTTACCATTTAGGATAGTAATTTGATTTCTTCAGATGATTGCCCAAGGTACTGAATTTTCTTTCATAGTGCCTCTCTTGATGCTTGGCTGAAGCAAGGGAAAACCATAATGCAAGTACTAAGGATTCTGCATTAGCTTTGACCTCTAAGACTCTCAGATTTATCAGTCACAAGGCATCTGGCTGTGCTGCAGTCTAAAAGCAGCGTTGTTACATTGGATGGTTTCTGCTTTCTAAGAGGCTACTTAGCAAAGAATGAGCTCTTGCTACGGAGCAATAATTTATTACAGCTGAACATTCTTGTGTGAATTAAAAGTGAGGGGTCTATAGGCAAGAAAGGATTTAAATACACTTTATATGCCAAAATAAAACTTCTAGAATTTCTGCTTCATGCCACGCTAACCAGAGATACAGAAATTGTCATCTTTACTTCCAGGCTTCATGGGCACCCAAGGCTTTGCCTGCTGAGCATGCCCAGAAATGTTTGGTCTTGGTCTTCAGCCTAGGCTCTTTTGAAGAGCTAGGTCAGGGACTGTTCCCAGACTGTCATAGGATAGGATAAAAAACATTGAAGACTACTTTTTTCTCAGAAATGTACCCTGAGGATTGGAGGTGTTGATGCTAGTGCTACTGCTCTTTTTCATGATAGCCTTAGCATGGGGTATGAGCTGCTGGAGACTTCATTTTCCTATTCTTTCTGAGCATGCTGCCTGCAAGCAATTCCTTTCTCAGCAAGGACTTTTCTTTCATTCTTACAATTTCATATGTCCTTCCACATCATTAATTTCTACCACTCAATGAAACCTAGTGCTCCTTCCACAGGTAAATGTTCTCTTTTGGATTCCGTTGTATGGACCACGTATGCACAAATTACTTGCAACAATGTCTGTGTTGGTATTTGCTTTTTTACCTTCTCGTCTTCCTTCTTTCACACACAAGAGATGGGACTTGGCACAAATGTTTTAAATGGTGATAGGGGAAAAACAAGCAACCCAACCTTTCCATACCCAAAATGCAGCACTGCTATATGGAGATGATCGCTTCTACTACTAAGTTGGCAGTTGATCACCATGTCTAGCAGACTTACATAGGATGCCTCCCCAAGCGAATTGTGTCCTTCAAAATCAACTAAATAGGAAGTCATAGCAAAATAGACAAAACTCCAGAATGTAAGAAATTACTTACTGGGAGAGATTATCTAGATCACTACTCTCTCTGACAGTGACAACAGGAGATGCTATTTAGGAAGAATGTACAAGCTTGGCTATTTCCTCCCATGCAGTACCTTGGCACCCAGAATTGTTCTCAAGGTTGTTAGAAATACATCCCAACCTAATCCTTTTAGTATTCATTATGAACCTGTTGTCAATGAATATGTCTGATTCATTTTTGAATATGCTGATACCATCTGCCTCTGCAGCTGCCCATGGCTGCAAGATTGAGAAATGCCCTATTCGCTGAGTAAATACATATAATTTTTTTTTCCCGTTTTAAACTGATCTCCCACTGTATTCATCATATGGCTCTTATTTCTAAGTACAGGATGTGAACAGCTCGCATTCATTACTGAATAAAATCTCAGTCATATCCCTCCTCAGTCACCTTGTCACCAAACTGGAGTCCTAGACTTATTAACCTCTTCTCATACATGGGTGCTTTATCGTTTTGATTATTTTAATTGCCATTCTCTGTACCTTTTCTAACTCCACTATGTCCTTCTTAAGATGTGGTGACCAGAACTGTGTATAGTGCTAAAGATGCAGAGGCTCCACAGTTTTATGTATTAGGAAAGCAGTATGTAATGTTGTCTTCTCAGTACAATCTCATTAATGTCAAATGTATTTGGCTTTCTGGATGCCACTGCTTGTCCAGCCACTGATCCCCAGGGATGGCTACAGGATTGCTTTCCTGAATTGTGACGGTAACTGCCAGTTTGAGTTGAGCATTGTGTAGACCTGCTTTCCCATTATTAGGGAATAGGGAAAGTAAGTCTATCACTTTACTCCCCCCACCTGCCCCCCCCCGCATTTTTTTTCCTCCTTCTCATTTTTTTCTTCCTTTATGAAGTCTCTTTTTCTGTGTTCTGCAAGGGCAAAGAAATATGGCTTTGCCCAAGGGTAAAACTGTGCATATAACATTTCCAGGAGCTTAGCTATGTAAGAATTTTACTGATGACAAACATACAGATGTTGTCACTTATCTGGACTGCTCTATTCCCCCAAACAGAGCCATGTTCAGAACTGATTCATTGATGTTAGTTCTCTAGGGGCTTCAGCTGTATCAGCAGTATCAGCTGTTTGCTTCAGCCCCTTCATTCTTGTTTCATGGATTGGTAGCATACTTGTTTTACCAAATGCAACACTTGGAAAGAAGAATACAACCCTCAAGACTTACAGTGTTGTGAGTTCCTTATGAAGTGCCCTTGCTAACATTTTATTGAAGGTTTTCTTAAATTAAGAGATAAAGTAATGTGTAATTTAAGACTGGCAGTTTCATATTTCCCTGGTAAAATACTATTTTGCATTCAGGTAGGAAACACAATGCAGAGGAACCAGTATTTCCCTCTGAGGTGACCAGGGTTTAGACACTTGAGTTTCTACCTGTATATTTAGGAGAGTGATTTTAAACTTTGAATACTTTAAAAATATTGGACTACTTCATCTGCTAGTACTGAATATTATCTGGGTTAGCAGGAGCATTTAGAGAATGACATTTCTGAAAGCTAAGAAATTGTTGTCACTGTACTAAAGCAAAAGGCCTAGCTTTTCAACAGGTATATGTCGTGATTATGATAGTCACTGGTTCTTATCAATTAAAGATCTCTATCATTTGCTAGCTTTGTCTTGTTTTCTTAAGAGATAAATCTTATAGTAAAAGTTGGAGTTCATCCAGTGAAGACCATTGATCCTATCTTGGCTGAATTTTATCCATGAAACAGACCAGAGAAAGAGAGATCAAAGCGGTCATTTTTATGAGAGATTAAGACAAAATACTTTATCCCTCATTTTTATAAGATGAAGTTACCATTTAAAATAATGTTTTAATATTGTGATGAGCTAATGCCTTTGATTTTGATTCGGAAGGTTAGTTAGTGAAGATTAAAATCACGGAAAATTGGATTTAAAATTTAAAGGTAAGGAGTTTGCCTCTGCATACTATAGGAGAGATTAAAATTTTCTGTTGTAATGCAGCACTTATTTCTGCATGTTGTTATTTTAACATATTTTATGAGATATAGTATAGTACAATAGCATAGTATTTTATAATTGTTCTCTGTTTTACTACCTTGTTCATATCTGTATTCTTCCCACCTTTTGAAGTGTGTTTATAAAGTTGTAGTCTTTATTTTTTAAATTTTTTTTAACTGTAGTTCCCTGCAGTTAGGTCAGTATCTCCAGTAAGAAATTCAAAGTAGAACCTGGATTGCCAAGAAAAGAAGGGAGAATTGGACAAGTCCTCAGTGCCTTCTACCGAGAAACCTGGAAATAAAAGCCTATTGAAGTCTGCTGTCTCAGAACCAAAAAGAAATTATAGGACAGTCATCTGCTCTGAACAACTTAAGAGTAAACAACTATTACTTGTGCCAAAAAGAGCAGACTATATAAAGATGGACAACTATATCCTGAAGTGTTTGTCTTTTTGGTCTCCTGAATACTTCATTCAGAAAGCTTTAGCTTTCCTTTAGCACTGAAGAAAATCTAACTGCACTGTGAACTCCTAACCTGTAAGAAGACATCCACTGGTAGTAGTTTTGTCAGAGTACAAACTATAGAATTGTCTAAAAATGTATGTAATTTATTTGTTCTATACTAATAGGCACCATGCCAGGTAGGCAGTTTGCTTTCACAAATCCATTTTGCTGTGTTTTACTTGCATTTACTTTCTTTACATTTGTCACAAACATTTAGGGGGAAAAATGGGGTCAGAATCTGTAATAGGAATTCCTGATAACTGCATGCTTTACACTCTGAGAATATTCTAGGAAATTGCTTATAAATTTGCTTGAGGCATTATAGCACAAGTGCTTCAGTCTATGGAATTTGTTACTGCTATTTTAGGTTGTTGTCAATTGCTTATTTTTAAGCAGGACGTATTTTAAGCTTGACGAATAGGAAATGTATTTTTAAGTACAATGGAATTGCTGTGGTTCTCGCTACTGAATTTCTGGTGTGTTGATTAAATTCTTTACATAAAACAGGTGTTAGAGTAATGGCCTTTACAAGTTAATTAATCTTCATTTTCAAAAGGATGAGCTACCATTAAGCTAAGTTTATTGTATATATGAGTAAATTGCAATGTGATTTACTGTTCCAAAGACTAAGCCATTCTCTAAGGACAGGTCTTACCAGTAAACTGGCATTGAGGTACATGGTGCAAGAAAAATATATACACTCCTTGTTGGTTGAAAACATTTCCTTAAATGTATGTACATTTGGTGTTATGGCTTACTCAAGCAATTCTGTTGAGAATATAAGTCTGAGAAGAAACCACCTATTTAGCTATCTTCTGATCTCCACAAAGATCTTGAAATTAATTTTACAGTCCTTACAGCCTTGTTTTTATTTAGGTGTGAGGTATTTCTATTACAGGGCCAAAATCTTTCTCTGTACGTATGTGAAAACTTGGAAAGAAGATCTTATTTACAGTAAACTAAGAGCTTTTTGTCATCATATATTATTAAAAGAGTAATATATCACTCATTCTCAGTGAAGTATGTAGCTGTCCATATAATCAGGCACCTCTTGGGGAGTATTAACCTTCTCATTTCCATTTTTCAGAAGAGATCAAACTCAAGTCTGTTGAGCTGGGCACAGAAGGTGTGTTCTACAAAATGCAGTGAGTATAAGAAAGTCACAGATTTCTATACTTTTCTGACAGAATTCAGTAAGAATTTAACTTTAAACAGGAAATTGTCCTTTCTTTCTCTTTTTGTTGTGTGCTCACAGAGCAGCAAAGTCTACTTCACATATTGAGCTCTAATAGTCACACTGTTTCCGTTTGATGTGTTCAAATCTTTTACAAAGTCCAGGCTGCTTTCTGGTTCTCATGACACCAAAATGTTAGGTCAGATTGCGGCCTGAATAACTATCTCCTTGACTATTAACTGACACTGCTCATTCTTTTCATTTAGTGAGACAGTCAGCTGAAGGGCATGTCTGGACTCACTATTAAAACATTGGCTGCATCATTAGCCACCCTCATGGCAGTCCTACCTCATCACTGTAGTTGCATAGCGGTAAACTTCTTTCGCTGACAGGGCACAGTGTTGAGGATGCTGGTATTCTGTTATCAGAAGCACTTTTTTGTAACACAGATAAAATTTTCAGAAGCCCAGCTGACATGCTGACATCTTCTACCAGCCCTGCTCTTTTGAACCAACGAAGCTTGAAAACGTAATACTTCACATGAAAGGGTTATGTCATTTTTACAGCACTAGCAGAACACAGTAAGTATAATTTACCTCTATTTACTTGTGAGTGCATTCTCCTTTTCTGAGGTATTAAATTATTCTCCAGCTCTGTCAATCTTAAGGTATTTTAGTTAAAGCACACCTTTTGTGGCTGGGTCCTCAACAGACTTGACTTTGATCTCACCTGTTCTGATTTAATTTTCCTTTCCTCTACACTCCTGGATTTATTTTCTATGTTGTTTTGTTTTGCTTAGGTATATTTCTGTTTCCACAGCTCCTCATGCCTTTTGCCACAGACCAGGTGTATGTGAGTCCCACGTCCATGTCCATGTGAGTCTCACACATGTCCAGTGTTGTCCTGACATATCAGTGCATTTTGCTGATGTACAGTGGAGGGCTATGGGGCTGACATGGAAGAGAGCAGCAGCCTGTCAGACCCATGGCTTGTAACCTGCTTCCTGCTCAAAGCTGAGTTTTGTCAGGGAAAGAAAGGGATGAGGAATTAGGATACAGGCTGGATGTATCTCAAAGGTGATGTTGCCAGACTGTTTGTGGACAGCTGCATATGGGATGTGCCAAGTGGTCAAGCTTGTGTTGGAGCTGCAGAAGAGTAGAATATCATTTCAAAGGTTGGAGAAGAAACTTTCATTATGTCAGTGTCTCCCGACATTAAACCTCTTGTTAAACAAAACAGAGCTCTTACAATAAGCTCCACGCATTTTTCCTTTTTCTTCCATATCTTTTTTTTTTTTTTACTTCATGCCTTTTTTCACTCCTTTTCAATACCTACATTATCTCTGTTGAC
Source organism: Nycticryphes semicollaris (assembly GCA_013400055.1). Classification (NCBI taxonomy): domain Eukaryota; kingdom Metazoa; phylum Chordata; class Aves; order Charadriiformes; family Rostratulidae; genus Nycticryphes; species Nycticryphes semicollaris. Next base: position 100,921 of record VXBJ01004149.1, read on the forward strand.
TTTTTTCATTTGTCAAAAGATTTCTTTTTTTCTTCCTCGAATCTCTTTCTTGTTTCTCCTTTTGATGCGGCTTTTCTCTGTGTTTCCCTTTCAACACTCAGAGCTTACTTTAGTCTCTTCACTGTATTTGCTACGTGGAGGAGTGCTATTGAAAAATTAAAAGTAGATTGCATGGGAATTTCTTATTTCTCCTTTTTCTCTAGAGGCCCATTTCCCTTCCCTCTTATTTCTGTGAAGTTTACCATCCTCAAATGTTTCCTTCCTCTACTTCCAAATCATTTCACTCATCTTTCCCTCTCTTCCTCTGTCCTTCATCTTCCCCTTCACTTACTGTTGCTTGATATTTAACTTCCCAGGTAGGGTGAAAATTCATGATAGCATTCAGATTACTGTGTCGTGGATAAATACTCCAATCTGTATCTCGGTTTTACTGACAAGCACTAAATTTCTGGCTGCATCTTTTTTTTCGTTGTTGTTGTTCCATTTTTTTTCTATTACACACACAGTAACAGTAGCTGGGTTGGCAGTATTAACAGTTACAGCCACATTATAACCACAGTCTTGTATAACCCATTACAGATCAGGTCTGTATGATATTGTAATTTAAATAGCGATTGCTGGCAGTCTATCTCTGCTTGTCCTCCTATTATTATAACCACCAGTAGAGCTGTTCTACTGGGAAATTTCAAATGTAGACAAAGATTTAATCAACAGTAATCTGATCCTTTAAAAATGCAACACCAATTCATTTATTTCTCATTTCACATATGAAATTTTAATAGGTACAATCACCCTTAAGGATGTTTCAAATATTAACATTATGCACAATTACAAAACAGAATCTTTTTTCTGTATGAAAGTACCAGCATCTTTGAACCAAGTAAGTAGTTTTCTATGCAGACATCAGGTTTACTATCAATCAGAAACTTATTAACAGCTGTGTTAGCCCTAATTAAGTGCAGAGCAATGCCAGACTTTTTAATTAACTCTTATTTTCCTAAGAAGAGACTGGTGGGTTTTTTTTCTCCCTTCTCTTCCCCACCTCCATCTTTATTTACTATATAAAGCCTGCTTTAAAAATAACTGGGACACAAGCTGGGGCCATTGACGTGGGGCCAAGACACCAGGAAATATTTCATTTACAGAATGGCTGTTTGATTATAGTGACCATATTTTATTCCTTTGGCTTTGTAAAAGAATTCCAAATTGTTTAACTTTTCTGCAGTGTTTTTCATTTGGATTTCCTTTTCAGCTCTCTTCTTGTCTGAAGTATATTTCCTATATTGTCAGTGTCAGCAGAAGTATTATTAGATTTCACTAAAATCGTAATTTTAGTTTATAGATTCATATGAGAGAAAGTAGAGATGCATGACATCTGATCCATTAAAAAATGGCCCTTGTTGCCTGTGTAAATCTCTGGGCATGTACTAGAATGAATAAAGTACTCAGTAGTTAAAGGAAAGAATGAGGCTCACAGTTAAATTGAAATTTAAAAGTCCTATGAGTGTTTGATTTTCTTAGTCCTGAGCAGTGCTGAGTGGCATATGTGTACTCCTGAAGGAGGGAGAGAACTCTGAAAATCTCTTAATCTGCACTTTCTACCTAGCACTATTTAAACTGGAGATCTTCTGTAACCACAAACAATTGTTGGATCATTACTTTGCTCAGAGAATAAGCAGTGTGTGCTATGTAAGAGGGCATAATAATTTCTTACTGCTCTTGACAGAGTATTTTGAAGCATGATTATTTTTATTTACCGTTAGAAGTATAAAAATGGCTTTACCTGAACTATGTTCAGTCTATTTTTTAACCTGAGAGCCAACATGACTCGAGGTAAATCCTGACTTTGATGCTCTGACAGTTTACACCAAGGGCTCCAGTTTACATGGGGCAAGGATAAGTCCCTTGCAGTTTAAAGAGAGGGCAGTACTGGACAGTCTGTTGTTTGGATCATCACATGATATGACTTTAAGGGTTCACCTCGGAAACCAGACCCGGAGCTTACTTTTGCACTTCTTAGGCAACAGACTGGTTTCCTGAGTAACATGTTTGGCAGGAAGAACTTAAGATATTCCTGGAAAAAAGGACTCCAAAGGTGCTTTAAGGAAAAAAAAAAAAGACAACACCAAAGATAGGAGGGATCAAAGCAATGGTCAACAAGTATAAAGGGAGCAGTAGATCACTGGAGCCTAAAAGCTGTAAGAGTTCATGGTGTCACCTAGCTCCTCGCTAGCTTTAACACTGTGAGCTCTGGGGAGCAGGAATGGTGGTAATTTTCTAAGGGTTTGAAGAGCACTTGTTGCCACCTGAGCTGGCTTGAGCCTAATAAGCACTGAGGTCAGTAAAATCATAGTAACAATTTTGGTGGCCAGCAATGGCTTTAAAATGCTATATCTCAGTTATGGCAGTAAATCCAATTCTACATATAGCAGCTCGTCATTCATGGGCATGCAGGTATGTACTAATTGTCTGTAATACATAGTATAATGGGAATTAAAAGGGCAATGCTGTGTAACTACTGCTTTGTAAAGCAACCTGGTTATTTTTTTCCAGCTACACATATTGCATGGTTTCTGTGCTGTTTCCAGCACTGATTCTGGGTTTGTATATTTAGAAGTTTCTGTTTATTAATCCATATGCGGTACACTCTGTTTCATTACAGGGGTTAATGAATTACTATTGTTTATATGTTGTCTGGATACTAAAGCTTAATTCGTATTTGAGTCTAGCCCCAACTTTTTGTCCAGGGAGAAAGCAACTGAGATAATGCCCAGCCATTAGGGTTTTTTTTATAATGGTTATGGATCATTTCTATACTTAAGTTATCTGGGATACATTGGAACTATATGCTTCGGGAGTGTACAAGTTGATCACTTTTATACTCTTCCCTTAATAAAAAGCCAAATATACACAGTAATTTCTTCTGCTTCTGCTCTCTGTCTCTCATCTACTTATATTACATTTATATTCATAGTGTAAGAAATGTTCGTCTTTTGAAGATTACAAAAAAATAAATGCCATTTTACTTCTTTTGATGGCAATAGTGATGATAAGTTAAGGTGGGATCTTTGACATTGGAGGTGCTCTGGACAAGGCAGCTGCTTGTGACCAAACCTGGTAAGTATTGCTGGAATAATCCGTGTAGTGGAAAGAATTTTCTTGGAAGAAGGACTGGAGTATGCATGAGAGGATGGCTTTGGTGGAAGTGAGTTCAAGGTAGGATCTTCTTCCTAGGTTTGTCCCCTTATTTGGCTTAACTGAGTCCTTGAAAGGGCTTTTTTAAAAACAGCTAGCACTCTAAGATTCCTGAAGCCTCTGCAGCTTTGCCATCTAAAATGCCTGCTTTCCAAATGTAGAAGTTTGTTGTGGTAACTCCTAGATTGCTAAGAGCTCTACAACACTCAGCTTGGGCAACTCTCCTAAGTCCAGTGAGGAGTTTTAGCTGTTGGGGTTACTTTGCCTTTCTGTGCCAATTAAACCGTATTAAGGACCACTATAAACGATACAGTGCTTATCTGCAAACTACTATTTTCTGGCAAAATTTGAATTCAGTGTAGAATTAAAGTTTAATTAGAATATGTGCTAAAAATGAATTTCTTTTTTATGTTATTACTGTGAAGAAGTGCAGCATAGCTTATCATGCTTATAATTTGTATGAAAACCAGAAAAGTATTGTGCAAACATTACTATATCCCAATTCAGATTCTGCAAATAAAAGACGCTGATTAAAAACACAATTACTCCTTTCCCATAAGTAAGTGGTTTGCTTATTATCTATAAAGACACAAGGATATAGGCAGTCATAGTCTAAGTGTGACTGTCTGGTGAAGAGTGCATTACGGAAAAGATGGTGCATCACTAACATACTATCAAAAAAGAGGAGACTGTGGGGTGAAAGAGAAGAAGAGAAAACAGCACAAGGATGACTGCTGTTACATGTATCTGATAAGGAAAGAAGACTGCACCTATCTGGTATGAGAAAAGTCAGCAAGAACATCTCTGAAAGAGATAAAAGATCCCTCAACTCCCTTTTCTCCCTTTACTTATTCAGTGAATTTCAGTACTTGCAGAAAGCACCTGGTTGACAGCTCTGTACCTTGTAGTTCTTGGTTTATTCCCAGCAGGGCATACAGTAGAGACATCTACAGCACTGGTTTTCTGTTTGCTCTCCTAATGGGTAATGTAGGGTATTCTTCTATTTCCACGGTATGTTCAGTCATCGGCCTGTCTGCCCCCTTCTGCAGCGGTGTGGGCACAGGCTGGGGTGTTCAGCAGACTTGAAGGCTGGGCTAAAATGAGACAGCTAATGCTATTACTGCCCTACAGCCATCATCCCCACCCTTTGGTGGATGTTGCCACCCCTAAGGCACTGATGTCTAATCCACTCATGAATCAATTATTGAACTGTTGCATTTTTCAGCCTGGCCTATTAAATTAAACTGACATCAGTCTCATCTCACAAAGACATTAGATAGTGATGAATTTCAGGTACTGTTAACCTGGTTTTGAATTGGCCAGCTAGAGACAGACAGATACATTTTTCATTCCAGCTGCCAGAACCACCATCACATACTATCTCGCTGTTTCTGTTGTGACTTGTTGATCAATGGGTGGCCTTCCTTGCTTACTCCTGAGAGGGGGGACTTTCATAAAGAGAAAGGGAGTGTAAGAAAACCAGAAAGGTCAAAATATTTTTTTTTTTTCTTTTCTGTCTTTGTTAGAATTGTGAGAAAGAGAGTGAATATGTAAAAAGTGAGATTGTCTGGTTGGTTAAAAAAGCTTTCCTGGAAGAAAAAGTGCAATAGTGCCTATTTGGTTTTTAAAAGGCACTGTGTGGAACTAGTTAGATTCACGTTAGGGGAGTTTACATCAGTGAAAAAATGGAAAAGAAATATTCCATAATGCCAACAGCACTGCTTTATAGCTACCGGTACTTGCAGTACACCTACAGTATATAGGCCCTGCTTGCTCTTTGCTGTACTTCATTCAGTGGGTGCCCCTGCTAAGGAAGCCGTGTAAACATTTTTACTGTGACTTGTCAAAAGGTAGAAAGTCCTCAGACTGCTCTGAGATGAGCCTGCGTGTGTTTGGCTTTGTCCAGTCTCACTCCCTGAATTCTGGTTTTATTAGTGAAAAACAAAAAGGTGTCAAATGAGGGTTGACTGCTCCTGCAGTTTATCCTGTTTTCTCTACCCAGAACTTAGGGGGAACTGGTCAGGGTCAGGGGGCTTTCTTTTGGCTCCTAGTCACAAAACCACCAAATTGTGGGGTTTGGAAGGCACCTTTTGGAGATCATCTAGTCCAGCCCCCCTGCCAAAGCAGGTTCACCTAGAGCAAGCTGGATAGGAATGTAACCAGGTGGGTTTTGAATATCTCCAGAGAAGGAGACTCCACAACTTCTCTGAGTAGCCTGTTCCAATGCTCTGTCTCAAGGCCAAGATGGAGCCATGGGAGACCTGTTACATATGGCCATGAATGGCCAGAATGGTGGCGCCATGGTTTGGACACTGGGATGCTGATCTCTGCACATGCCCCGTTAAGCCCAAGTTTGTGAGTGCACTTCTCTTCAAATGCACTTCTTTTTTTCACAGTGAGGGAAAAAAAAATCAACAAGGAAATCCTGGCAAATATTTCCTGCCTGCTGGAGCTGTGGATTCATTACTATTAATACAACTCTTAATTGACTACTCTATAGCAGCTATAAAAATTGATTAGATGCATACAAGGAAATAAACATGGGTCAGGCTATAGTGGTGCAATGATACAAATTTGATGACCTATTAGGACATTTTTGTGTCTAACAAAGGATTTTTTTTAATAAACATTAAACAGCTGAAATTCTGCCCTCCAGCAATTCTGCCAGTCTAATGAATGTATAATGAAAGCAAATATTTGGTATAGCAAAAGAATCCTGTTTTTTAAATCTCATTCCTGTACATTTTCAAGAGGTTAGGTTACTTGACATGTGAAACGTCTATGAATTTTAAGTGAGGCCACATTAGTAAAGCTCTATAGTTGGTCTTTCATCTTAATGCGACCAAGAATGTCCTCTAGCTCACTCTATTTACTAAGAAATTAAAAAATAGCAAATTGCACATCATCACATGCCATATGTCCATTCCTCTCCTGGGTTCTGCTCTACAGCAATGTTAATTGACTTGCTTAAACTCTCTTCTCCTGAGTTGTGACCACTCCTGATGAAACAACCAACAATGCCGCTGAGCAGAATAGGGTATGAAAAAACAAAGCACAGCATTCAGCCACATTAAGAATAAATTTGTTTCTGCAAAATGAAGATAAAAATGAAGTACTGACACATAACCTGTTTTCAAAGGCAGAATCTTCAGGTTTTGGTGCTCACTTGAAAAGCTAGGTTTTCAGGCTCAGCATTGCCTGAAAGTCAAACTTTTAAAAGGTAATTTACATTGAAGAAACAAAATAATTAATGAGTAGAAAATGTAGACTGTTATATATATTTGTTTCTGTTTTAGTGGAATTTGAATGAGAGACACAAAATTTAAAAAAGCCCTCAAGGGCTGTTAAATAAAGACCATATATTCTTCTTATGGGCAAATGAGTTATTTAATAAATCTGTATGTAATAGGTAAATTGGATTTGATTACATTGAACAAAACCAATAAGGACCATAAACTTGCATTGCATTAATGAATTTTTTTGCCTTTTCACTCTGGTCTTTAGAGAAGCTACATTAAATCACAAGCTTTGTCTTTTGTGCTAATTCAAAGTATTTAGAGGAAAATGCATTACCCCAGCTTCACGTCAGGTAGTGCAGCACTGAGAAATGCTAAGGAGTGAGTACACCTGGGCGCAGGAGCCACCTGAAACCAGTTTTCATCACATACTATTAGTGGGTGTGGGTGCTGGCAGCTGCCCTAGTGTCCTGGGCTCCTTGTCCAGCCCATAAAGAGGTGTTAGTGGGCTCCTATGGTCCTTGGAGGAGCCAAGTCATCATCCTCTGGCTTTCTCCCTGCTTGGGCTCAGCCTGCAGGTCTAAGCACAACTGTGGGCAGGGGAGAGGAAAAGTCCAGAAGAGGGGCCTGAATGTAGCAGGATCTGAGGCTGCAGCCCTGAAAGTGCCTGCGCTTACTTGGGCAGTTTTATCTCTGCCTGGGCCTGTGATACTGGCATCTGCCAAGTTCTTGGTGCCTCGCAAGCCAGGGGAGCTCACCTATGAGTAGTTACTGAAAGTTCCTTCTAATCCTCACGTTTGAGGGTGTTGGTGTTGCTGTTTCTCAGTGCACTGCATCTAAACCTGATGCTGACCATGAGGTTTTCCAGTTTCTCTTCAGCTTTCCTGTGTTGCTGAAAAGCTTTATTCGGGTTACTGAGCGTATCAATGTTAGCAGTCTCTGATGCTGTCCTTCTTCTGTTTTGAGGACTCCTAACGCTCACTAAAGAGGGAAAGAAAATATTGCTCTGCACACTCACTAGTCTTTAGAACCTTTCATGTGCATAGAACTCCTGCTGCTGTAGCTACTGGGAACACCCACTATCTAATGGCTGACGAACAAACACTATGGACTAGGGAGGGGTCAGGGAAGAAAAAGAAATGCAACCAACTCTCAACAAACTTTTTTTTCAACGTTTTTTCTTTCTTTTTATCTTAAATTATGTGATAAGGTCAGAATTGCCTGCAGTTTCCTATTTACACAATTTGTGGCTTGATTTTTTTTTTTTTTTTGTAAAAAAACAACCCCAAAATACTAGGTCTTGCAGATGCAGAGAAAATACTACAAATATGGAATCTGAAAAGACTCAGAAATGGAAAAGCAAATACAACGAGCATGATTTTATTATCATTAATAGTCTGGTCGCTTTTGCTAGCAGTTTAATAATTTTTGACCCCTCAAAGCTGGCAATGCACAAAAATGGAGCACAATTACAGCAGACTTATTCCAGACTTCCTTGGTATAGTTATTTATTCAGTGATATTACAAAACAGCTGTGAAGTTAGAATAGTAATTTTAATAGCGCTTTTTTTCTAGGTATGGTCAATCTATCTTTTTATTATGACAAGTTATTTTAAACTGCTTAGTATTCAGTGTATTTGCAGTTGCAATGAACAAGTTCATTTAAACACCAAATCAATCAGTATTTTCACTAGAGAGAATTTTTTAAGTACCAATTAAGAATGAAAAAGCGATCTACATCCTCTAATACAATATTAATGTGCTGAGAGGGGTGATCCCAACTGCATGAGAAAAAATGCAGCTGTGCATATGCTTGCCTTAAGAAAGAGGTTTTTTTTCTGTCACTTAGAATAATTTAATGAATAAAAAGTGATTCTTTTATTACTGCTAATGAACGGAAATCCCATCAAATTGCAAGGCATCAACACATGACATTACTCTTAAACTAAAAGCGCAGTAGATTATCCCAGTGATAATGGTGGGTACGAGCACTTTGTACGATGGATGGACTGTACTTGCCTTGCTATGGTATACTCTTTCCTTTCAGCAGTGCATAGATCACAGTTACGAGTTACACTAGGTGCTTAATTCTGTTATTCTCTGTTGAAATATCAACCTATCTGCTCATAATGAGACAGTTTAAAAAAAAAATAATAAAAATTGCGGACAGAGGCATAGGGGAAATCCTGTCCTCCAGGTCGATCAGAATGTGCAATGATCTGCTGAGGGGAATGGTGGCAGTCTTGCTGATGAAGTAACATAAACCCACGCTGGTTGGGCACTTGGACACATGAATGGTGGGAAAGAGCTTGCCCTGGAGCTGTGGTTTAGTGGCCATATTCTCCTCTGGTATCTCCAGCCTGGGGTTTGTTTACTTTTGAAGTACGGGGTGGGGTGGAAGGGGAGGGAGCCGCACATGAAACGGTCTTGAAGGGAGGGGAGCCAAGCTCTCTCCCGGAATAAACCTTGGATTGAGGGTACCCCATTTAGGAGGTGATTGTTAGATTGCATGGAAAAAGGATTTTTACAAGCCTCCAGCAATTGCGGAGACAGGTCAGGAGACATTTATTGAAAAAGAAGGAACTGGTGCTTTAACCAAAAGAGGTTTTGTTTTATCACCTTGACTTAGATAGCTTTGTTTCAGCTTAACACCTGCTTGGTTCTTTAGTGGCTGATCTGCAGGGGACAGCACTGAACAATAAGGTGTCAACCTCACCCTATCAAAATGACATGAAATACATTTTCTTTTAAGTTGTGTTTGAACTTGTCTTACCATAAAGGTATTTTCGGAGCACAGGCACCTCGGGGAAAATCTGAAAATGCGAAAAGAAAAAAAATAGAAGGAAAGAACCTGAAGTTGAATTGCTGAACTAAAGATTGCCTTACCTCTCCAAGGATTTCATTAGTGACTTTCCTGTGAAACATTTTCAGAAGCCTATTTACAACAATTTTGGTTTTCTTATTCTAGTGCATTAATTTCTATAAATGCTTTCTTTCCTGTGATATTTCTGTAAGTGTTATTTAAACGTGCAATTTAAAGGACTCTTGGTTTAACTATTTTAAGACTGTATCCTTATGAAATTGATATATTTTTTTCCTTAGGACAGCAAAAAATATGTAATATTCCAATTATTGAAGGGGGGGAGTATTTATTATTCATAAATACAGAATAATTTGTGCATATAAAGCTAGAGCCAGTGAAGTTAGCTTGAGTTACGCAAGTTGGAAATCAATCCAGCTTGTTCTTAAAATCTTTGTTTTGCAGTGTTTGCATGGACAGTCTGTAGAGCAGTACAGCTTCTGCTCCCTTGTTGTGTTATAAATAGTTTATAAATTAGCCATTTAGTATGCATTTTTTAATAAATCATCACTTGTCCTGAAATTCAGGATGCTTTGATCTGTGCGTGTTTTCACAAAATATATAGCACCCTTATGAAGACCCCACAGCTAATAGCAGACTTCATGGAGCACTTTTCGTAAGATTATTTGAAGTTTTTGTTGTTTAGTCAACAGCAGCCTTGGCTGTGTACCACTGAGTGAGTGTTGTTGGAGATACCACAAAACCAGGCTCAAAGTTACCATGCACCTTTGTGCAAAAACACCTTTGTGGGATATTGCCATGATGATTCTAGCCTCGTGAGGTAAAGCTACATTTAAAAGAGAATAAGGTATGTAGTAATTGGGGAAGTCCGTGGAGTCATGTGGGAAAATATTTGTACCAGATGACTTTTTCCAGTACTCTGGATGTTACTTTAAAGAGCTAATGTGTAAGTTAATGCTGCCTGAGGCAGGATTAACTTCTGATGCATAGGGATTGAAGATTGCTAATGGCCTAGCTAGCATGAAAACCAGCTTGTGTGGGAAGGTGACTTACTGTACTTGCATCTGTTATCTGGCCGTTGCTAGGTTTGTTATGCTAAGCACCAGCCACCAAATTCTTGCTACCTGTCCAAACCTGGAGCAGACACGAGGTTTGTCACAGGATCAGCCAGATCCAAGGCAGGGCAGTTGTGTCACTGGTGGTGCAATATCTTCATGAGGCCCAATCAGTGTGGATGACTGACTGTCTTCCTGATTTCTCTCTCTTCCTGAGCTGCTGGTGCTGGCACAAAAGCTCTATGAAAAGAGCTTGCGCTACTTTCCTGGACTGGACCTGTAGCTGTTGAATTCAGTCAGCAAATCCCAATGAAAATCTTGATGCTGTCCCACATGACAGCCTGGTCTCAAAATTGGAGAAACAAGAATGGATGGATGGACCACTCAGTGGATCAGGAACTGGCTAGATGGCCACACTCAAAGGGTTGTGGTCAATGGCTCAATGTCCAAATGGAAGCCAGCGAAGAGTGGTGTTCCTCAGGGATAGTACTAAGACCAGTGCTGCTTATCATCCTTGTTGGGGACATGGACAGTGGGATTAAGTGCACCTTCAGCAAATTTGTTGACAACAACAAGCTGTGTGGCACAGTCGACACACTGGAGGGAAGAGATGCCATCCAGAGGGACCGGGACAAGCTTGAGAGGTGGCCCTGTGCAGATCTCATGAAGTTCAACAAGGCCAAGTGCAATGTCCTGCACCTGGTTCACAGTAATCCCAACCACAAATCCAGGTTGGTTGGAGAATTAATTGAGAGCAGCCCTGAGGAGGACTTGGGGGTGTTGGTGGAAGAGAAGCTTAATGTGAGTTGCCAATGTGCACTGGCAGCCCAGAAAGCCAACTACATCCTGGGCTACATAAAAAGAAGAGTGGCCAGCAGATCAAGGAAGTGATTTTGCCCCTCTGCTCCGCTCTCATGACACCCCACCTGGAGTACTGTGTCCAGCTTGGGAGTCCTCAGGACAGGAAGGACATGGACCTCCTGGAGAGAGTCCAGCAGTGGGCCACAAAGATGATCGGAGGGCTACAAAGACAATTGGAGGGCTGGAGCACCTCTCCTATGAAGACAGGGTGAGAGAGTTGGGGTTGTTCAGCCCCAGAGAACAGAGAGAAGAGAAGGCTCCAGGGACACCTTATAGCAGCCTTCCAATACCTAATACAGGAGAGATGGGGAGGGACTCTTTATCAGGGAGTGGAGTGAGAGGATAAGGGGGAATGGTTTTAAATTGATATTTAGATTAGATATTCAGAAGAAATTATTTACTGTGTAGGTGGTGAGACACTGGAACATGTTGCCCAGAGAAGTTGTGGGTGCCCCTTCCCTGTAAGTGTTCAAGGCCAGACTGGGTGGGTCTTTGAGCAACCTGCTCTAGTGGGAGGCGTCCCTGCCCATGGTGGGGAGGTTGGGACTTGCTGATCTTTAAGGTCCCTTCCAACCCAAACCATTCTATGAAAATGGCTAAGATTTGCATCAACCGGGGATGGGATGCTTCTGTTTAGAAGATCCACATTGCTGTGCTGAGGCTTTTCAGTATGAGTGATGTGTTCTTGTGTTGATGGAGGCATCTGTCATGGTGGTAAATGTCATGATGAATGAAAATAAGAGGATCCCTTCTTGCAGGCCTTGCCCCACTCTTGGTCCTTTCTTCTTGTGGCAGGGTGTCTGGGGTTTCTCTGGTGTGGTGCACCCCAGGTATTATGTGGAGGTAGATTCCCATGGGAGCCTGTTACCCTGTGCCCCTCTACGGTCTGGTTGTGAGGAAATGGGCTTGCAGCATCGCCTCACGCAAGCAGTCAAGCAGTGAAGTAGAGTCAGTATGGCTGGCAATTCTCTATGGACACTTGCTATGGTGTTCTGTGTTACTTGTTGGATGCTGTCTTTATAGGGTTTTAGTCTTGACTGTATTTCTTCCCCAAATGTGATTTCAGGCTTTCAGTCTGCTCCCAGTTCATTCTTTGGAAAACCATCCAGTGTGCTCAGCTGTGCATAGGGCATTACTACTTCAGTTCCTGGCTGGTTTCTCACCTAAAGTGCTTTGTTTCCCCCAATGTGGAGGCAGAGATCCCAGCTGCATGAGTGACAGCTTCCACTCTCCTCCTTAGCAGTAGTTCCTGTTGGTTTTTGTGTCAGAGTTGGCAGTTGGCAGTTAATCCACTTTCTTGTTAAATTGCATGCTGTTTTAATATTGCTATATAACTACCTTCTTAGGATTAAATGGAATCTCAAAAAAAAAAAAAGTTTAAATGCAAGGGATGGAGTAAAACAAATGTCTCTTCATCCTTTTATAAAAACATGTTAAACATGAGTCACAGAAGGCAGTAGTTTGACTCCTGAGGAAGTGCATGTATGGACTCAGCAGTGTTGTGGTGTTGGCTTTTTTCCTTGAAAAGAATTTTTCCAAAGAAGAACTCAAAATTGGTACCTATAAAATAGTATTTTAAATGTAGTAACTTTTAAATGTAGTATCTTTTTCTACATGCCTCCTTTATGTGAATATACTGCCACTCAGCTGCTGCAGAGGCAGCAAGACCCATCAGCATCTGTCAGTCTGTGAAGGTACCTTTTTGGCTGCCATATAAAAATTTCCGCCTGTTGGTCAGATTTCAGGCTGAGCGCAGAGCATAGAATATTTCTCTAGTACATATGTGCACAACGGCTGTGTGAGGAAGCAGGGAGGATAAGTGCTGTTGGTGAGAAACCAAGGAATTCCTTTAGCAGCACCAGACCGTGTTCTACTCCCGATGAACATGGATAACTCAAATTAACGCTAATGGGTGTTATGCACGAGGGAGAGGATGATCTACCCCATTGCATGCACTGGGAAGTGCAATTTAAAGCTTTCCTGAGGCATTTTTAAATTGGACTTCTTGGAGTGTCTGTCTTTGAGTTCTCTCACATGCAGAACTCCCACTGACTCACCAGGGCTTGTTGTACATAGATCAATGGTAGGGGATGTCTCCTTTTCTGTATCTTTTTCAGGAGGTGTAAAATAGACAGAGATAAATTGCTCTTATTGATGAGATATACAGATGCTTGCTTGTGTATGTGGTAGTGATTCACTTCAAGGCATACACTTTCAGGTCACATGAATGCTAAAACACTGGGAAAATAAGTCCTTTAAAAATTGGTGAGGAATTTCCTTTCCTTCAGTCCAGAAACACCTACTCTGTGACCTTAATTTCTGACAGGAGTTGAAGGAGAATAGATTGGTCACCTGTTAAGAATGGATGTTTGAAAGGCTAGCAAGGTCATGCAGATTTGCTGTGAGAATTATATAAACCAAAACAAAATCGCCAAGGCTATATAGGACTTGAGTGACAAAGGGATGTATCCATAGAAAGGTAGATTCCATAATGGCCATATTAGGGTTTTTAGGACCTTCCTCGAAAGTATTTGGTATTAGCTGTGGTCAGTGGTTACAATGTAGGATTCAGCCGACCTCTGAAGTTGACCGGTTCCTATGTTCCGGTTTTATTCCATAGGAATCAAAGAGTTGGGTGCTTTTAACTCTGTAGAAGATGGACTTGTGTTCTTACAGTTGCACAGTGTTTGGCCCGACCCTCTGTGTTTTGCTTGTTAAATGAAGAAGGCAGTATGTGAATTGTTCTGTTGAAACTAGGTTCTAAACCAAGCTGAGTGGAGGAGAAATAATGTCAGAGTAACATCCTCATAAGATGCTGGTGTCTGCAATGCCAAACTGCCATTTTATAGTATTACTTAATTTCTTTTTCTTTTTTAAACACAAGGGAAACTTTGAAAGGATATCTCTATCTCAAACAGCTTTTTGAAACCAGTGGGGGTTAATTAAAAACTAAATATGGAATCTACAAACACACAGAAATTATTTACACTGTTGTTAATTTCTTCTTTAATATTAATAACTGTTTTCTGCTAATTAAGAAGAGACAGAGAACATGAAGAAAGACTCAGAACAAAAGCACTTCGCATACAGATGAGGGTCTGAGTTCTAAAAGAACTGGACTAATTGTGTACTGCTTGCATTGAGTGAAGAATTTATATGCAGTGATTATGTATTGTAGCTGAAAAATTGGGTAGGCTTATGTATGAATCTTACTACATCAGCATTTGGTGTGATTCTCTTACCACAGTTGCCACTTCCCTGTTTTCTGGCATTAGACAACCTGCAGTCCTGGAGCAGTTTAATTAGCTCTTAGAAAGTAGGACTTGGTAAATATTTCTAGCTTTTGAAGTAGTATTATATGACTCATTTGTAGGAAATAAGGCTCCATAGCTTAGAATAGGAAGCTGCATTTTCTTTATACTGAAGAAATCATGAGCCTGCTGCTAATCCTTCCAGAAGTATTGGACATTATTGTAACAGCATCTAGAGGCTGTGGTCAAGATCCGGGTTTTACCATACAAGGCATTTCACATAAACACATAGACGGCCAGTTTCTTGATGTCACTCAGCATTGGTCAGCAGACTTGAAGTGCTGTTACTTCTCTGTGTGAAGTTACTTCCTTTTATTCAGAGGTGTTTGCAGACTCATCTGCATCCAGGACCTTCACCAGCTTTTTTCTTTTCAGGTTTTCAGTAACACCTGTTTAGCTTTATCCCAACAGCGTATTTACCTTCAGTGAAACAAATAAGAGACTTGCACTGGAGCATTGAGCTCTTTTGACTACTGGCCTATGTATGAATTGGACTGCTATCTCTAATCTGGGTGTTTTAAAGAATATATTTGAGAATGTACTCTTGAATTGAAGTACTGTAGTTCCCAGTAAGATTTGGGAGTCCTATGTTAGTGGTGAACAGCAGAGCAAAGCCTCTCAATAAATGCTTGGAAGCAGAGGGGTTCTATGAATGTAAGTCTATCAGCTTAGTGTGGCTCAGCTTGCTTTCTTTTCCAAAGGGACAAGAAAAACAATATTGCTTTATTTGGAGGTCAATTGATACCTGGGTCTTAATTCTCTTCAAATGCATTTGAAACCCCAGTCTTAAATGATTTTGTAATAGCCTCCTTAAAATGTTCAACTCAGTCAAAAAAGATGCAAGAATGGTTCTGTACAGCATCTGAACAAATCCCTTGCTGGAGAAGAGCACGGCTGAGATAAATGCTTCCTTTTCATAGGCTGGAAAATTAAATAATCAAAAAAATAAATTGCTTTGAGAAAAGTAAGGGTAAAATAGTTTAAAAAAATATCACTGCATTCCCCTGTTACTTTCTTGAGCTATCCTCACAACTCCTTGTATTATATAATAAAATATTTTGTAAGACTTTTAATGCATTAATATCTATTGACCTAAATGCAAGGTTAATTGAGACTCTGCATTTTGTGTCAGTAACAGTAAAATAAACACTGCCTTTCAGCCAGTCAACAGACTTCCTGCTGGATTATGCTTGAAAGGGACTCTTTCTCATATGTATATATAAAAATGTATAGCACAATATGCTACAATATGCATCCAATATGAAGAGATGACAAAGTGTGATGAAGCGCCTGGTACAACATGCTTAGTGAAAGACAACCTTATTTCATTCCCTTCCCCTTTTCTTCACCTCTGTATCTCAGCAGGCACAATTTGAAAGACACTTTGCAATTGTGAAAATAGGTGGCGAGTATCCAGATGAGACATGTGAGAGAGGAAGACTGGAGTAGGTGACTAGAGATAATTAGCAAAGCCAGGATCATTAAAGTTTACACACCAGGATAACCCAAAGAAAAATGATCTCTTGAAATAATTAATGCGATGTTCTTGCTTTGTTAGTGATAAAAAGTAGCCTTGGTGCCAAGGGTCTGCACACTACTGAAGTTCATTCATGCAGAAGGCTGAAGTTGGACTCAATGCTTGTGTTAATTCTCAGTATGGAGATGATATTGTTGAATGACTGTTTGACCTTAGCTAAGGGTAGATTTCTTGTAGGATATTGACTGTGCCTGTGTCTGGTCTGTTTCATGGGTAGAAAACAGGAAAAAAAAACATAAGCTAGGCTTTTATGAAGTTATCTATGTAAAACAACCTGCATGATTGGCATGCCTGCGCTGATGCTTGCTGTCTTGCAGTGCTACCAAGACAGATCCATTTTCAGGTTTCAAACTCCACCATCCCTAGCATCATGGCAATCTTCTAAGAATGAGCTGAAATTAAGGAAACAGCACTTAAAGAAATGGATTGCATTGCTTACCTCAAATCAAAGGTAGCAAATGCTTTTTTTCCAAGGGTGGAGAATAGGGAATGGAGCTTAGGGGAAAAAACAGAATTAAAAGATAATCTGAGTTCCCCTGTGCTCCAGGGAGAAAGTTGCATGCTCTCAATTCATTGCATTCAAGTTTTTAAGCTGTGACAATAAGGTTAAAGTTGCAGAAAAATTATTTTAGCAAAGATTTATAGAAGGATATATAGGGGATAGCATATAGAGGAGTCTGGAGATTAGAGGAAGGCTTGTGACTCTGGCAGCCTTGAACAGAGACATGGGTTAGAGATGAGTGAGCTCTATGTACAGATATATGTCTGTGATCTTTTTGATATGAAAAAGATCACAAATTATATCAGAAAATACAGGGTCAACAGTAGCAAGAATACCTTGAGGGAGATGGGAGTTACAGTAATATCAGAAGACAGCTGGTAATGGGGCAACAGCAGATATTTTTTCCCCCCTTAGGGACAGTGATGGAACAGTAATTACTGAGAAAGTCAGCAACCTGCAGAGTGTAGGAATGTCTTGTTAGAGATGCTGAAATCTGGCATATATAGGAATCAAAATTTGATCTCTGAACAATTGAATCTGCAGATGGTGGACAGGTAAGAAGGCAGATGGGGTGGGGAAGGGAAATGAACACTACAATACAGTGCCTTCCTCAAAGATTTAATACGCACTAGTTATGTCCTTTCAAAGGTTCATCTGTTAATGAAACTGAATCCTCTCTAACCTAAATTTTATCTAAAATTGAACCCATGAAAAGTAATAGTCCAGGTATAAATGGATGCAGCTGGACCAGTCCACTATGTCATCCAAATAAAACCACATAGCTGCACTCTTTGATTTCCCCTGTTTTTCTCCCAGTTCCTTTACAATAATATAGCACTGGTTTAATCGGTGATCTCTAACTCTTGATGTTGGAATTGCAGATAGCATTTGGTTGGATTGTTGGTGTGAAGATGAAATGGGTTAACTCTGCTATAAATAATAAGGTGTAGTGTAAAAGGAATACACATATATTGTTTGAAGTGACAGTGATTTAAGATGCTTGAATCCCAGTGTGAGAAACCTGAAAAGGGACTGAGATCTGCTCAAACACTGACAAAATTCAGCCCTCTCTACACTGTCCCAAGGAGGTCACTTAGAAAGTAGATTAGGCACCAGTAATCATATTAGCAAATGTGGGCTGGATTATCCTAAAAATGCTGCCTACCAGTAACCAAGTTAAAAGTGAATGCCTGGGAAACAAAGTTTTCCGGTGCGTTGTACATGTTTTCTTTCATACTGATCTCTGTGGCTAGAACTTATGCTTATCTCTGTCGTCACCAATTTTTCTTTCTCCCTCACAGAAGTAAATGTGGTTTGTTTGGGGATCTTGTTCTGTTATTTGTGCCAATTAACTCCAGAACAATGTGCAGTGTCTGAGGAAACGCAAGCCCAAAATCTGAGATTTCAGTAGGAAATTGCCTGTTTTCCTCTTGTCCTGCAGATGCCTCTAGAGTTGCTCACACCAGTATCAGTTGCTCTTCCCTTAAAAAGACCTTCAAATAGCTTCCTTTCTGCTTTATGCTAATGGAGTCCTATGTGACTTCTGTAAGTTGTTATACTGCACTTACATGTAAGCATAAAACATTCTTCTCTTTGAATAAGAGATGAAACAAGTGGCAATGAAAATGCTATTGAAAACATCCTACACAGCTGAATAAATACTGCCCTTTGCATATTAATGAAGATCTGATGGGATCAGCAGAAGATACAGCCGTGAAAGAGAAGTGTTTCAGTGTGTCAGTCCCCACTGTGAGAATCTCAAAGGAAATGGGAGTTAAATGGATTTACTGTAGAACAGAGTTTAAATGCCACAGATTTTAAAAAATCACAGCTATTGTTTTTTGAGGCTTTTCATTTGGTTTGTTGTTGTTTTAGGGTTTTTTTGTTTTGGTTTTGGGTTTTTCTTTTTTTTTTAGAGAAGTGGAACAATTGATACTGCTTTTCATTTTTAAGCTATCGACAGAAATAATTTAACATCTACATTTGTCTGTCAAAAGACCACTGCCTGCTTGTGCATGTAGTTGAAATCTGCCAATATAATAAAGCTTTTCTGTTTCTAAGTGTTAAAATGTTAAGTATTGAATAGCTTTAAAATGTGTGCTTTTAAACTGAGATCTTTCAAGAAGTAAAATTAACTGCACATCAGTATTTTATGCATGAAACCATGATTTACTGTCCTGAGAACTAATTTCGGCTTGCTGCAGATGTAAACTCGCCCTCAGTTAATGTGCTACTGGGCCTGATTCAGAGATGGGTGAAGTCGGCAGGTCTTTCCAATTACTTTTATGGGTATCAGATGAAGTCTTTAATTAATGCATCACTGAGTGCTCAGACTAATTTAGAGAAATCTCATTTCTAGATATAATGCAGATCTTTCAAAATGTCATTGTACTTTAAAGCTGTTCTGCTCTCTTGGATGAGAAGTTATTTACACTTGTGTGAGTACATCTGATATATTCCTTCTTTCCTCACACCATAATACGCCTACAGTATGTGTTTTGATATATTATGTGTATCATTGAATACATAATATATTACCAGATGGCATGTGATTAGCAGGGTACACCAAAGTAGAAGACGTATCCTGCCCTGGGTACATGTACACAGTCTGGTAGTGTATGTATTTAAAGTGAATATTTCAGGATGTATTTTTAGGAGAGAAAATAATCTGATATACACAAAAGTTCTGTGTATGCAGTAGATGAGCTACCCAGGAAAGTTTCATATCTAGCATGCTACTTGAAGTATTGGAAAACTCCTTCTGGTTCTTGAGCTTGGCCTGGTGAAATTTTGACTGAGAAGACTCATTGTTCAGATACTGTTGGCTTGTTTTCAGTTCCAGTAGTTTAGTAGTTCAGATTTGGAATATGCAATACTCAATGTCCATATAACTTTTTTTCATGTCTCAGCTGTTCTTAATTTGTAGAGGAGCACAAGAAAATAAAATACCTGCTTGGCTGGGAGCATGTGAAAACCATTGTTTTCTCAAAACAAGTAAGTAAAATGCTGACTTTGGGCTTGTAAACAAAGCTCCACTGACAAGGAAAACTTATGGACGTGTTTCAGATTCCTAGAAATTCAACATTTAAATCAGAAGCATAGATACAGCCTTGCCTGAAATAATGTAAATTGCTGTTATAATTAAGGCTGGTGTTGTGAAGAGACCTGCAGTTATGGCTACCTGTTCCTAACATAGGTTTTAGTCATCAGAAATTGAATGCCATGGGTCAAACTTTCAGGTCTTAGTAATAAAATGTACAGTGAAGAGAAATTTATAGACATTCCAGAAATGTACTGTTTATGGGTTGATTCAAGTCTGGAGGTAGCTTTAGGTTGGTAACTCATAGAAAATTCTTGTAAGAGCTTTAGCTCATGTAAGTCAATAAGGCTTCCTTGATTGTAATGGGATAATGCCAATTTATACCTCCTGGAGAGATGTTGCCTAGATTTACAGTGTAGATATAATTACTATGACATAGATTTGCTTTGGTTCACTGAGCTGGCAACCAGCAAGGTTTACTATATTGTGCCTTCTTGCCCTTACTTCTATGGGGTGCATGGAGTTAGAACCCAGACCACGGTTTCTCTCCCAATGTGCTGTTTTGACAGTATTAGCATATAAAGTAGATATATCATTGCAGAGTGTGAGGATTGTTCCTGTAAGCCCCGTGTACAGCGAGCACAGCAGGGAAGGTCCATTTCAGTGTGTTGTTTGGCACAGCGGGAACCTGCTGACTCAGCAGTACCTGCAGGAGACTGTTCTTTTCTGTGGTGGCTGCTGTAAGTGGTTGCCAATTAGGTTTTGACATTAACTTCCTACCCTGAGTCAGGCCTACTGGGAGACCAGAGCAACTTGCTAGATATGATTGTTTTCCTGGGATCTGCCAGCAGACTCAGTGAGACATTAGGGTATTGATTCAAAGATGTGAGGTTAGCTTTGCAATCAGGTGGGCTAGAAACATTTTGGAAACTAAATATTAAAATGCTAAAGAATACAGTGAGTTCTCTGAATAGAGGTGAGGAAATATCTGAGTTTAGTTTTTCATTCAGACCTGTAAACTATGAAAAGTGGAGGATGGTTACCACAACAGAAACAGAGAAGGCGAGAAGGCGAGAAGGCAAAGCATCACCCTGTTCGTGTGGTGGTTTTTTTTTGTTTGGTTTTTTTTTTTATTAAGTTACGAATTGTGAAAGCTGAAAAACATTTCATGTCTTTGGCTGTGAGCCCTCATGGACTCCATAAATATTGGTACAGGTTTCTCTTTGCTTGGTTTCTGGCTATCATTTAATTTCCATTACTTTTCTCCTTCCCCATTCATACTGTAATGTCCTGCTGACAGCTAATATCAGTAAAAGAATCAATAAAGAATTATTAATAATAATTAAAGCATGGGCAGCCTATTATATTGAGCAGGCTTAGTCCCTCCAAGTATAGAATCTACACTCAGTTGTGCAAGTGCAGCTGAAGAGACTTGGCTCAGCTTCAGAGATCTCTGGCTATAACTGAGAGCAGGATGTAGCCCCTGCTCTAGAAGCTATTCTTTTAAATTATTGTTAAAAGCAGGAAATCATGACTTGTGGTTCTAAGTGGTTGAAATGCCATGTAATTCGGGGAAAATTGTGATGGGAGGAAAAGGGCTGAAGTGAGTCGGTGAGCAAGCTTTTTGTGCTCGGAAAAGAGAAACCTGTTTTCAAGTGCTCTTTATGTCACAAATAAGAGCACAATAGTTTCAGCGCTAGCATCTAACAGTCATTTTCCACAGTGTAAATGCATCATAACTTAGCATGATTTCTGTGCTCCTGGGAGGCTGTAGACTTAAATAACAAGGGTGCTCCAGGTCACGGCCAAGACGCAATTAACCCTGAGATTGAAGAAATACCTTCCCACCTGCAGGATGGATTCTCATTTTGAATAGCTTTCCATTAGTTTTCCTGTGGGAATGACACAATATTGGCAGTATTTCTGGAACTAATATGACAGTGCTAGCCAGGGAGCAGTTTAGCTATAGGTCCATAACACATCTGTGGTCACTAGGGGTTCTGTGGGTTTTCAGTCAGGCTCTGACTATCTTATGGCTATTGGGAAAATTTTTTGTCCTTCTACAATTGAGGTAATTCCACATGGCAAAAGAAATGCCATACCTGTATTTTAGCAAGGGGTGCATTTGTGAGTATCTGACTTGTGATTTTTGCTGGTTGTTTTGCTTGTTCTCCCTCGAGTGGCATGTAAAGCTAAAAATGATTATGTTTTCATCTGACCCAAAATATACAGATGTATTTTATATACCATAAACCAAATTTATTTGTATGTGAGCAAAAACCTGATAGATAAACCGTTGAGTAGGAGCACTTAGTAGATTCAGAATTTCTGATAATTCAAAGTCATATAGCTAGTATTGTTAGGAAAACTTACAGAATTTGAAAATTATCATTTATGATGGAAAACAATTTAACTGTTTTTTTTTAATTTACTGTATAATTTTCACATATCTGTAACTTGATGTGTGTCAGAAAACCATTTGTTAGCTCCCTGCATTTTCTGCATTCCTTTGCCTCTTTCTTGGGGATTGGTTGCATGTTGTCTCTGCTACTGAATTTTTAGATAAACTGGTATATCAAAACTCCGATCTTGGGTACTGCTTAATTACTTAAATGTTCTTTTGTTGTTTTTTTAGTTTTGCATCACTCTTATCTTACTGCAAACCCAGTTCTGCAGATGGAGATACAGAATAAAAATTAAACAAACCAGGAAGAATTACTATGAAAGAATTTAGGACACTTCCCTGAAATTTGCAAGATGTTCTTTCAATCTTAGGAAAATTTGCAGGAGTAGCTATAAAATAAACGATTAGTCATCATAGACCCATTCTCCAGATGAAGATAATCCTTTCTGGGACCATCTCATGCTGGAAGCATCCATACTTTGTCTACACACCCCCCCAAAGTGACTGGCCAAAGGAAGAGACTGAGTTCAGTTGGTGCTTGTGAAATTTTCAGAAGACATGGTCAGTGGACTGAGTCACTGATACATGAGAGCAGGGCTGCAGTGAATTCAAAGTGCATGTGATACAGAGGTAAAACAGCCTTTGTGAAATCAAGTGTTATGTATCTGCTGGCTGCCTGCCTCCCCCTGCCTGTGGAGTCTGACCTGTTTGGCTACCCAGGATTGTGACATGATAAGCGCTACCGTCATGTATGAGGAGATTATAGCCAGTGTTACTACTGGCTCATGTTATCTTTGTGAAGCATAACCTGCAGGATCCTGTAGAACAAAAAGGGACAATATTGAAAGCAGTGAGATGTGGCTGTAGTGATGAGGAGAAAAATGATAGCTGTAAAAGCATCACAGAAGCACTCTGGCTCATCAAGAGCTGCATGCTGTCATGCGTGTGTTTAGGAGGGGATTATTCCTAGTGTTCAGTTCCCACTTTAAGTATCAGCTAAGTCAGAAAGTGAACGTACTCAGAGGCATGAAAAAAGCATAGAGAACAAATATTTTAATCCCATGAAACTGAAGAGATTTATTTAGTTTCCTTAAGGGGTCATAAAAGAGGTACAGAAAATTAGGAACACTTATTTGAGTTTATAGTGATGATTGAATGAACAGAAAGCTTGCCTTTGTTTTGGGGAACTGGGGAGATTTGGACCAGATGGTTTTCTAAGGTCTCTTCTGACCTAAATAATTCTTTGATTATAATTTTTTTTGATGAAAACTGGAGACAATGAACTTTCTAATGATGTTTTGGCCTGTGGAACCCATTGGCGTAGCATACTACTGAGTCCATTACTCAGTAATAATAAGAAAAAGTGGATTAGACGTCAGTATAGATGAAACATAGATTGATGGTTAGGTTGGATGGGATACTGTTTCCCAAGGGTTGGATGTTGTCAGGCCAGCAGAGCTTGCAAGCCATTGTAAGAAAATTTCTGATAGGCAAAAAAGAGTTTCCTTTCCTTTCTCTACTGTAGTTGGTGTGGGCCATGAACAGGGACAGCTCATCTGGTTTTTCAGGACATGCTCAGTTAATGGTGAGGTTCACCTTTCAGTTACAAGAGGATAGTTCTGGTAACTTCAGCATCAGGAACTTCATCGCAAAACAATTTGACTTTAGTACAAAATTGCTGAAAAAAACCCCCAGCCAACAACCAAACCCCCAAAACCCCATGTATAAATGAGCCCTGGATTTAAAACTTGCATTTTGCACTGACACCAGATCTTCTGTCTGTTGCACAAGTGGAGATAGGGCCCAATTCATCACTATTTAGCAAGGTAGCTGGGCTAGCCTGAGAAATGTATGAAAGAATTAATGAGAGAAATGCTGAAGTCCCTGCCTTGCAGAGGGTACAGCCAACTGTGTTACACTGGTCTGTGACCCCTAGAGTAACATTACCTCAAATTAAGCCAATGGTTTCCTATTTTATGCAAAGTAGGCCAACAGATTCTTGAAGTGTTAGAAAAATATTCATCTCTTTTTGAATAAAAGCAGATTAAAAGAAGCTGGTTGGCTGTTTTTCTACAATAAAACCCACCAACCTCTCCTTGTCCAGAATTTATTTCAATAACATGTTCATTTCAAGAGTGGGTAATAAGAAGATTATTTTTGAAAAGTAAGAGAAAAAATATAAACCTGAAACTCACTTTTGTTACTGCTGCCGTATGCATCTGTTGCAAGGTTAAAATAGTTATCTCTGTCGACAAAGGAAGAAGCTTGACAACAGAGAAGAAACCCAAATATGTTTCAGTTCCTTGCATAATTGTTATTTTAATTGCCATGTTCAGAAAAGGCTTTAGAGGTTCCCCAAACGCTGCTCGTCTCCAGATGAGATTTACCAGTGCAGCACTTGCAAGCTTTCTTTTGAAAAGTCACTTTCTTGTTTTATCATGTTTACAAAAACTGAAGTGAGAGTTAGTTATGAATCTTCTGTTATTTGAGTCGATGGCAGATGCTAGGAAGGCTTTGCTGTGTGATAGACTTAAACTCTCTGGGACTGATTACAAAGAAATTCCATTAGCAATATTTAAATGCCATCTTTGAAAGGCACTCAATAATATGTGTGTTGGCGCTGATCAAGAATAGTACCTTTTAAAAATGAAAAAGTAATGTGACTGTTAGTTTAACATAAAAATGTCAAACTGTGGGCAGTCTCTTGTCAATTAAAAAATCTGGGCTATTCCTAATGGGAATAAGGATGACGGGGTTGGGGGGAGAAGTGGGTACTAAAAATTGCAGATGTGCAGAGCTACTCAGAGATAACTTGTGCTGGCAAATAACACTGTCAGCCAGTTTGGGAGTAATACAGGCAGCTTGATACCTGTTCTTCCTTAGCCACCTTAGGCTGGCAGATGGGTCTGTGCTTGCTGTTGGGAGGTCAGTGCCTGTTTTTCTTTAAGTTAAAATTATTTCCATTGTGTTGTTCATATCCGCCCCC
>VXBJ01004149.1:125919-137068 GCA_013400055.1 Nycticryphes semicollaris
CAGCCTTTGAACTAGGTTATGTATCTAGTATTTTGAATCTCTTCTCACTGTCTAGATAGGCAGCAAGTGCCAGTCTGTCATGTGAGCCCTGAGACAATTTTTCATTTTAATCTTTATATCTTAGATAAGCAAGTCTGATTTATCATTAACCAATTGCTCAGACTGAAATAGATTCCTTCTTATTTTTCACATGTGATCCTTCCTTTTATTCTTTCATTTTTTCAAATCCCTCTAAATGCTACATATAATTTTCCAATCCTACTTTTTCTTTTCAATCCAATAGTTTGGATCATCCTCTTCTGTTAATCTGTTGCTCTTTGCACCTTAGTGTGTTGTTTTAATATGTCTTTTATCCCTACTTTTTCAAAGCATTTCATCCATAGATTTGATGCCTTTTCATGTCAGCTTAGTATTTTGTCCTCACTTGAGGCCACCAGTTGCTGGCTTATGGGTTTTGTCATTGCTAATTGTTATATTTTGTTTTATTGCTGTGTCCTCCTGTTACCCTTTCCCAATACTTTGCTCAAAAGTGCTATATAGATAACTAAAATATAGTGTAATGGCACAACTGTAAAGTAAAGCAGTGGACAACGTTTCTGTGAGGCCAAAACCTGGAGTTCTCTGGAGATGTGCTGCAGAAGGCCAGCTAAAAGTTGACAACCCCTTTCTCAGCACCACTACTATCAGAATTTCTCAGTGTTTTTAATCCATCATATTAACTTTTCTTTTTTTTTTCATTTGCTTTCTAACACAGAGGATAATTAGAAGATCTGATAGAAAGCAGGTATACAAGTTACTTAGTTTGCAACACAAGAGGCTGGTCTTGACATACTCCTAAAAAGCAAATCAAGTCTTAGGAATGCTGAGGACAAAATCCAAGAGGGTTTTCAGTAGCCAGCTATCACTTCAGGTATTTAAGGAAGCTATGGTTGAACTGGATGTGGAAGTCATCTGAATCGCATTTCAAGGTCTTGCATCAGTTGCCCTGAGCACGTGCCTTTTTTTTGCCAGGCGATTGCTGTGGAGTTCTTGGGCTTAATTCTTGCCAAGGGCTGTTCAGATTTGTCTCTAACCCCACTATCAAGATCTGTCACTTCAGGGTTCCCCGATGCATGATGCCAGTGGGGTCTGACCTGTAGGTGTTTGTAATAGCTCAGCCTATGCTGAAGCTGTGGATGGAGGAGGTGGCAGTGGTGGCTGTGTATCAGCTTGCTGGGTAGTTACCTAGTCTAAGATGGAGAGCTGAGTTTCTTCTCCTGACTTCAGATACGGGGTTTCAGGCTACATCTCCTGTGAAAATATCCTAGTCCTCAATTTTGCTGTGTTTCAGAGGTCAGTGCAGCATAGTTTCACTGAGCAGTTTTGTTAAGTTTTTGTTGGTGTTAATTGGATCTATTCAGCATCTTGGGTGGAAAATACCTGAAAACAAATGAATCTTAAAAACAAGATCTAAATAGTGTTAAAACAAGTCTTTCACAGAACAAGACAGGTTAGAGATGGACAATCCCACTTAGGCTGTCCAGTTGAAGGTCAGTCTTTTGGGCATGTGCTCTCAAATAAAGACAGCCATCTTTAGATCTGAAATGGCAACCATGTACTACTAGGAAAGCCTATACTCCTTAACTTTATAAGTCAGTACTTAAGAGTGTCTGCTCTTGCTTTTGAAAGTTTGCAAGCATAGGAGCCTAGAAAGCAAAAATGTGTGTTTTCCCACAATATAAATAAGAGACAAGTCCTGAGAATCCAAATTATAACAAACCAAAGTATGGTTATGCAGCATCATCTTTACTGTTGCAGAGCCAGAAACAGTGTCCTCTAGTGGTTGGAGCTACTTTTTTCAGAGCAAAAGTAACCAGAATGAAGCAAATGGGTGATGTGATATATGCAATGGGTTCTAAAAGATCTTTGGCACATCAAGAAATTTAATAAGCAATGTAACACAAATTTGAGCTCCAATGATTAAGGCTTGGGGGGACGGGGTGTGTTTGGGGGAGAGGTTATCTCTTTGAATTCGATATAATCTCTTACATACTAATTAAAAAACACCCACCATCTATGAGATGAAAGCATTAATTTTTTCATGTGGCTAAAAATTGAAAGTGAAGAGAATAGAACAAATTTCAGGAGAAAATAATTATTCTGCTATAGTTATTGGCATGCCATAAGAGTGTGACAGGGGAGATCAAAAAGCTTGTTCCACTGTGCGAGGAAAGTGCTGGTCCAAGAAACGTCCATGCAGGAGCAGTTTGAGGTGGAACTGTTTGTGCTTCTGATTTCAAGGTCAAGGAGGGACATTTTCAAGTGCAGTTAGAAAGAGAATTGTTGTGCACAGGTAGTGCTTCTGTGGAACTAAAATTTTGTTATACATCAGAATAATGATACATTTGATAATGCCTCAGACACTTCTGAGAGCTGTCAATAATGCTAGAGCTGCTGATATGACACAGGAGGGGGCTGTGACAGGGTAGCAAAGAGTGTTTTGGAAAGGCACAGGAGTATTGTACAAGCTGACTGCCCACTGATGGACAGTCTGAGGGGGAGGTGTCCTGAAAAGTCAGCAGCACAAAGAAATGTCCAGATACTCTGAGAGGGACCCAAATCCATTTCTCAAACTTACTAGTAATAAGCAGTGCTGGGACCTCCAAAGTAGTGAGGCGAACCTTAAAGCTAGGTACAAGTGATCGGGTTCATAAGAGGCATATAAGCTCAAATGAGGCATATATTTCCCTAAAATAGCAGGAGGTGGCATCAATTTATTTTCTTTATAGGAGCTCTGAATATGGACATTCAAATGCAAATTAAGTTGTCTCAGTGTTTGGAGCTTGTTTGGGCAGATGTTGCAAACCAGTGAGAGGACGCGATGTGATCAGGCACAGGGCAGATGGTGGTGTAGATCTCTGGCAGATTGGACTTAGACAGAAGTCTATGAAAACTTTGGAACTTTTGCAAGCCCTCTGTAATCAGTACAGCAAAAAAAAATTTTATTGGCCGAAACTTTGGGTGGATTTTAGAACAAGAAAGTGTACCTTGTTACTTTGATGCAGGAATATGTGAGCCTTTAATTAGGGCTTCTCTAATAAGAGCAGCACTGGACTTCCACTCATGTAATTGCTGTGGTGAAAACTTGTTCTCCTGAGTTTTAGATGTCTGCATTGTTTTATTATTGCATTTTACCTTTAAAAAGGGAGTAAGTGTATTTATTAAGGTGGTTGTATTTATCCTTAATGCAATGCATTAAGCACCTATTTATTTCTAAGACACCTGCTTTAGCAGAGTGCGTGCTTGTAGAAAAGCAGAGCTATTGATTAAGACTGCTTCTGGGGCACTTTACTCTCATTTCAGTTGGAGTAAGATTTGGTGTGGCGTACTATGGGTTCTATAAGCAGTGTACTCTGCATGTGTGTTTTGTCCACGGGATGTTTAATGGTTGCTGTTAGAAGTGATTTTGTGTTTTAGGTGTCACTAGTACTGTTTGAACGGTGGCATTTTTTTCTCCTTTCCATTTGCTTTGTTAATCTAATAATTAACCAGCTCTCTGGTTTCCCTTTTATTAATATATTCATCATTTGAGTATTGTAAATGGGGTCTTGTGTAGTTTTGCATGAAATGACACTCCCAGTAGCTCCAATATTTATCCCAAATAGCTTCTAAAAACAACAACAAAAAAAGAACACTGCAGCACAAATGTTCTAAAGCTATTTAGGAAAAAAAAAGGTTCAGAAATCTGGACACTGATATATGACTACAGGGATTTTTGTACTTCTTTTATCTGTGATGTTGGAAATATATAAAGGCCAGGCTATGATTTGTGTAGGGTTGAGAAAGCTAGTTTAGTTTTGTTAATTTTGTTGATATTTTTGAGATAAGGGAAATTATGCTAGAAAGCTAACTTTCTGTCTCTTCAGTATATTTTTTGTTTTGGTTTAAGCTCAACAGAATTCATTTTTCTTGAGGAAGTTGGAACACTCTATGGGTTTGGATTTTTTCCCCTTTTGACTCTAGTGAGTTTGGGGGTTTTTTTGTTTGTTTTTATTTGTTTGGGGTTTTTGTGTTTACATTGACGTTGGTTGGTTTGTTTTTGTTTTGTTTGGTTGTTGGGTTTTTTTCCCCAGGTATTAATTCTTCTTTTACTCAATACACTACCCCAGATTCAGTGAAAAATCATTTGCAGGTTTCTAACTGGAGCAAGCCACTGGAAGACTTGCTTCCAGTGTTTTAATCCAAGGTTCTACATGTAATACATGTGAAAAAAACTTGTTGCTTTCTAACAAATTTAACAATTGTATTGTGTGACGTGGGCGTCTTCTTTGTTTATTTTGTTTTGGTTTTCTTGGTGTTTTTTGGTTTTGTTTTGGTTATTTTTGGTTTTTGGTTTGTTTGCTTTGTGCTCGGGGGTTTTTTTAAACAAAAAAGATCACATTTTTATCTTTGGAAACTGGGGGAATTTGAGTTCATTTCTGAGATGCTTCTGCTTCCTCTCTCTTCTTCCCCAGAATGCAGCATGAGCAGCAGTGGCAAAGCCTACATTGTGTAGACACATAAGAAGATATTAGTTGGATGGGTGGGGAAAATCATAAATCTAACACTAACTTCCATACCTAGGAAGCTCATTTCACCTTCCGTATACTGATCTGCAGCAGCAACATCAGAGACCGAGGCATGTAAAGGCTGTCTCTTGTCTACAAGAGCCTTCATCTCATTTTTGAGACAAGTCTGGGGGATTTTGAGCAATATGGTGTTCTGTTGCAGTGCTTTTAAATTCTTGTCAGCAGTCTCAGGAATGCTAGAGTTCTGGGCAAATTTGTAAACAAACAAACAAAAAATTACCCTCTAGTAAGCCGGAAAATGAAAGACCTTTGGACAGCTTTCTCTGAGTTAGAAGACAAAGGAAAGACTTGAAATTTAAGTCAAGTTTCCTTTCCAATCCTTTATTTATAAGATGTGTGTATTTCTGTCCTGGAAAGCTAGCTGTGTAATTTTATCTTCCCTTATGTACCTGAAAAATTGGGTGCAAAGGTTCTCTGCTGTCTTCTCTGCTGGTACTTGAACAGTTGAACAGCTGCAACTTTGCGACTACAATAGCAGGACTGGGGCTTGTCACAAAGTACAGGATGATCATAAAATCCAGTGCATCTGGAAAGGCCTTCAAGTTTCTGTAGTTTAAAGCTACATACGTTTTTTTTTATTCTCTGATGAGTGTGAAAGAATTATTATTATTATTTTTAATGTCAAGAACATTTTAATTAGCAGAAAAACTGCATAGAGGTATTGTGTGGACATTGCTCCTTTGTTCCAAGTAGTTCCTGCAAACTTTTAGCTGAGGATCCTATAACTACTTTGGTAGAAATTTCAGAGTATAATGAATAGGTACAGTTTCATCACATGGGTTACTGCCTAGGTTTCACGTAGTGTAATGAAAGAAGTAGTGTGCAGGAGGAGTGGGAAAATAAAGCAATGAAAAAACAGAATTTAGGGAAATGTAAACCCGGCCTTTCCGTTTGCATAACCAGTGCCATATATTGAAGCGGTGCTCAGTATGCCCAGGTACAGATTCAGTACTTGTTTTTTTCTCTTCTGAGATGCATTCTTTAGCTGTGTAAAAGTCTTGCCTTTGGACTGAACATTAAGTTAAATCAGACCCTGTCTATTTCAGTATGTCTGGGGAATGCAGTAATTGAAGCAGATTGTAACAGTTACGAATAGCTATTCCCAGCATTTGTATCCCTGTCGTGTAATGGCATCTTCCTAGTACTAAAAAAGCTAATTAACCAAGAAACTATGCGTTCATGAGACCGGGCGACAAGTAGGGGTCTTAGTCCTGGGATATCTTTTCAATGATTACTATAGCTCATTCTTTCCTTCTGTCTCCTGCTCCAGCAATGCTATTTATTAAAAGCTTTCGTTAATGATTCCTTCTCCCCACCAGTCTTGAGCAACAGGGTAATGACAGGCAATTGTGCCAGTGCCACGGTGAAGATAGCAGGCACGGTTGCATCCTCCAAGAAAAGTGTGATCATTTGCTTGGCAAACGTCTGGAATCAGAGAATCACACAAGTACTGTGCAAAGCTTGCCAGCTTTCTCACTAGGATCCCTCATAATTCCTGAAGTGATTTTATAGACACATTCCTGGATTTAGCCAACCGGCCATCAGTACAGGGACCAGAAGTAGCTGAAAAGTGTTTTCCATGTAAATCTTCCTTTCCAAATTGAAAGACCTTTAAGATCTTTGTTTTTCCTTGATGCACAGGTAGTTCCACACCCACCAGCAAAACCATATGTTGTAGATGCCTCTGAGGGGTGGTGTGGCATGCAGAAACATAGTCCTGGGAAGGTACTTAAGCTCAGATCTGTGGCAGTGCTTATACACTAGTTAAACCTAATAACATTGAGAGTTTTTACACACATACTTGCTTTAATAACATCAGTTCAAATACCATTTGTTTGCTTGCTCCATACTTACCTGCCTGGGCAGACTGGGAGCCTGGGAGCTACTGCTTCTCTTCCTGCTGCCTCCCCCAGGAAGCTGTTGGCCATTTGGCCAGCCTGGAGATGCTGCTGACTCCTTGCGGTGGTCTCCCTACTGCCAGTTTCTCTTAGTTTACAGCTTCTTCCCTCACCACATGTACTCTTGAGCTACACTGAGTGTTACTGTTTACCTTTCTGGGGCTGGGGGGGGGCAGTTTTCTGGGGCTTGGTGGCTGTTTCCTCTGCTGCCCGAGGAGAGCCTGCCCTGCTCTGGCCTGCTAGCTCTGGAAAGTTCTGTGGGGAGGCGCTGCCTTTCAACAGCTCAGGGAAGAGAGCACCTTGCTGGTAGCCTGTGATTCACGGTACTTCTGCAGCCCTTCAAAAAAGGATCAAAGGTGTTGGAACGGCCCAGTTCCAGGGGGGAAAATTGTTCTCTTTGCTGATGTGGAGGTTTGGTCTCAGGACACATACCCCACCCCCCCCAACCCCTGTCCCCATCAGCCATGAGAGGGGCTCTCCTGACAATGTACTGCAGCAGCTGAGGCTGCCCACTAACATGGCATCAGTTGGGTGATGTGACAGGCCCATCAGTGAGCAGCACCAGATAAGGGGAAGAAATCAGTTTGAGAACCAAAACCACTGCTCCCTGGCTATCGTCTGGAGGTGCTGTGGTTATCTTGGGACTGTGGGGCTGCTGATGGCCAGAAAGGGAAGAAACTTCCTGAGGACAGTCCCACAACAAAGAAAATTATTTTTTTCCCTTTTTTTTTTTTTTAAAGACATAAAGATTCTTGCCTTTTTTTTTTCTTCTCCCCCTTTTTATAATTATGGTTTTGAGCAGCAGCCATGGAGCTGGGCTCCTCTCCCCCCCAGGCTGGGAGGCTCAAGTAATGGCAGCAAGTGCCATACCATGGGTCAGGGAGCAGGAAAAGGAAAGGCTTCATCCTGGCAGAGTTGTATTTTATTCCATGGGGAGACACATTTCTTTGCAAAACACTCCTCAGACTTTAAAATAATACATAATAGCTATAAAATTACCAAATGTCAGGTAAACAAAAAGTTATTAAGGATGACCTTATTAGTTCTATCTGCAATTCGCAGAGCGAGGTAATTGTCAAGTCTCACCGTTATTAGGTTGAAATAATAGTTTGGGGACCATCAACATTAAAATTTCATTATGATGGGACAAAAAGGCTCATGTATAATCAATAGTAAGAATCCATTATTATTGACTTGGAATGAATGAAGCATGAACACATTTGCGCAGATATGAACAGTTAGCAATCTTTTGAATAACAAAGAATTAACACTACACAGATAATGTCATTCTGGGAATTGGACTCAAACTCAAATTGGTACATGCTCTTTGTTATAAAGTCAGATTCACATCCCTTGGTAACTTCTATTAAGCTGTTTCTCAAAATACTCTCTGTCTACAATTTTGTATTCCTGGCTCTGGCTTGTGGGAGAGGTGGGCAAGCGGGGCAGGGCTGTGCTGGAGTGTGTTCTGTTGCTTGCCAGGTTTGGTGATGGTGCTGGGAATAGTACATTGGGACACTAGATGCAGTGGGGACAGGAGTGCAGGAGCAGGCTGGGATCATCAGAAAGATGGGTCTTTCTGCTACCCTGAGCTTGGCAGTGGCATTTCATTGAGATGGTGTGTTGTTTCTTGCATTGCAAGATTGAAATAGGTAAAGGGATGGTGAATGCCAAGTAGAGAAGAGAAGCACATAGCCTGTGGATCGTGCTAGGGATGTGGGGCCAAAGCTGTGGATGTGGTGTATGACATTGCCTTGTCTGCTGTACATGATGTACTAAGACAAGCTGTTCCCAGCATGTTCTTTTCTGTCACTGTGGGATATGTCACATTGGCAATATCGTTAGTCTCTTATTTTCCACTGAGGAGGTGGGCCCAAAATGCACTTAAAAAAAAAAAAAAAGGCACAAGTCATTATGTGCTAAATCTGATGCATTTAAATTTTTTTCAACCTTACTTTGAGTTTCTATATACTAAGTGCCTTTGAAAGGTGTTATTTAAGGGTATTTTAACCCTGTTTCCAGACTAACAGCTGCTTCTCAGCATTATCTTCTGGCTGTAGTTTACTTGCTCCTTCATGCTGGCTCCCAGCTGTTGCAGTACCCACAGTACTCTGAATTTGAGTTAGCTGTTGAATGTAGACTGCAATTTTACAGGCAATAAGGTTTGGGTTGCTCTAAACCTGCCTCTGCTATTGCTATGAAGGATCTTGGACACGTAGTTTTCCTCAGTGTGCCTACTCCCATGTCTTTCAAATTCCCAGTTGTGGAGCAGATTCTGGCTTTCTGCTATGAGACATCCCTGCCCCAGGTATCAGATATGCAAGCTTGCAAGCACTCCCTAGGCCAAACAGTGTCTTCCAGAAACTTGCTCTGTTTTCTCCAGTGGCTTCCTTCTGTTGCATGCCCTGTTTCTGAAGGGAATGCAAAAGTCACCTGAGGCTTTAAAAAGAAGTAGAGAGATCTTGTGTCTGTGGCACCTGACAGGCTCAAAGAGTCTTTCTGGGGAATTTGGGAAGTAATTTATTTTTTTTCAACTGTGAAATAGGAACAACCATTTTCTTAGGCTGTACAGAGGGAATAATTAT
This sequence comes from Nycticryphes semicollaris, assembly GCA_013400055.1. NCBI lineage: Eukaryota > Metazoa > Chordata > Aves > Charadriiformes > Rostratulidae > Nycticryphes > Nycticryphes semicollaris. Next base: position 135,010 of record VXBJ01004149.1, read on the forward strand.
TTATTGCTTGTATTACAATAGCACTAAGAAATGGTTGGGCTAAATGCCCAGAAATTGAAAAAGTTATTTAAGGAATTAAGTGTATCTTTTTTTTTTTTCTTTTTCTTTTTTTTGAAAGGCACTGATAGTACTTTAGATGAAAGCCCTACAGGGGAATGAGTGGTGTATTGCAGTGGCACCTGCTTTAATCCATTAGAATGGGTATAATTATGAAAGAAAGAGAGAGTGTTATTTCCTTTCAACTTTTACCAACAGTGCATTTCGTCTTCCCTATACTTAACTTTCAGCTGCTTTCCAGGGGAAAGAGAGGAAAATAATTGAGAGACAAAGGACAGTAAACCAGCTGAGTAGCCTGTTGCTGCGGGGCATGGAAAGAAAGGAAGGTACCAGCAATAGGGCCTTTAGATTCTGTTCCCTCTGCCATGCTGTAGGGGAAAAGGGAGAAACTGGACCTAACCCTTGGAGAGAGGAAGCCTTGGATTATACTGGTTTATTACAAGTGTCCCCCTTCCTGATAAGTGGGCTAGAAGAGGGGGGAAGCCCTAAACCTTCCCAGCAATGAAGGGCAGAGATCCAAACAGTCTTAGAGCATGGGAAAGTATTTGGCTTAGAACCTAAAGCCTGTTAGATAAAATGATGTGCATGCCTCTTTTTTCCTCGTTTCTCCCTGTGAGAGCAGATGTAACGGACAACCCGAGCTTCTTCAGTGAGAGAGACTGAAGGGAAACATGCAAAATTATGAGAGGTACTGAAAGCTTTTGGCCTGCCAAAAGCATGAGTCACTTTCTCACTTGCCTGGATTTTTTTTTAAAGGGTTTTATTTTGTATGCTTTTTTTTTTTTGACCCATCATGTTTTTTTGACCCATGTTGTAAGGCACTGGCATTTCCTTTACCTACATGAGAGTGAGGAATAAAGAGTTTATAGGTCTTTTAATTTATGAAAAAAGAAGCAATTTATATGGCTTCTTTTAGGTTGAACCCAATTTCTGAAACTGTTCTTAAATTATTTTTTTAAAACAAGAGATATGCAGGGTATCTAAGGTTTTACAGAGCACATACCATAAATGAATGAATGAATTGTTCAGAACAGCACTAACAATTAATATAACTGACCATATGTAAATCTAGAGGGGCAGAAACCTTTTTTTCCCTCATCTTGTCCAGTTTCCTGCTAATTTATAGAATATGTGAGTAGCGAGAAAAATCATCAAAGTATGCCCAGGCATTATAGAGTAGTTAAAAAATATAATACTAGTGGTATTCACAACAGAGTATTCATCACTGATGTAATTCCATAATTATAATTGTTAAATATAAGTCCTCCAAACCAAATCTGCTGCTTCATTAGATTGAATGATCATTGCAGAGTTTGTCTGCCTAGAAAAATCTTATTTTTTCTCTTACTGGGTTGCCTCAAACTGTTCTTTTAGTGATAAAACTGGTTTCAAGTAATCCATTTCAAAGCGGATTTTTTAGCATAACTAAGTATTCAGTTAAGTTGTTGTTTGAAACCCCAAGTCTTTCAAATTATTTTACATATCTAAAACTAGGAAACACGCATGCTATAAAACTTTCAGATCTTGTCTTCTACTTCTTCTGGATGTATGCTTCCCTGCTGTGCTGTTTGATCCCTGTTGACTTCTGTGGGAGCGCTTGTTTCCATTTGTATGCAAAACTTCTTGTACCATTATCAAGACCAGGTAATATCTGGGAGGACTTACATACTTGAATTCTTTTTATGGGCAAAAATATTTCAGTTCTGCCTTTCTTCTAATCTATTTTTGAAATTTTGAGGCAAATGATACACTTATAGTGCCTGCCATAAAAAGTAACATTTCAAGTAAAAGCATTTACTTGCAGGTCATAATTGTTTTTAAGTAGTATTTATAAGGGGTAAATGCAGTGCAATTTACAAGAGTTTAAACCAGCCATGAGAATACTTCATGCTCATAAACTGCATTTCACTTTTAAACTGCTATGAATACCCAAGAGACAATGAATTTGCACACATACATTTTAAAACTTGGGGTTTATTTCTTCTTCTTTTTTTTTTTTTTT
>VXBJ01004149.1:137076-179646 GCA_013400055.1 Nycticryphes semicollaris
TTTTTTTTTTTTTTTTTGTGTGTGTGTTCTTGGAAACTTCTTTCTTGCTGAATTGTTACCTCATGTCTCTGGCCTTGTTTTTATTGCTGTAGCATACCTACTCACAAATAATTGCAAGTATAGGCAAGGTCTACTTTTCCTCCTTATTCTTACCAGTTAGCACATAATACTGCTGAAGAGACATAAAGAGAAGTTTCAGTTCTATTAAGGTAAGAGCATGTCTGAACTCAATAGAAACCCTTCTTGTATGACCCCTCCACTAATGCAGCCCTTTGGATTAGAGAGAAGGATTTCTTTTTCCTTAGCAATAAAGTAACCTACTTGCAGAACTGTTGTTACTGCTATTTCTACTTGTGAATAGAAGCCAGTATAATGACAGAAACTGTAAGTGGTTACTTTTAGCAGTTTATTTTTATATTTTTATTAGATCAGAGAAACAAGTTTACCAGTTCGATATGGTCTAGCACCCTTAATTTTTAAGGCAAATAATGACCTTCCTTACCTTTTTCTCAGACAAAGTGTCCAAACTCAGACAAAACCAATTGGCTTGACCAGCTGACTCTTTTTAAGACAATTCATAGAAATTGACTCTTCTTATTAAAGAGATGGGGCAATTATATTAATTTAGTCTGAGTCCATTCAAAGAGTTCTAAAGGTTTTGTAGTCACTCCAATTGAGTTGGGAAAAGCTGCCATGTTTAATGCCCTTCAAATGAAGGAAAGGTGTGAGACATTGAGAAATGAATGTCTAGTCTCTAAAAACAAATCTGTTCCTTTTTTTGAGTGCAAAAAGCATCTTAAAAATTTAACTTCTATTTCTTTGTCACTTTTATAACTCAAAATTGCTAGAAGAGTGCTCTTGAATGGTAGAAAAACTTTGTGAATTTCACTGAATTTTGCGTGGTGGGAGGAAGATTCTGAAAAGTACTTCTGTGCACAACAGTTTCCAGAAGTTTAGGTCCTCATTTAAACTTGTTCCAGTCTTCTGCTCTGGCAGATGGACTGAAAGTCTCTTGGCATCTGATATTTTAATTTTTATAATTTCTTCCACTGTAAAAATTTTATGAGAAAACTCTGTCTCACTTGGCTGCTTTTCCTTCTGCTGTGAGACAAAGCAGGTGATTGAAAATGTTGAGTTTAGTGGGACCTGTATCTGGACTTCAAAAACATGTGGGATGGAGGGTAGGGGAATTCCGAAGCTGAGTTTTTCTGAACATTTTCATCACAGAAAATCTTGTTAGCAAAACCAGAATTTTTTTTGATACAGGCTTGTCTTACCTAAACTGTATAGAATTTTTTAGTAGATTCTTAGGATAGTGGAGTCTCACAGATACTTCAATTGTTTCCATCTCTTTGTTATAATTCAGTGAAAAACGATTCTGCTTGTTCTAGGTAACTTCCCTGTGAAGTTTGAGCTTCCATTATGGCATTAATCATATCATGTAATGTAAAGAGTTCTTTGTAATTGCATCTTGAAAAATGCACATCTCTCATTCATAGTATTTTAGACAATAACTTGCATTTGTTCAACTCTTTAGCTACTGCCCTGTTTTTACTACACTATGCAGTATGATTTTTTACTATTCTTGGGCAGCCTTCTTTTTAAGGAATGTGTGTATGCCACACATACAAAGTGCACTCATTTTACCTTATGTGTATTCATATTTGTCCCATTCACAGACCAGATACCCAATTGCTTATGTACTTGACCAAAAGTTAGAAAAAATATAATATGTCAATGGCTGTGTCATCCCAAGTCAGTTTATTTAACAAAGTATTTGCTGCTTTAATTCCCAGTTTATTTTTAAAAAAACAGAAAATTTTTAGAATGTGATTAATCTCACTTAATATACCCATGAAGAAGTTAAGTCCCTAGGCTAAGCTACTCCCCTGGGATCTCATTGTGATTATCAAAAAATGCTTCTGGATTTGTCTCACTTACGTTGGAGGCTTTACACTACTGATTCCTCTCCAGTGATCATTGAATGATGATGCTTATATTAATAGAACAGAATTGTGTGCAGTTCTGGGCCCCTCAATTTTACGAAGGATATTAAGGGATGTGAATGCATCTAAAGGAGGGCACCAAAACTGGTGAAAGGACTGGAAGGAGTATGTCCTATAAGGAGTGGCTAAGGATTTGAGGCTTGTCTAGTTTGGAGAAAAGGAGGCTGAGGGGTGACTTCATCACTCTCTATAGCTTCCTGAGGAGACGATGTGGAGAGGGAGGTGCTGAGCTCTTCTCCCTGGTATCCGGTGAAAGAATGTGTGGGAATGATTCAAAGCTGTGCCAGGGGAAGTTTAGACTGGACATTAGGAAGTGTTTCTTTACCAAGAGGGTGGCCAAATACTGGAATAGGCTTCCTAGAGAGGGGATTGATGCCCCAAGCCTGTTGGCGTTTAAGGCGCATTCGGACAATGCCCTTAATAACTTGCTTTAACTTTTGGTCAGCCCTCAATGGGTCAGGCAGTTGAGATAGATAATTATTCTAGGTCTCCTCCAACTGAAATATTCTATTATAAAAGCAGCTAAAAAGGGACACCTAAAATAAAAAAATCTTTGCATGTAGCCTGGATGCCACTCAATAGCAACACGTTATTGGAAGCACAGGGCACGTGCATAGTGTCTGTGTGGAAAGGCTTGAGAAAGCAATAAAAGTGCTTACAGTAGTTGAACATTAGGGCAAGAGGAATTTGCTAGTAGGAAAAAGTTGTCATTTAAAAATGGAAAACATTGTAAGCTATGGTGAATTTCAAAATAGAATGAGGTAAACTGAAAAACACCTTAAGCCAATGTATCCTCCAAACTTTAGAAAGAAGAATGTATGTTGATGACACAAAGCTGTTCAGAGTGGTATGGACAAGAATTGACTACAAGGAGTTGCAGTAAGACCTTATGAGACTGAGTGAGTGGGCAATGAAACGGCACATTATATATAGTAGATGAGGTACCTATGGGGGAAAAATCCATTTAATGTTTAAAATAGTAGGTTCTGAGATTATTTTCTTCCTTCAGGAGAAGGATTAGTTTGTCTTGTGCTGTGGAGGGATAACTATGCTTTTAGTGCTGTCTTGTAGTCTTTTCTGGGATGACTGAGCTCTCAAGGGTTGTCTTTTTTTTTTCTTTTTTTTTTTTTCTCTTTTGTTCTTTGTTTTCCCCCTCCTCTTCCAGTGAAAGAAAGGAGTATCAGTTTTGAGAACCTCTTGTTGTTTTTGTTTGCTTGTTGTTGTCTTTTTGTATCTACTCAGTTCCTCAGGAAATGGAGTCTTCCCCTTTGTGTATAAATTCTCTTCAAGCAAACCAGCATGAAGTTTGTTTTTTTTAAGCAAGAAAGATTCAAGACCAAAATAGCTTCAGCTGATTCCAAATCATGCCTTACCTGGTATATGGCTATCTCTGGAGATTGCTGGACAGCAAAGGCTGTATTCTATATTTAATCCTTGGAGAATTAAAAAGAGTTAATTCCTCAGTTGAGCACAAGGATAGATTAAACCATGTATCAGCAGAATCCCTTAAGTCCTTATAAAACAAGAGGTGATATTCTTTAGGTTGCCTTTAGAATTCAGCGTTGTTTCTCAGTATTTTCTGCCTCTCCAGCAGTCTATTGGACTGATCTATGACTGGTGAAGATTTACATTGTGGTTTTCCCTCCTTTGTTTTGCACAAAAACATTCTTATGGTTTCACTGCTTTTATGTTTCAGGCTTGTCACTTTGCTTTGCTGACTGCCTTCCATTCTGCAGATCATTCTAATAAGCCTGATAAGGCTTTTAGGACTGATATCTCTGCACCGGCAATGAGTGAGCAGTTCTTCTGTTCAATAACATGTGTTTGGTTTTGAAATCTGTCTTTGTTCCCATAGAACCAGCTGGTTCGCTCAGCTCTGTCCATTAACAGTAGACCACATTTTATCATATTTATTTAAAAGCCATGGGAATATTGTTAACCAAAATAGCAAAATTGGAATACATTCAATCCAAAGAGATTTTTTCCCCTCTGCATTCAAGGCATCAAAATTATTCTTCCATCAAAACATAACAATTGTTATGAATGATATCATAATACTGTGAACTGCTTAAGAGCTTCCACTTTAAAACTGTAATGGGCCATGCAGACAGAAGGGGAAAAAAGGCTAAAAGCATAAATTGAAGATAATCAATGTGAATAGACCTTACCCATTGTGCAGTTTGAATAGGATAAGCACACATTATCTGGCATAATTGGTTCATGTGATTTTCTAATTGAAGGGAAAAAGTAATTAGAGCCTAATTGAAGCAAAGTAACACAATGTCTGTCAGCATTTCTCCTTCTACCACGGATTATATTATTACCTGTCATCTTTTACTTTAGTGGGTCTGAAAAATTAAAAAAAAAACCCCAACAGTATAAAGCCTGGTGGAGTTCATCTATACCTTTGCTTTGGCTAGGTAAAAGATACTAAATAAAAACAAAATGGGGTTAGATTAACTGTGTACACTCATGGGTGCTTCCTAACTAGTAGTGTTCAGTTTGCCTAGTTAAGAAATTAATTATGTTTTGTAAAATATTATTAATTCAGTCTTATTAAATCTTCAGAAGAAGAATATTTAAAATATTTGATTTGACTCAAGGCTCTGTACATCCTGCATTACATTTCCAAGTGAAGAATTTTGCAGTTTGTAGTGAAAAAGAAAACAGTTGCTATTTTTAGCAAAATGGTGGAGAACACCTTTGCAGCTTCTCTGGTGAATTTTTTTTGATGGAACAATTTTATTCCTAAAACTCTGTAACATGAGAAGACCAATTGCTGCCACTGCAGAACAGAGATTTTACTTGGAAGTTGTCTGAGAGATGTTTTGAATAAAGCGTGAGAGGATTTTACAGGATATTCTCCATCGCTTGGGAACAGAAATATGGTTTAGGGCTTTTTATTTCCTGCGGGAGAGAAAGGAGCTTGGGTTACGAAGTAGTTGTTATCTCTCTCTACACACAAAAACTTGGGTGTGAGTTGAAAAGAAGTTTCTTGAGACAATTATACATTATTCTTATTAAGGGTAAGTGGTACCTTACTCAATGTAGCCTCTTGTTACATTAAAGGTGGAAGAATTTTTTTTGGTAAAGGAGTTGTAATTCATCTCTACTTTCCATATTACTATCATGTATTTATTGTTGTGTCATTACAAATGGAGCAAAATAGTGAATATAGACATCAGTCATCTGCATGTTGCAAGGCCTATCAGGTTTCTTGCTTGTCATCCTTACATCAAGTGTTATTCCATACTGTTAATAAAAGAAATTGCATCTCAGTACCCTTTCAATGCATCTGAAGCCACTGGTATCACTTGTCTGCGGTGTTGGATTCTAGGACACTAGAGTATGATGTCCTTGGGAAGATTTCTGGACCAAGAGATAACATTATAATCTTGACGTCTCTCTTTGCCACGTGTAGTAATACCTGTTGCTAGTGCAAAGAGAATGCTATCACATTTCCTTTCTTGTATCTGTGTGAGAAAACAAAGCAACCACATCAGTTTTAGAAACAGTGCCTCAACCTTTACTACCTACAACATGCTTGACTTGCTGGTATATTACAAATATGTCATCAGTCTTTAACTGAAGTATCTGAATTGATACTGGATAGTGACTAGCTCAAGTGTTTAAAATAGCCACAGGCAGCCTGGCTTTAATTCCTGTATAGTAGTCTTCATAGTGCGAGAAACGCTTGTTAGTGTTCTGCTGTAATGAATTGCACAGACCTGAGTTTTCAAGTCTTCAGACAAAAACTGCTCTCTGTTATGATGTTAAATTGCTCTGAAGGTTATTAAAACTTGTGCTGCTGGAAGTGGCACCTGTTTCTGTTTTCTTTGTCTTTTTGTGTTACTGAACTGTCCTGTGTAGGGTGTTTTCCAAATTCTTGATTAGAGGGTATTATTTTTATCCCTGAAATGTGCTCTTTTTAAGAGGAAAAAAGAAATGGTGAGTGAGGGTGGGAGACCTCCCGGTCTGGTAAGTAGCAGCTGTACTTCCTGGTCTGAAAACCTGTTGCTGGAAGCAGTGAGTACAGCACCGTGAGACAAATCAGTTAACCATGACTACAGCAAAACAGCTGGTTTGTAGCAAGTAAGGAAAGCTTACTTGGGCATCTTCCTAAATTAGGGTGAATACAGAACAACCAGAGACCAGAAAGGCAGAGGGATTGCTAAAAGGATTTTTGAAGGGCCAAAATTGAACTTGAAGTTTTGGTTTTGTCCTGGTGCTGTTTGAGATTCAAATAAGACATTTCACAGTATAACTGTGTCTCTGTTTGGTGAAAACCGTAGTATCCTGTGTAGATGCTGAGTGGGGTTGTGCCACCTAGCAGAAAGTGAAATTTTATTGAGGACAGTGGGAAAGAGTGGAGGAAAGAGAGTCAACAGCAAAAGTGGGTAAAGGTATGCAGCCTTCTACACATCTGGAATATACATAATGGAATGGTTTTGCGTGGAGTTTGGCAGGAAAATAAAACTGAATGACTTATGCAAAAAGGAAATGAAAATGCTCGATTTATTTTTTTTCTTTCTTTAAAAAAATGTGGAAAATAACTGTATTTTTTTTATGAAATATGAGGCAGTTCCTAGCTCTGATGATGTCCTTAAAGAAATAATTTTGATGGAAAAGCTTTGTGGACTCCATTTAATTTTTGTTCTGTTGTCACAACTTGCCCCACAGCCACCTAAAATGTCCTGGAATGGTTAGAAAAACATTGCCCGTAGACATTGTCCTCAGTTTAGTGCTTTAGTGTTTTAGTGGTGTTACTGACGTTAAAACAAAGAAATCATGAACAATGAAGAAGAATAAGAGTCTACTCATGAGTAAAAAGTCAGAACTGCATAAATTGACTATTACCTGGGGGTTTGCCTGCCAAATTCCTCAGGCCAAGCAAGATGCTTTTATTTGGGAAAGCTAACTTTTTTTATTTTTTTGTGTCCTTGAGCTGGAATATGATTCACGTCCCAAGAGAGGAAAGATTTAAATTAGGCTCTCTAAACTCTCAGTCAAACTTTTTGTTTATCTTTTGGAACTGAAAGTTTAAGAGCTTTGTGGCCCATAATATTTCTGTCACAACATTGCAATGATGGAAGGATCTGGATGCTATCACTGCTACCTTCTAGTTTTTCACATGTGTTCACTTCCCCATTTTATGTTGTGACATTGTAGGTAGAATGTGTTACCCTCCCATCTGCTGTTGACTGCAACTGGGGCCAGGCTCATTTCTGAAAGCTATTTACTCTTCTGAAATACATGCTTAGCACTGAATCTGTAAAAATTATGTGCTACATCACATTGCTTTTTATAGAGGTGAGAAATAATTACATTTTTTAAATAAAACACTTTAGACAAAGTAAATATTAAAATAGTAATGCCTCCAGATGCTGGCACTGTCAAAGATGCATCCGTTCCATTTATCAGTCTCTTAACATGAGAGCTTTTTTCTCCTGTCTCTCTTGAGTAACTGTGATGCACTTTGTCTGCATGGAATAAAAATTGGATGTAACGACATGCTTTCCACAATCTGATGAACACAAAGGCATTAAATCTGTCACCTGGCTAGGTGGAAATGCCTGGTGTGAGAAGCTCTAACCCTGAGCCAAACACCTGACTCTTGCATCACCTACTGTTTGCTTTGATGTAAGGCATATGTTAGCAGGTGATTATTGGACACTCTTCCCAATTGGATAAAAAAACCCACATCTTGCCAACTGATATCAATTAATCCTCTTCCTTCTGACTCTCCCTCCACCCCCTCCCACCATCTACGTAGTCTATGTAGGGCACCAGATCTTCCCCAGGACTAAGGAGTTGCAGCCATCTCTCTGACAAACAGTACCCAGGAGATGGATGGCAGCAGCGTAGTCTCTACAGGCTTACTGGATACCCTGCTCGCTTACTGCTTACCCTAAACTTGTATTAAGCCTGATCTAGTGTGTCTTTTCTTCAGTTGATTAAATTATCTTGATTAAGAGTAGAACATATATGACTGTATACTCCAGTCATATATCCTGGCTGATTGCAATGTCAATATGTGAGTAGTTAAACTCCTTTTGCTTCGCTTAAGGAGTGTGAAACTTTGACTGAGTTCTATCTTTAATAGCTCTACAATTTATGTTCATTGACAATGGATGCAAAACAAAATTAAATTCAGATTGTAGTGAACAGCCTCTCTCAATCTCTGTGTTTAATTAAATGGTTCTCTTCAGGAACACTAAATATGAAAAACTTGTCAGCAGAAGAGACAAGGCTACCAATGTATTATGTAGGCTGTGCATGCTGGAAGTTGAGTTAGAATCTTTGTGTATATTCTTCCTTTTTGTTTAGCAATACATCTCAATAAGGTTTTATCACCGATGCCTTCAATTTTTTCTTGAGGCGTATTGTGCCGATGTTTGAATGCATACTTATTTAAAATGCTTCTCTGCCTTGTCGGCCTTAAGTAGAAATGTGGTAGGGTAGGGTAGGGTAGAAATGTGTAAAGATCAAATGGATGTTGTCTGTGTATCATCTGTACAGTTTTCATCTAATTCTTCCACAGCCTGCAAGAAACACTGTTGAGGACATTAATGTAGAAGAGTAATCTCAAAGGAAGTCAAAGGTCAAGCTGTTTTTATTTTTCAATACAATGAGCCTCATTTATTTGGAAATTGATGGAAAAATTAAATTAAGCATTTGCATGTATGGTAGATTGATGGAGGTCATATTTCCAGCTTGCTTTATGATTACTTACATTGGAGACTTCCTTACACAGCAGATAAATACTGTAGGTAATGCTGCTTCAGGCAGATATGACAAGGATAGTTGTTTGCATGTGCCCGAAATACTGAAGTTGTATTTTTCCAGAGTAGAAATGCCAATGACGAATGTGGGCCCTAGGGGTTCCCCTTTGCCCTGTGTTCAGCTGCACCAAGAGACAGTCTCTTATGGCCAAGGAAGGTTGGCGGTGTTCTGTGCTTACTCAATTATAAGTTATTATACTTTGTCCCTGTTCTTGATAATAATTAAAAGCGGTGAGGGTGAAAGAACCTCCTAATAACAATGACTCAATTGTAAAGATTTCCTTTACAAGTCTTCCCCCATCTGTTTCTCCTAGTGCAAAAATTAAGAGGAATCTAATAAATTTACCAGGAAGTAGACTGGAGGAAAACACATGAAAATCAACAATAGTGATGGGGTTTTGTATCACCAAAGATTAGAGGAGGATGGGAGGGGTGGGAAAAGAGAATGAATGAGCAAATTTGTACCCTGATCTTTTCCTCTGATTGACCTAAGACTCTTAGGTAATAAAGCTTTTAAATGCTAAAGAACACGAAATAGGGGAAAATGAGGAAATCTTGAAAAGACTAATCTACAATGAAGACTGACATTACATTAGTAATGCATCCTTTTGTGAGCTTGATTATGATGAACTTTTGATAATATTGTTTATTTCTTACTACTTAGTCATAATATGCCAAACTAAGTGAACTAATTCAAAATATCCTGGGATTTTTGAGGCTCAGGTTAGGCCTTTAGGACTACAATTTCAGCCTAACCTCTTATGTGCCTCTGGAAATTACAGTGAGATACAATTATATATTTGGCCATCTGTGTGTGATAAATTGTGCCAGCAAATAACTGCAGGTGCAAAAAATGAAAGCCAATGTTTGAAAACCTGGCTCTTTTATTCAGAAGTAATTTTCCATTTGTGATATTTAATAGTATAGCGGCAACTTAAAGAGCATGCTATCACTTGGACAAGGCATCTCAGTTTTGCTGAAGGTACCAGTTTTGAAGACCTCTAAAATAGTGACGTGAGGGAGAAAGAGGAAAACTATGAGCTTGGTCACTTCTTAGTGGAGAGACCTCTCTGTATAAACCAGAATTTAAAGTAAATACGTTTACCTGTGTAAACATGATAAAAACAACTAGAGAGAAAATTGCTTAGGAGCAATAAACCAAAGCTAGGAATATGCATTAGTCAGAGTCATTAGCAGTCCTATCTAGAGGAGGATTTAAGATGTTTTTTAGGAAAAAAAAAATCCTTGAAAACATCAGCCTGCTATATGGCTGCAGTAATACTAAGGCAAATGGCTACCATCATGCATTACACGAATAGGACAATAGAAAGTTTCAAAGATGTTTCAGTGCCAGGTACAGGTTTGAACTCATTTAGAACCCAGCTGTACAGAAAAACTATTAGAAAAAATATTTAAAAATGGCTCGTGAGGAAGAAACCCCCCAAAGATGCTGGTCAGGTCTAGTGTCTGTTTTTTAGCAATATTATTAAAATAAAAAGTATCTTTCAAGTAGGATTCATTTCTAGTATTTGTCTACTTAAGTTTAATTTTGGCTTTCCAACAGTGGGACTTTTTGTCTTTGGCCTTTGAAGATATTTGTTACCAAAATATGTTCCTGATTTATGTACTGACAGACTGTGATCACAATTTACATGTTAGCCTTCTCTTGTTCAGGTGCAGATTCAGCTGTACGTTAGTGATGGTGGTGTATTTCCCAAATTTGCATTATTGTTGAGGGTTTTCTCATCTCTAATTTATTAATAGTGTTTCTGGACTGTGGATATTAAAACTGATGTCTGTGTATTCCAATATTAATTATCCTAATGCCAAACTAAGGGAAATAAAACCTCTTGATTCCATCTTGCAATTCATCCTTTTCAAGTATTTTAGGATCAGATTAGCCCTTTGGCAGCAGGAAAGCATCATATAGGATCAATATCCAGCTGACTATTGAAAATGACACTGAAGTCCAAGTCACAATTTGTGCCCCACAGCCTGCACATCTACACACTGTTCCCAGATTAATAGCTTTAATAGCGACATAAAAAATATGCTCACTGAACAGCACGTTGCTCAGATTCTCTGCAGCTCCAGTATTTATTAGGGGTAAAGATTTCAGCACTAGATAACATGAAGTGAGAAGATGGAGACCTTAAACTGTGAAAACTGAAATTTTCTGCGCACTAAGTCAAGGTGATGATACACTGCTTCTGTGCCAGTAGCTACCTAATTAGCATGCATAGTTACTGCTAATGACTCCCCTTTTCCTCCATTTCAGGCCAATTCAGTGGCCATACTGGTGCCTCCCAGCACCATGGGAGAACTTTCAAACTGAACATCCCATAGCAAATACCTCTGAGCTATCATCTGTTTCATAAATGAAGGAATCAAATGTTGCTTAAGAAATACAATAACTAAACATTACAGGTAATGTTATGCAAATTGACTTAAGCCTCTATAGGCAGTCCTCCAAGCTGCATCCACTTCCAAGGGTTTCCTGGCTGGTCTTCCAAAGCTGAAGCAGCTGCTTCTTGTGAATGTGTTTCCCTTCCCTGTTCTTCTATGAGGCTGAGCCTCATCTTTAGAAAGCAGAATAAGGATGATAAACAACAGTGTCCCAAACTTCACATGTGTGGGAGGCTCTGGTAAGGTACTTATTGGTTCTTATGATTGTTACCCTAACTTGTCTCCTGTACCCTGTGTCTTAAAAGTCTTCAAAAATGGCGGCTAAAGACTTTCCTAAAAAGCCGCATGTTTTTTTGCAGTGGTTAACTACAGGAGACCAAAAGTTCAGGAATAGGTATGATCAAATGCATTTGGCTTGCTTTGTGCCAAATTAATCTCTTTTCCTCCTTGTCTATATACAATAGGCTTCCAGCTCTGCAGAGAGACATGTTTTCAGTTGGCCAATATAAACCATTGAGCAACACAGATTAAAGCAGCTGCAGATCTGAACTCCTTAATATTTAGCCCATTTCTTCTGTGAGGTTTGTCTTTAATAGTAACTCAAATAAGAATGCAAAAGTATATTGCCTTTGTAGTCTCTGTGGACATGAAGTCTTGCACAATTCTCTTGGCAAGCGGATAGACTTTACAAACGTCTTGCCTTGAATTAAATTATCAGGTATATTTTACTAGGAAAACGGAACAGGAATTGGCTAAAATTTTTCCTCAAGATCTTTGTTCCTGCTATGAAGTTGTAGTAGCATAACTTTGGTATTGCTTTTAAAATGTGACCATTTTTGTGGGTAAACAGCAAGTTGGACAGAGCTGTCTCTGAACCTATCCTCAGCTTGTGTTATTTTATTATATGCTAGATGATTAAAGGCATTGTGTGTTATTTGCAATTTCATAGTTGCAGTGGCTCAGAACAAATATAGCATAACTTGAAAAATAGAGTTTTATGTGTTTGTTATTTCCAGAAAGCGACAAAACTTGCATCTCAGAAATTCAGTCTCTGTAATAATGGAGGCCTTTATAAAAATAGGGAGAACTTTGCATGATGTTTCAGAAATGCTAAAAAGGCTGACAGGCCTGATAAGGCATAGAGAGTGTTCATAAGGTATATAAGTACTCATAAAGTATATAACTAGTCAGTTGCAAAATGGACAAAGTCAAACAAGAATATATCAGTAATCTAAAAAGCCAAGGAAAAATTTGGTTTAGATATATGTTAATGACCAATCAAAGTCACTGCATTAAATTTTGGATTTAATGCACTTCATTTAATTGCTCCCAACATGCTGAAAAGCTAGAATAAAATATGTAGCTGTTGCTAGTATTCTTGGGCTTTTTCAGAAACAAGTCTAGGCAGCACTGATCTTTAGTCTCCTTTCAAGAATATAACCCTGGAGTCAATTACTCAAAATTTCGATATAAACTAATGTAAAAGAGGACAAAATGTGTGTCCCAATGTGAGCCAAATAATACTTAAAAGGAGTCTAAGTTTGGTAAAGTCACACTGTCTTTCATCTCCTGCATTATTAGCATTATGATCATAGGGACTTCTTGTATGCTATATGTTCTCAGAAACTTACAGCTGCTATACTTTTGGTGGACCTGTCATTAATTTATCACTATTTAACTTACCCATATCTACAGTTGGCTCTGGATCTATGAATTTGGCTATTCTGTATTGTTATTATTTCAATTACTTTTTTTCCTTAAAACAAACAAACAAACAAAAAAGACTAAAAAAAAAAATGTCCGTTTCCCCTTTACTACTTTTAAGTCTCCAATTCCCTTTCTCTGTTTCTGTGTTCTGTGTTATTGACTGAAGTTCTTCAAATCACTGGAGCTTCTCCCTCCATCTTGATCACTTTAGTGCCTTGAAATACAGAAGAGCTAGTGATCTTTTTTTTTTTTTTTCCCCTCATGTGACTCAAGGCTCTGGGGACAACAGAGGAAATTATACTGGCAGTATAATACAGGTCCATCAGTAAGGCTTGGTATTGATAGTATACATGGAATGAATCTATTAAAAAGTCAAAGAATAGCATTTATGAAAATACAGCAGTTACAGCAATATTTTGCCTTAGCATCAACCAAGAAATATATTCATGTAGAGCGACATAACGTTCAGTGGAGTGGAAAATAGTTTATGTAAAATTGTCCTCACTATGAAATTGTATCAATACACAGGAAAAAAGCAGAGATTTTTTTAAAGGTAAGAGGCAAAGCTGGTCTGTTACTTCATGAAAGGGCTTTTATGTGTGATAAAAATTAGTTTAGACAGCCAAGCAAAAAAAGCTAATTCATGGGAATTACCAGAGAAAAGAAGTAATAGACACTGTAAAGAGAGGTTACATTAAGGTCAGGATCTCATAAATGATCATGACAGAAAATCGTATGCTCCTTTTGTCTGACCTGCATGAAATATCCATGTCTGCCCTAACTCATAAATGATACTAGGTCTGTAGTCTGACTTGTTCATAAACCAGTCTTTGATAATCTTCATGACTTCTAATGCTGAGAAGATATTAATAGTCTGGTGTTTTGGGTCCTCCTCATGCAATCTCTTCCCACAGAAACAATGGAGACAAAACCCTTCAGTGAATAGGTTTGATTCCTTCTCAAATCTTCCAGCTCCCAGATGTGTGGAAGGCCAGAGATGCAGAGATCTGTTTTTCAAGCCTGAGCTCTTGCTGTTCTTCTCCAATGGCGTTGGAGTTGTGGCTCTGAGATTCTCATCAGCTGCTGCTATTCCTCTTCAAGGAAATATAAAAGGAGGTATAGAGTGGTTAATGCAGCCTCAGGCTTAGGCTGGGTGGTTGTCAGCTTTATTCACTTGCTTTTCACCTTTCGACTAGGCCTACAGCCAGATCCCCAGACTTTCATCTTTAAAGAAATGGTGCTGGAAGGACACGGGTTATGCACTCAGTTGCTTTTAGCCAGATGGTTTCTGTGAGCCACAAAATTGCTCCCAAAGGGATGGAGAGAAAGGTGGGTGTAGGTTTTTTTTTTTAATGCCTTTTAATATTAAAGATTGTTGCCTGATGTCTGCAATAATAATACAGTAGTGTCCAAAGAGATTTTACCTTAAAAAAAAAACTACACCTTTACCTTTCTAGCTGCTAAAATAGTCCTACTACAAAAGCTAAACCTCTCAGGAAGTTCTATATTCTGGTATTATGCAGTTTGCAGGCCCTGTTTTTTTTACTGGCCGTTACCATGAGTAGCTCACAGTAGTTAATTTTACTAGAAAATGCTGGTTATCTTAGGAGAGGCACCTTTCCAAATTTTAGCACAGAACCCAACAATTTCATACAAAAGATGTTGTTAATCTGTTTCCGCATTTAAAACCAAAAACCTCTGAACTCCAAACCTATAGAAACTTGGTTTTGGTTTCCTTCTGTTCTGTCAACCATAATAACTAGGGAGTGTTCTACCAATGTCTTAGCTATTTCATTCTAAATCTCTCTTTGTTGCAGGTACTTTTACGTGTATTCTGTTATTACATAATTGTCAAATATATGATCTATGACTTTAAGTCCAAGCACAAAGTCCAAACTATTCCTCACTAGAGTTAATCTTACAATGCTCTGATAATCTCAGAAGGGTATATTAAGCTCCAGAATGGTCTCTCACATTGGCATTTTCTTTATTTGACCAATATGTGGAAACTCAGAGAAGCTCAGTCTAAGCTTTGGTAAGTTTTCTGTATCTCGGAATATCTTCAGTGGCTGCTTTTCATGTTACTGGTTTTGTCTAAACTTTGCAGCTTCTTATACTGACCAACAGAGGATATTAACCTGTTCAGACATCTAATGTCTGAGGTAAATGTGAAAAAAGCTTGAGAGTTCAGTAATGAGTCTTGCTCAAAACAGTGGATATGCTGCATGGTGCTGACAAATACTAATTTTTCTTTTTTTTTTTTTTNTGAAACTATAAAGTTTTGTATTCTGAATTCTGCAACCCTGGTACACAAAATTCATCCTCCATGAGCTCATCTCTAGATACATTTGATCATGGGTCTTATAGGTGGCCCCACATTACATTGAAGGGATTTTCCTATTCAGGGAGTGGCAAAGTCTTTAAACACCTGGACATGTCACTATTCGAAACCAGGCACTACAGCCATTGGGAGAATGATTCAGGAAATTAGCCTATTGTTTTAATTTGAGGCAATAACATCACTTTAAACAGAGCTTTATGATACTTCCTTAAATAATGCACACCAAGTATTTTTATCCAAGAAATACTTTGTGAAAAGATAGTCATTCTTTACTGGCAGCTTAAGAAAAGGGATGGAAAAGTAAATTCATTGTCTGTCCCCACGTGGCACCAACTTTCATGTTGTAAGAAGTACTATTGTAACTTAAAATCTGCTTCCAGTGAATGCACATTCTTTGCTTGCTGCTCCTGGATAGGTCTGTATAGTGCAAAGTAATTCTTTTTCCTAGCAATTGAATAGTTTTTATATATATAATTTCCTTCTTTCTATGTACTTTGTGAATCTGACATTATTAAATTAATGCTACCTTCTTTGTAACTAACAGTGCAAAGAAAATGCAAAATTCCCTCTTTCCACTTGTCCTCATCAGTATAGTCAACTGCAAGCAGTGGCTAGGTTATATGCAGACAGCTTATATTGTCTTTCCCTTAAAATATCTCAACCAAAAGCAGCTTTAATGAAGCGTATGTGCCAGTGAGTAATGAAAGGGATTTTCTTTGTGGATGGTGTTTTTTTTTTTTTCTCACCCATCTTTGTTTTGTTTGTTTTTAGAATTTTTGAATGATTAAGAGGGAGATCAAATTGCTTGGACAGTCAGGGGAAGGTGAGAAAGCACAAGTGAAAAAACAGTCATTTCATTCTCCTTGGGAAATAAGAGGAAGAGGGCTGCTAGCATGCTTAAAAGTGACATAATGGGATCAGGTTGAAGTCTTTAGAGTGAGCATGGTACAGGCATCCTTGTGAGCAGAAGTTAAAATATTGCAGGAACCAAGGTGTCTCCACAAACAAAATTAAATTAGTAGGGAAAGTAGGGTACCAAATTGGATCGGTAATGCTGTAGGATCTGATTTTTTCAGAGCTGCTCAGCACTCTGACTTTTTACCAGTCCCACAGAATCACTTCTTCCATCTGGTCATTGTGGTGGATTAGAACTTTTTCTTAGTCTCCATTATTTATAAAACCACAGATTAATTATGACGACTCTAAGAAACCTGCTTGGTGATGAGGAGACCAAGGATTTGGTATTCCTATGTAATATGTGAAAATAGTATGAGGAGTTTTGAAACAAAGTTGGGAAAAAGCCTGATCATCCAGAAAAGTTGAGGATGAGTATCCTCTATGTATAAAAAGATGTCCCCAGAGAGAAAGACAAGACTGATTCACTCTTGCTTTAACCTTCTGTGCTGAAGGCAAACAAGTTTAAGGTACAAACAGATTGGGAATTAATTGGTGTAATTAACATTTTGTGATTATAATGACTTCTAATCAATACTTTATGCAAATAGGTGTATTGATGTGTTGAACAAAGGGTGCTAGTTGTATTTGGATGGGGAAAAAACCCCCACTTTAAAGCCCTAATGAAATTCACACCTTTCAGCTTAGGTAAAGTCCTGACCACATCTTTTTCAAGGTAAAAACAAGATCCTTTAGTGACCTATTTAATTAAAATGGCTCTTACACAGCTGCTGACTAAACTTCATTAAATGAGGTGATTGGAAGATGAAGCACATTCCTTGCTGACAGTTCTCTCTGTTAAACCCTTGTGTTTCATCAAGTTAACAAAGCAAAACTTGGAAACCAACCTGAGGTGAGCTCACGGTGGTGAGGCCCCTCCTAGTGGCAGGAGTAGCCTGAGAGTTGGTTCAGCGGTCAACAAAGTGAATGGGATATCAAGATGTTTTCAAACCAAGAGGAAAGGGTTAGAGGAGTCTTTTTAGAAAAGTGAATGAGGTCTGATGACTTCTTCTTCTGTTGCTGGAAATTGCCTTCAGTTCCTTAGGTGTTTTTTTTTTCCTTTTGAAGTTATATTTAGAATGGTTAGGTTTAGTGGTCAGAAATGTTTAAATAGGAACTGCCAGTTTTCCTCACTCCAACGTTCAACTTCATGTGGTAAATTGTACCTTTAGCAAATCTTATTTGCCAGTGGTTCCAAATTTTTCCTTTTTAAAATAAGAATCAGGCAGCATAAAAATCAATTACTGCTAAATTTTGCTCAAATACTTCCTGAATCATCTATTTAGATATATGACAGAATAAAAAAAATAAATCTTTTGCTTTGATTCTTGATATTCAGAAGTAACAAGAGTAGGTTTTGGAACAGTGGTTTGTAAATATTTCAGGTGTAAGGAGGCCTCAAATGTCACAATTAGTCCTTTGCAATTAGAGGTCAGCATACATCTAAGGTTGGACATGATAATCTTAAGGGTCTTTTCCAACATAAATGATTCTATGAAATATGTTTTAGGCCTTCAGTTTGAGTGTTGATGGATATCTTCTTACAGTGGACAGGAGACCAGGAGTCACGGGGCTCTCTCAGGGCAATGTGAGGACTGTGACAAGTCAGGGTTGACAGATGTTGGAAATACTATGTTGTGAAGACTGTATAATTGCCTTTTGCGATAACCCTACACTTGACCAGCACTTTTCAAAAAAGAAAACAGTGACAAAGTGAATGAACAAGGACTTTGCACATACAGTGTTGATCTTGGTGTTAGAGATGGAATAAAAATAGTTCTGTTATGTTTTTTATATTCTCAAAGGAAAAGCCACCTTGGTGCCTTACTGCTAGGAATGCTTGAAGAGTTGTTGGAGTTTGTCATTCATGTGATGTAAGTTTTGTAAAAATTGCAAGCCTTTTGGGGAGTCATAATGAAGCATTAAACTTTTCAAGACAGCCTGATAAGCAAACTCTAAGTCCTCAAAGAGCAGGCAGTTCATGCCAGGTATTGGCCAAAAATAGCTGTTGGGATTTAACCCAGTAAGCGTGTGTCTCATCAGCATTCTGCAGTGCTGCCAAAGTTTGCTATAGCAT
Source organism: Nycticryphes semicollaris (assembly GCA_013400055.1). Lineage (NCBI taxonomy): Eukaryota > Metazoa > Chordata > Aves > Charadriiformes > Rostratulidae > Nycticryphes > Nycticryphes semicollaris. The sequence continues at coordinate 155,350 of VXBJ01004149.1, forward strand.
GAAGGAGAAAGAAACAAAGAAACATAAGGAGAAGGCGGGGGTAAAGGAAGCTAATGAGAAGAAAAATTGCTTTTTAGCTTGTTCATTGGAACTATTTTGGTTTCCCAGTGAACCTGAACAGCATCTTAGGTGATAATGTGAGGAAGTTAGCGTTTTTGGCACCTGAGTAGGAAACATTTGCAGTTTGGGCACTCTGAGGGGATGGAAAAAAGCAAGTTTGAGTGTTTTTGCTGAACAGTGACAGAATGAAGTTTTTGTAATTCCCATGGTCTTGCTGAATTCAGACCTTAGTCTGGCTCCAGTGGTACAAGCACCCAAAACAAATTTTGAGTCTTAAGCTTGAACTACAACAGACTATGCTGCCATATTAACAATGGGCTCACGCTTCATATATACATAAGTTTCTTTTAAACTGCCTTGGAAGCATAAAGGGACTTTGAAGTGGCTGTAAATGCCACATGGTACAAGTCTCTCTTCTTAAATGACAATGAAATAATAAATATTTATGTTTGTATAGTTGTGGAGTTTTTAGCATAGGACAGCATAGAGCACAGTTACCCAGAGAGAGGAAACATGCAAAGGAAATTTGAGAAAACTCTTGGATTGGGCTATTTTCCTCTGGTATTGTATTCACTTGGAATAGCAGATAAGAACTCTTCAGAAGGCAAGTTAATTTCTTGTTTGCAACTGATAATGCTCTTGCGATTCTGATGGGGCTGACAGAAAGGCTCTGTTGAAGTCAATGTGTTAAACGCCAATCATCAGAAAAATGCGAATGTGGGTGTCTCACCTCTTAAAGATGTAAAGCTGAGAAGTTCAGAAAGTGACTTAGCAGGACATAAATGGTAGCCACACTGCTATTCTCTTTTTCCTAGAGAAACAATCCCTGTGAATTTTTCTCTGTGTAGATATGGTCTTTTCTAGATTGTTGTCCTCTCATACCTCATCTCTTTGCCAATAAATTTTGAATTAAGTGATTAATTAGAAGCATAGTGGTCTCAAAATATTAAGTTATTAATATTTCATGAAAACAGACATTTCTCGTGCCCTAACACACATTCAGGCTGCTGTGCAACCCTCATCACATACTGAAGAGTCCTTGTAGCCAAGTCCTTATGAACCATAGGAGAAATTTATTTGGCACATGATCTATTAGGTATGCAGAGTACAAGTATTTGGTAACTTAATTTGACCTCCTGCTTCTAGAACCGCTTGTCTGTAGACAGGGGAAGTGTTGTGCTGCTTGTTGCAGGTAGGATAAATTAGCTTTCTGACTTCCCAGTGTTAGAAAAGTCCTTCATAGCTGTATCTATGATGTTTGCTATGATATTGCAGCTTTGCCTGATGGTAATGAGAGTTCTGAAGTTCTGTCTGCACTTATGCTATAAGAAGGATTTGACTACTAGCAAAATTTACAGGGTCTACTGTACGCATGCAAAAATTTGTTTGCTCAAGGTGCTCTTCTGCTTTGTTCTCAGCACAGCATAAATTGTCAGGAAAGATGGGATCCAACTGAAGGCTGTAATGTTTCAGCTTTGTTGAAAGTACAAAAAGCCAAAAACCCTTTTCTGGAAATGCCTTTGATTTGGCTAAGGAAGTGGAGACTGCTCCGTATCTTCCTGAATTCTACTTCTGAAAAAGATAAGATAAAATAATTCTACCCTTTGTACCTGTAAAAGATACAAACCTAAAATCTAAGGAGTCACTGTAGGCTTCAGCAGTATTCTTCAATCCATTTACTGAATTAGCTTCTTATTTTCTTTCAGACTTGCTTTGTATTTGGCTGAAATAAAAGCGGCTTAAAATCAAAATACTTTAAATGCTCCATCTCAGTAACTTGCTGCATGCATCTTGTGTGCTACTTACCTTCCAGAGGATTATAGCCATATGAAGGCAGACTTGTTTCCACTGGTTTGTGGCATGAAATATCTCTACTTTGTGTAACACTTCTGTCTATTGACAAGTGACATTTATTTCTGGCATGCCTCCTGCTTTACTTTTACCATACAAGCAAGTAATAAGGATTCTGTAAGCACTTCTACACAGCAGGACTAGGAGTGGGGCTTCTGAGCCGCCACTTTGGTACTTTTGGTGTCTTTAAAACAATGCTACTTGGTTGCTATTTATTTCTGCAACAATGATCTGTGCAATTGTCAGAGCTACACTAGAAATAATAACAACATTAATAGCATCAGCACCTTTTCAAATCAATTAATCCTTTTGAATACTCTTGAGGCGAGGAAGGAAAGAGGGGAAGAACAGTAAAGCCCAAAATAAAAAAAAATTAGCTTGAGACCTTAAGATAAATTAAAAGAGAAACCTGGCAAACTGTACTGGGCAAGTACAAATGTACAAAACTTTGTAGCCTATAGAGAGCTGTAAGGCTGGAACATTGTGATTGTGGTGCAGAAGCTGGGACTGTGAGTGTATGTTTAGCAGACAGAATAGATGGCTTCTCATGGCACAGGGTTCATAGAAGCAAGCTAAAGCAGTTGGCCAGAACAAGGTGTTCCATAGAGATTGTGCATGTGTGTGTTCTGTGAACCATTGTCTCACTGAGTTGCGTAAATGAGAAGGACCACCAGGCATTGTGATGGAGACAAGCGTGAGAGAGATGGCATTTGGGAATCTTAAAAGCTGATCTGGATTCTAGATTCCTTATAGCTTGTAACCAAGTAAATCTTTATTTCTGCTTTTTTGTTCCTTGACTGTAAGTTGGAATAATCACAGAATCACAGAATACTAGATTGGAAGGGACCTCAAGGATCATCTGATCCAACCTTTAATGTTCATGAAACCAGTTCACTGTGTCCTGCTGTAGGTTCTTTTATTTGCCTCTAGGTGAGCTCTGGGAAATAATTGAGACTAAACTACTCTTATGCCACCTATGGGATAACGTGACCCTGTGCCTCCATTTATTTCTAAGAACTTGTCCTTGCACCTGTCTGCCAATATTGGTATGACTGGACTGAGTGTGTTTTTCCATTCCTCCTTTTCTGGGTGAAGATGAGAACAGACATTTGACTGAGTTAGTGAAATACTTGGTAGGAATCCTGTTGCTGTGATATTTTCCTCCTGCCTCTGCCCTGCCCCTCAAGAGCTTTGTAGCTCTCCTCTGGACATGCTCTGGCCCTTCTTGTAGAAGAGTGCCATGTCAGCCACCCTCCAGTCATCTGGTACCTCCCCTGTTGACCAAGATTGTTGATAAATGATGGGGAGAGGCTTGGTGGAGAAGTCTTCCAGCTCTCTGATTACTCTTGGGTGAATCCCATCCAACGCCATAGACTTATGCATGTCTAGGTGGAGAAGCAGATCATTAACTACTTCCTCCTGGATTATGGGGGAGGTTGTTCTGCTCTCCATCCTTATCTTCCAGCTCAAGAGGCTGAACTCTTAAAGATGGAGGCAAAGAAGGCATTAAGTATCTCAGCCTTCTCCTCATCCTTGGTTCCCCCCTGCATCCAGTAAGGGGTGGAGATTCTTCCTGGCTCTCTTTTTGTTGATGCATTTATAAAAAAGTCTTTTTGTTGTCCCTTTTGTTAGTGGCCAAGTTGAGCTCTATTTGGGCTTTTGCCTTCCTAATTTTCTCTCTGTATAACGTAACAAGATCTCTGTACTCCTCCTGAGTTGCCTATCCCTTCTTCCAAAGGTGGTAAACCCTCTTTTTTTTCCAAAGTCTCATCAAAAGCTCCTTGTTCAACCAGGCTGGCCATTTTCCCCACCCTTTAGTCTTACGATACATGGGGACAGCCTGCTCCTGGGCCTTTAAGATTTCCTTCTTGAAGAGCTTCCAACCTTTCTGGGCCTATTTCACATTCAGGACTATCTCCCAGGGCACTCTCTCAACCAGTGTTTTGAATAGGCCAATGTCTGCCCTGTAAAAGTCCAAGGTGGAGGTTTTGCTAACCCCTTTCTTACATCACTAAATATCTCTGTTAATGAAATCAGACAATGCAAATCCAGTGAAAATGAATTACAGCCAATGCCTGGAAGACTAGTTGTTTACAGCATTCTTCTGTGTGCTCTAATGTGTGGGGTATTTTTGCCAAGACTTACTAAATGATGAAATGATACAGCAATTAGAATAAAGACTGGCAGAGACATTCGTTAAAATTCTGCTATTTGTTCTTCTCTGTTCTTCTGAAAACACAATCAATTAAAAAAAAAGGCCTTTGAAAATAATGAGAACAAATGAGAAGTCAGGAAGTAGCCAAATAATCACTTGACTGCTTCTGTTTAGAGAAATCAGAAAATTTGTCCCAGTCAGAATTAAAATGAAATTACACAAATTATGTCCTCTGTCTTGCAAGTTTTTGGGGTGTGTGTCTGCAAAAGAGAATAAGCTGTAAAACTTGTCTGCAGGAGAGCAGCCAATAAAGGTCAGGTTTACCCTTCCCCATAACCAAAATCAACATGTTCTGAATGAATGATTAAAAAATTCATTTACTGCTCCAAGTATTCCCTATCACCAAGCAGGATCCTTTGAGCTAGCTGATGATTCTAAAACTAATCACATTCCCAATTATATGCTTATAAATATTATTAACAAATTATTGATTTGCATAGCCTGAGCATACAAAACATCAACATGGATTAATGTCTTATTGTTCCAAGGATTATACAAATAGAATAAAAAAGGCAGACCATAGTATATATTACAGTCTGAAAAGAGAAATATCATACCTCAGCTAAGTATAGAGATGACCTACTCAAGAAGTCCTCATAAGATTTTCTGAGGAAAAACTCAGCTTTCTAGAAAACAAACGTTTTAGTAATTAGACCAGAATTTGATGTCATGTTTTGGAAAGAAAGTAAACAAACACCTACACCCACCCTCCAATTCCTATGCTTAAACACCAAAGACTGGAGAAAATTCAACTAACTTTGGAAACTCAGACTTGAACTAAATTGTCCAATGTAAAAATGGGAGTCTAGAGCATTTTAAGATGAGATCTCTAAAAGTTCTTTAATTTCATTGCCACTAGATGTATATACAAAGCTTGTGAGACGAGGAGGATGGGCAACAAGATAGATTATTCCATATACACAGGATAATAGTAATTAAATGCGCAGTGAAAGCCTTTACAAGGTTCTGCCAACATTTCTGAAATTATATTGAGCCAAACTCAAACCTAGTGCAACTCCATTTGTGTCAGTGGTTCTGCTACACTGGAGCATGGAGAGATGATAGGTCATGAGGAAATGTGTATTTTAAAGGAAATGGAGGGCAAATGGGTTATTGTAGTACAAATATCAAGCAAGTTTCTAAAATTATGTTTGACAAAAGACAGTATTTTTCCTATTTTCCCAGCTGGCTAAAATGTAACTGAATTATTTTAGTTTCAAGAGACAGCGTAAAGGGTTTGGTCAGAACTGGTATAGGGAGGGGAAACCTTTCATAAAGAATTGCTAACAAATGGGATTCAACACTCAAGAGGCTCAGATGGCCTATTAATTCTGGTTCTGGCTTTCTTCCAAAACAACTGTGCTTCTCTTTTAATTCATGGCTAATTTCTATCAGAGATACCAAGAGACCATTTCTTTTTTCGACAGGAAGCATCCACATTGCTTAAATGGATTCATGCGAGGGGCTTTAGTGAGCAGACATTGATTGGCTCGTCTCTGGGGCCTGGCAAAGGCCTGACGGGTACTGATTTGACATAGGCAGCAAATGAAATACGACCTCCTGTAAACAGGCCTGAGCTTTTGGGCCTTTGTGGAATCTGGTAGCTAAGGACCTTTTCAATCCCTTTTAATTAATGAAGTGATTTGACTTGACTGAGATTACACTTACAATAATGAATTAAAAAGCAATAAAAAGAAATCTCTTAACAAATATGCAACAGGGAACAAGGACCAAATTCTGTACATATCTGATCCCCATTGTATATCTTATTTCTGTATGCGCTTCAGATCAATGATTTTAAAAGGAAGCCTTTTCTTTTCCAAGAACTGACATCTGCATACTTTCAAGTGCTTTTGTGTAGAAGATTAAAATTATGATGATCTCATATGCCTAGATGATTAGTTTAGTCCTTTCTTATCTCTTTTGTGCTAAATCTCTCTGTTCCTCAGGATTCTTGACATCTTATCCCAGCCACTTTCATGCTGTATTTTCTCCTGTGGTATGGCATGGCTTTAGCTGCCTTTTGCTTGATAGCAGTGAGCAATGGTCACTGCATATATTTTGTAATGGAAATGCAGTCATCGAGCATCACTTCTGAGACACCTAGTGAGTGGGAGTCTAGGCCCAGCCCAGTTTAAATGATTGCCCTCTGTATTATGCCTGAAATCAATCTTGCTTTTCTTTCTAACCCTGCCTCTCCCCCATTGTACTTTAAGGTGACACATGGTAGAAATGATCCTAAATTTGCTTAGAGAAGTCACATTCTGACTCTTATGGATACGTTATAATTTGGGAGATGTAACTCACTGTCACTAACTTTTCTTCCAGTCTGAGTTCAGGTGTGATTTCATTTGGTGCAACTCTAGAAAAGCTCCACAGTAATAATTTGGGGCCATTCTGATCCAAGGAAAAAACCAAGGCCAGTTTATACTTCTCCCTGATGTTATGTTTAAAGGTGTCAGAAATGTCTTGCTTGCTAGCTCTGAGGGTGCTTAAACCTCTGATTTAATTGCTCAAACCAAAGCAGCTGCTGAGATTGAAAGAAAATGAGTTGATGGAATAAATATATTAAAGCTCTGTGTTCTTGGCTAAAAATGTGGTGTCTAGGGGCTTCCAGGAATATCAAGCATATTGAGGTTAGCTATGCAAAACCATGAAGGAAGTCTCTATGCCAAGAGCTACATTTGTCCACGGTATCTTGTGTTTGGTCATGGATGCTCACAAAGTACTGCGTGCGAGTGTACTGCAGTGAAATGCGACATGTGGAGGTGTCTTAGAGAATTCCACACACTCATGATTTCCACTAATCAGGAGCTGCAAGATCACTGTAGTTGTCAATCTGCTTTCATGTATTTAACTTTTCAGTTAATTCACTTTCTTCCCTTTATCACAGCAAATTGCCTTACTTTGCTACAGCATAGATTTATTCTGTTTGCCAGAACATGAAATTGCTCTTTCATATATTGGCCATGGAGCCACTCTTTTTTTCTGCTGTAAAAGAAAAGCTATGAATGCAAGATTGAAGCATAAAAGTTACAATTGTTTGTCAGATTTTTTTTAAATATTTCATCATTTGACAGAGTCTAGAGCAAAAGAAGAGTGCAGATGTCATAAAGGCCTTGTGTATGATCCACTGGGAGCTCATTAAAAAGCAGTTATACTTAGATATTATTAGGTTTTTAGGACAAGAAGCATCTTAACATGTAGAAGAGGAGGATTTAGAGTGGTAAACAATGAGAAGGAGTGTGACAGTCAGTTAAATAGGTTCTATTAATGCTTTGGTTTTCAGCATTTACAGCTTAGATAAGATGCCATTTAATTACACAAATTTTTAAGAAACATCTCCTCAATTGTTAACGTAGCAGGAAAATTCACGGAGAGGTGGTTATCTTGTGCTTGAATTTTTTTATCTATTGCTTAAAACTAAGTGACCTAAAATTAAAAACACCTGCTCTCCTTTTCTTTTTTTTTTAATTTTTTTTTTTTTTTTTATTGCAGATTTAGGCTTGGAACTCCAATAGTTTTAAATGTGTGTGTACACTTCTAGACTAATTTGAAATTTGGAATCATCAATGATTCGAACAGCCACACTTAATAAATGTGACTTTACTGGCCAGGGATACTTATTGATACTCTGGAAGAAGAATTAGTCCATGGGTTATAAAGACTTTTTCGAAAAAACGCCTCACATTCAGTAGGCTTAACTATATTTTCCTTCAAAACTTACTTTCAGTACTTCTGAGCTAACACTATCCATTTAGCTAGTAATCTCACTGAAGATTTATTAACTCTTTCATCGTCATCATTATTCTCCAGTTGCTATTGCAGTTCAGAACTTAATTACTGCACATAAGCGTCCAACAAATCCCCATCGCGCCTGCTTTGCAAAGGGGTGGCGGATCCCACGCACGCTGCCTGCCCGAGGGCTCGAAGGGACGGCTGAAACTTACAGCAGAAATCACTGTTGAACTACGCCTCGAAGGCGAAGCGGTTGCCCGCAACCCGCCACTGCTGAAACCCGTGTCCCCGGGGCGGGAAGCGGTCCCGAAGCGCCCTGGAGGCGGCCAGCGGGAGCCGGGGCTGGGTGGTGCGGCGGGGCTTGCGGCGGGGGCGGGAGGGGCCGGCGGCGGCGGCAGGTGGCAGCAGCGCACCGGCGATGGGGAGCCGCAGAGCGGTGCCGGACAACCCCGCAGGTAGGGCTGGGGCACCCTGCCTGGTAGTCGCCGCAGATGGAAAGATCAGAATGATGGCAGACCTGGAGTCTGAAGGTTCGAGGTGGCCCTGAGCCTCGTAGAGCTGCCGTTGCTGAGGGTGATTTGAGTTGCCTTGATGCAAGAAGGGAAGGCAAACAAGAAAATGTATTGATGTCCCAGCACCTTAGAAATAGCTAAGTCAGATGGCATTACTAAGATGCTCTTTTTAGCTAAAGCAGCTACTGAGTTGGTAGGTGATCAAAAGGAAAAAAAAGTATCACAGGAGATTGATCTCTGTGGGAGATGGCAAACTGACTTGAGCATGGGAAGTTGCCCATAAGTTACAGGTAGTATACATGTGTATGTGTTTACACTTAGATATGGTTGTGGTATCTCAGTTTAGCTATCTGAATATCCTGGTACTGTGACTTTCCTGTAAAGGAGGTGCATATTAATTTTCTATAGGTGAATCTGCTGGATTTGGTTTTTAGAAATAGTTTAAATTAACTTGAAAAATACTCTTGAGAATAAAGGAACAGGCCAAACTGGTAGAGTAGAAAGGCTAGAGTGATATAGGAAAGGAGGGGGAAGAAATAAGAGATGTATTGTTTTGACAAAGTGGTAAGAGGGCACCGTGGTTGGATGCCCACCAGAAAAGGCAGTGATAGCAAGAAGTTTCTATAAATTTTATATATAATCAAGTGGAAAATGGAGAAATGATACTACAGAAAGGGAAGGTATGAGAGTGAGACTATCTTTGAGGACCTTATCAGTAGCATTTTAGGCATTCTAGATTAGAGGAAATGACTGTTAAAATCTAAAGTAGTGTAGAAGAAAAGATTCATGAATGATGAAATAGGTGAATAAAAACTATTTTCTCTTCCTTCTCTTCCAAGACTTGGGAGCAGTGGGAGGAAGAGGAAGGAACAAAACTTTGAGGTGTATAGTAAAGACTTTGTATAACAGAAGGGAAAACCTGGAGGTTATATGGAGAGTTGAAAGATTAATCTCAGAATGAGGAAGGACCAAGAGGCAACTGAGATCTCTTTCAGGAGAACTGAAAGAGGGTTAGGAAGAGCTGGAGAAGGCCACACTCAAAATTAAAGTATACGCTATCCTCATCAAAGTACATTAGAAAATTAATTGCAGAGAGTTCAGAGAACCTGACAGAGTTTGGCATTTTGAAATTGAGATCCTTGTTGGAAATATGTCTTTTATTTTCTAATGTGGAAACTTTCTCAGGTGGGCTCTGTAACTCATTTACATTCAGTTTCCCTTAAATCAGCTCTTTGAGTGTCACTAGTTAGATATTTTACCTGAGATTTATTGATCCGATTCATGCTGTGCTGCCATATTCCAGTGTCAATGTGCGCTGCATTTCCTGGCAGTACTAATTTCTATGTTCCTTCTAAAGTCCTATGAAAAGGTGATGACAATATTTCATGAGTTTCTCTCTATGGATCTAAGAGTGCTTTATGATAGTAGTCAGCATCCTTATTCTCACTGTATAAACAGAGACTCTGTGCCAAGGCTGAGAGTTATGAAAGATAGGTCCATTAGTCACTATTCAGCATGACAGTCTGGATGTACAGTAATCCTGCCTGGAAAACTTCTGACTTGGTATTTGCCAGAAGGTACACCCGAAGAGAGATGTCAACACTATCTATACTCTCTTAAAAGTCTATTCCTCTTCACTGATGAAGACAGCTTGCTGGGCAACATAGGCTGTGATCTGATCTGGCACATCCATTCTTTTCACTTCTTGGCTTTACATTATGTGCATTTGCTTTTTACAGTAAAGCAGATGATTTAAAAATTAAAAAGGAGTAACACTTCAGAAAACCATAATATTGGGAGATTCTATATCATTATAAATGCACTACTAGGTTCAATGCAGCATTCACCTGTGGCAATATTTATGTTATGTGGCATCTTCCTTGCTTTGTGTCATGTGATCATCTCTCAGCACATTGCCCTCTAGTATTGTCTAAATAAATACAAGACGAGTCAGCTATAGAAATTGAGTTATTTTTACTATTTTCATGTAATAACAGTGAGCGCTGCAGGCCTAGTGCTGGCAAAATACCATAGATTCATCATTTAGAAGCAAAAATTTCTGTGTAATTTCCCAAATAGAATGTTGGTCCCCTCTGCTGCACTGAATTTGTTATTGTCGCATGGTTTTTCCTGGTGTTTCTAATGAGCTGTTAATGAGCTGCTAACTATGTATGTAAATTAAATGGGGTTAGACATTGAAAGGTTATCAAGAAATAAAATGCCATATAATACTTCAAAGTGTTATAAAATAAATTAGTGTCTTTAATTTTGCTGGCACAAAGTTGGTATTTAATAACCTATAGCCTCAATTTTTCTAAATGATGTTAATTTAAGACATTTTCAATCTGTACCCTGAGTGACATAGCAAACAAGTTCTTTCATTCACCCTTCATTACTAAGACGTATCTATAGTGTATGTATGGGTTCTTGTGTGTCTCAACTGAATGATCAAGTTATTAATGACAGTTCAAGATCAGTGTAAATCACTGTAAATAATTTTGTTACGATTTAATATGGTAGGTAAGAATGCAGCAATGGGGAGTGTTTGGCTATGGTGATGTTTTAGGAACTATGGTACTAGTAGCTCCAGTTACCTTGCTTGTTGGGTTTGGCTACGTTTTAGCACCACAATTACAAAGTGTTGTGGAGCAGACTTGGCACAATATGAGGGTGCTGTGATGAAACTGGTTACTGCAGGCCTGCTTCACCTTTGCAAAGAGGGGACAGCATAGCCTTTAATATCACAGGAGGCTGATTTTGAAGAGTTGGCCAGGACAGTTCTGGAGGTTCGCTGATGAAACCAAGATACGTTGTGTAAATATCAATATTTTTGTTGGATGTATAGGTATAGCAGGAAAAGGAGCTCCTTGTTCTCTGTTGATGCTGACCTCAGAGCTGACTACTGAGAGCTCAAATGGCTTGCTCATGTGTGAAAAGTTGGCCTTCTCCATAGGTCAGACTGGGTAAGCATTGGTTGATCTGAACAACCTGTGCTTTCACGCAGTTTTCACCTGGAGCTTGTGGTACATAGAAGGCTACTACAGAGCAACAAGGCATCAGCTCAGGGCTGTACTGCTCTCTGTGTGGTAGGTATAAAAACTGTCCAGACTAAGTTTTAGTTTGGGCAATTAGGAAGCTGGGAAACGCTACCAGAGTGAAAAATCTAGGCTTCTGCATCACAAAAGGTAATTTAGTCATTTGTTTGACAAGTGTAGTTTAGCTTAAATAATTTACAATAATACTTCACAGTATGCTAGCAAATGTTCTTCACTATATTTTATGAAATTAATGAGGTTGTGGTAATATGAGACCCCACTACCACTCTATGCCATTAAATGTTTGCTAAGAAGTAGGACAGGGAGCAGTTCTTTATGGTGGTTGACTTGTGAAGAAGTCTGGTTAGTCTTTTGGGAATCTGCATTGTTCTGTCAGACTTCAGTGTAACTGGATAGTTGCTGTCTCATGTTGAATACTACAAAGTTATGTACAAAATGTTTAATCTGACTTTCCTTTGTTATGACTTGAATGTTAAAAGATTTTGTGAATCTTATGGTTAGTTCAGTAGTAGCCTTTGAATTGTTTTGGAAAACAAAAGAATTGGTAGACAAAAAGAAGAAAAGCAAATATGTGCTGTGTTTGCTTGTTTTAATTTCACGGAGTAGTTGAAGGAATTTCACCATATTCAGTGATGCCTCATGCCATACCATATTTTACTGCCCTGCCTAGCCCAGAAGGATGGCCGCATTCTGAATTTCATGTGACTTGGAAGTTTGGGATTAGATCCTTAGCTATTTTCTCAGTGCTTTCATGGATCTACGCAATGTGCCACTATATGACACTGAAGCAAAGGGTAACTTTTATATATATATTTTTATACAGTGCCATCCTTGCTCCTCACAGAAAATAAGATACATAATTTATGTTCATTTCTCAGGAGACTGACAATTTTGTCCTAAAAGCCTGTAGGGACTTTAATACCCCAAAGTCAGCACTCCAGAGGCTAGTAACATAAAGCAGCACTCCAGTGCAGACAAACTAATCCTTCAACAATGTTTCATTCAATCAAAAAAATGCTGCAGATTGAAGATGTTATTGCATGCCTACGTTTTCAAGAGATCATTGTGAATGAGCTGTATTTTCCACTGAATAGTAACAGCAAAACAGCCTACCCATCTCAATGTTTCCCATGGAATTTTGCCCTAAATGAGCAAAGATTGGGAAACAAGTAATTTTTTGTTTTAACATTTTTCCCTTTGAGCACGTGAATAAAAGCAATTGTGACCAAAAAAAAATAATAATAATAAAAAAAAAATTGTGGTTTAAACTTCTAAAGTCAATTTATTTTATATTATGGGCTGTTAATTGATTCTCAAGCTGACTGGATCCTGAAAACTGTATCTATTTTTCTCTTGGACTAAGTCTGAAAAAACTTGCTGAGAAATCTTGTTATGAGACATTTGAATTTATTTTGCAACACTAATCTCTAGAAAGCAGCCACTTCTCCTCATGTTCGTGTTTTCCTTTTTAAAATCAATACCTGATTGATCTTTTCCAGTGCGCACACAGTTGCCTACAAAATTTGCATTAACAAAAAATACTGCTTTGGACAAAATATTGTTTCTGTTTTTAGCAGAGTGCCCATATCTTGTTTTTTAGATGTTTGACTATGTGCTTTTGTGTCTAAAAGCATTCACATGTGTCCTGATGATAGACCTGAATATTTAGAAAAACAAGATCTGTCTGCAAAAATGGATAGTGTGGCTAACGCCTCCATGGATGAGATAATGGGTCAATTCCTGATTCTGCTATTCCCTTCATTAAAGGCTTGAGGCTGATCTGAAGGGGCTTACATAAGGTAAGAGGAGCATAGCTCTGTTCTAGTCTCAGGATAGGATGAAAGCTACTGCAGGTTCTCCACAAAAAACTTTTCAGTGAAATGTACAAGGATAGGTGATGCCCTATTGCTGTTCCCAGTGAATGCATTTTTTTCATAGCAAGATCCTGGAAGCAGTGGAAAGTTATTTTCAGATGTGGAGCACCCATAAAGTTGGCTTATGTGCTTGATCTCATGCCCCTATTCAGATCTGTTTGGGGCAGAATGGCTTTTCATGTTGAGAAAAAGAGGCCTGTCTTGTGTGCCTGTTTTGGTGAGTATCGGGTCAGATTGGGTAGCTGTCAGCTGGATGCTTTTTCGTAGACCCATGGTTCAGTCTTAAAAAAAAAAAAAACAACCCCAAACAAGGTAATGAAAGCAGCCAAACAGCTAATCCAAAGCAGAGGATGTGTAGATACCTTGAGAAATCCACACAATCAAATATGCTAACGACACAGTGACAAGTTTAGCTATGGACTACTCATTATTTCTATTCATGTCTTAGCTCTTCTTGGCAATTAAATGTTTTATTTCTAAGGTTCAGAGCCCAGCTTCACAAAGCAGAGGTGAAGTTTCCATCTGGATTAAAAAGGTTTTTGCAGTGAGGTCCCATCACGTACTGCAACACTACAAATGGGCACTTACAGCTTATTAAACTGGAAACAACTCCACTGATGCACGCCATCCCATTCAGCATTTTATATGGCTGAGATCGAAGATAAGGGGATAAAGGTGTGATAATAACAAAAGCAGTGGGGGTAGGGAAGTGGTGATGATGAAATGTTTGCACTGGTAATTGCTTTATGAAGAAAACAAAATGAAAAGGAGAGGGGGAGAAAGAAAAGAAAAATTAGTGTAGTGGGTGGTGTATTTATGAACTGAAGCCTTCTTTCCATAAAGTGAGGGGGAAAAGGGTCTTTTAGTCAATGGAGGTCATTCCATGCAAACCTTTAAAGGAAAGAGGATTTTGTAATGATAAAAGGAGGGGAGAGTATGCTTCTTACACTTTAATGATTTCTTTGCTGCTCACAGATAGGAACTGGAACTCCACACTATTAGCCACAAATGGCATTTTGAAATGACTTTTTTTTTTGGGCAAACCCAAAAGACTTTGCTAAGATTTACATTTTCAAATATATGCTGACCTTTTTTTCCTCTTTCTTTTAGTTCATTTGTCATCAGTATGTAATTGAATCAATATATTTCCTGATCAACCCAAAGATTGAATAAGGTCATGGGAAGCCATGTGTGGACATTAAAAATCATTATTTTACTCAAAATGAGCAGAGATGGCATAGACCATTCAGAGTTCCAAATGAAATTCTATTAGATTCTATTACACTTTTACAATTATAGAGACGTTCCAATATTACAAGGGGAAATGAAGTCATAATAAAAAAGCCCAGAGGTGTATTACAAAGAAATGGGCATACTATTTTTCTAGTTAAAAACTTGATGAAAAGAGCTCTGCTACTTTTCAGTTGCTGAGATGTGACCTTGTTCTTAAAAAAAAAAAAAAAAAAAAAAAAAAAACCCAAAACCCAAAAAAACCCCCTAGGAGCCAGCTTCCTTCTTATTCACCCTTTATATTTCTTGTTTCACAGCATGCTTTTAAGAAGGACAGGATATTTAAGCTGATTTTTATTCTAAAAATACTTAGAGAAAGATGCACAGTAATAAGTTTATATATTTACGCTTGTATCATTTTAGTATCTGTCTCTGGAAAAGTTGTTTTGGGGAGCTTGCCTGTTTATGGAAGTTAAAAAGATACAGAATTTTGGCATTTAAGAGACACAAATTTGATCACTTTATATGTTTTCCCTAACTCTTCCCTTTCATTGTTCCAACTTCATTAAAATATTTGGTCTAGCTACAAATCTTGGATTTGATGTGAAGTTCTTTTGATTATAATTTTTTGGGAAACCCAGAATCAGTGTCTGTTACAGAAATAATTCCTGCATCTAGGAACAGAGAGTAGTGCATTAACCTGCAGCTAAGAATAAGGTTACTGTAGAGTTTTAATCGTGCAGTCATTATCTAACCAGCTCCATTCCAGACTTGCAGGAATGGGGAAGGATTTGGTTGTAACCTTCTCCCAAGATT
Source organism: Nycticryphes semicollaris (assembly GCA_013400055.1). Taxonomy (NCBI): domain Eukaryota; kingdom Metazoa; phylum Chordata; class Aves; order Charadriiformes; family Rostratulidae; genus Nycticryphes; species Nycticryphes semicollaris. Next base: position 170,702 of record VXBJ01004149.1, read on the forward strand.
CAAACACACTGTTTGCATTGTGCCTGTATTTAAATGTTAGTCTAGATGTTCGTGAGCTGTTTCTGTACTACTGTATCCAAAGAAATAAGGCAAAGTATTGAGGTTGTTCAAAAGCAAATTAAAAGAAAAATGAAGCAATGAGATGTTGAGATACACAAGACGCAGAGAAAAATGGCACTATCCACATAGCAAAAGATTACTAATACTAAGGAAATGCAAAACTGAGAAATGGAATTATAGAAATACTATAGATCAAGCATAAAATTGGAGTCCTACTCCTTATGTAAGGCTTCTGAACATCTGCTGAGAAAATTAGGGTTGTACTGGGAAATATTTTTTGGTGTATATACAGGTGTGTGTACAGGATTCTAGACTGATATAGGCTGCAGAAGTAGCTCAGTTTACATGGAGGCATGAGGAAGGAAACAAAGTCTTCCACAGAACTGTAAGTCAGATGGTAACTTCAAAGGACATCTATTAAACCCTAAAATAATGCCTATTACCTACCACAATAAATTATAGTCTTTTTCAGGACTGAACACTTCAGAGATCAGCAAGTGGAGCAAGTGAAGTGGTAGGATATGAAACGTAGTATCTTCTTTCGAAGGTTTAGGACACTGGTGGAGCCATTCTGGAAGAATTCATAGTAATTAGGTCACCAGTCTCCTTTCTGCATGGTTGAAGGAAAAAGCAGTGATTCAAGACAGAAAGAAATACTTGAAGCCCCCTGGTAACGTCAATGAGCGTTAGAGTGTTAATCTTCCCTAAAGTTTCCAATATTACCTTATACAACATTCCCTTGGTAACTGAGCTTGTTTCTGCAAGTTGCGATGTCATCTAGGGACCCTCCTGGTACTTTCAGAGTTACTACAGTGTTGCTACATTTTACACAGGAAAGGCAACAAACTGTGACCTGTTTCCACAGCCAACTGAGCTGTGCTGCTGGATGGGTCCTTTCTGAGTGCATTTATGATTTGGCTTTTATTCTTGATCACTACAGAAATGTAATGAATTCCTAATTTCAAGATATAGATCACAGGTTTGCCCTTGTCTGTTTTTCAAGCTACTAAGAAGTCTGTTTAAATGTGCAGTGACAGCTAAGCTCTCTAATGTGTTGCATTGGTGCCATTAGAGGTTTCTTTTTCAGGCACTCGTGTTTGGATAAAAGTAAGTATCATTTGGCCACTGTTAACTGACTTCCTTTCAGAGCAGTAGATGTTTTCTTGGGTTTACTTCTTGATAGCCACCCTGCATATGCCATTTTGACCTCATAAACTGCCAATCTGTTTATCTTCATTTTTTCCTTTTTAATGGTGATTCTTTTTTCACCTGGGGAGGAGGCTTCTTAACAGCTTGGCTTTTTTGGCACCTCAGGACTTATACAACTTCACAGCTTTCAATCAAATAATTACAGAATATGTTATTGCTGTATGGTGGCTATTGCAAATGAATACAAATCTAGATTAGTTCTCTCACAGAAGTGGTAACCCTGATACGGTATTTTCACTTCTCTTATTAAAGAATCTTGCTTGGATTAATGTATTTTGAACTGGCATTGGTTGCATACACCTTGCAAGGTCCTGTGTGAAGCCTGTCTGAAGGGGTTAGTACGGAAGGCAATGAGGAGGAGGTAAAAATCTCTTAATGAAGTGCGCAGTCTGTATTAAATGAGGCTGAAGTCACCTCCAAAGCAAGAGACTAACGTTGAATCTTGAGCATAGATTTCTACATGCTACCTCAAATTTGGGCATCAAGGTTTGTTTTAAGCCAATTGTGTGATGAAAATATATGCAAGTGTCATAGCAACTTTTAAATGGGTAAGTAATAATTGATGAAAGAGTCAATTGCTAGAATGACCTCCCCAAACCCTCCTAGCAGTTACTGAGACATTAAAATGACAGAGATAGGATCAAGCTAGCAAATGAGAATGTGCAGTGCTGTCTTCTCTGAATGATTTCCAGTCCGAGAAACTATTTTGAGCCCAGGATATTGTGCAATAGATTTGAAAGCAAATGCCTAATGAAAAATTGCATTTAAATGCCACGAGTGTTTAGGAGAATTTTTCACTTAAAAATATTGATAGTTTTGCCCTTATTCTTATCATCCTTGTTCTTCTGTCAATATGTTCTTTTTATACGGATAAAACCAAGAAAACAGTATGAAAATTCAGAGCAAAGAAGTAATATGTTTGCAAAATCATTATCTTAAAACTAGCAAATTACTCTTTTGGGGTTTTTTTTTGTTTGTTTGTTTGTTTGTTTTGTTTGTTTGTTTGTTTTTTTTTTTTAATTTTGTAAGCCAAAACCTATGACCAACTCTATTTAATATTCTTCATTCTTTCCAAATGTCAACCATGATAATTCATTTTGGCAATCACCTTGCAAGAAAATAGGTAAATATTTTACACTAGTTTCACAGAAGCCAACTGTTTTGAAGGGCAAATTTTGCTTTCCTTTCCCGTACTGCATAGTACCTGCCCTCCTTCATGAGAAGAGCTATTGGAATCTGACCTTAAATGATTTGTTGAAAGCCAGAAAAGGAGTCAGTGTTAGAGTGGAGGAATTCTGGCTTCTAATGCAGAGTTCAAATGACTAAACCATATATCTGATAAAACGAAACTTAAACCTGTGATACTGCATACTGCACAGCACATTTAAAATGCATTTACTTCCCCACCCCAGGAGCTTCAATAGCTCCAAAATAACTTTTAAAAATAAAGTGTTTATTGAAAGATTAAGAGCATTTTATTGACTTTGCAGTTACGGCCAATTTCAGTGCATTTTTGTGACAGTATCTAGTCACAGATAGTCTCTTTCCTACGTGTGATGGTTTTATTATGTGAAAGAAGCCTACCTACTGTTTATCCTTCCCTTGCTCTCATCCTCACAGTCTCCCGTGTTCTTCCAATGCTTTGTATGTCAAACGATCTCCCTGTCTCAATTCAAATCCCTCCTTAAGAGACGACTTCTGTGCAGATTTCCTATAATGATTCCCCCAAGATATCCATACTGATTTGAGACAGGACTTTCATCTATTGTAGCACGTGTGGCTGATGACACAATTTCTGAACCTAATACTGCTGTGTTCAGAACAGTTTTGAAAAAATCTTTAAGAAAGAAATCAAACACTTTTTTTTTTTCTTTTGCTTGTCTTTTTTCACCGTGCCTGTAACAAAAAAGCTTATTTTAAAAGCAAGGTAAATGAACAGATCAACTTCTAAATATGCAGAATAAATTATAATTAGTTAAAAAATAATTTAAGTATGAGGATCTTTATTAAAATTTTGCAGTGCCCCCCACGTCCCACTGCATGTAGAGCTGCAGTGAAATCGAAACCCTCCATGAACCTTGGCACTTTGCAGACTCTTGCAGCCCTCTTGCACTTTCTTTTCCTGCTTTTGCAGCACATATCCCTCTAATCTCAGTTAGGGGTATTTGTGTGTTCTGGGCTGAGTATGGATCTGGGATGCTTTTGCAGTCAATGTCTACATCATTGAGAACAGCAGGAGTCTGTCCTCTGTGGGAGGTTCCTGACTTGCTGGTTTGCTGGTGCTCAATTTTTTAATTGCAGGGTTTAGTATCCTGAAGAGTGATGCCAGCTCCAAGTTTTCAGCTGAGCCTTTGCCAAACATTAAATTAAAATATTAATTTCCTTTCTTAATTTTTACTTAGTTGATTAATTTCTTCTTTTTCTGCTCTACTGACTTATGTATTATCACATCTGGATTTTTTTTTTAAACTAATATGGGCTGCTCCCCTTTTATGGGGATGGGTGTACAAAACATTGTGAAAATAAAGGGGTGGATTATTGTGGAGTTGCACATATGACTGTATTGAACAGCTTTCTAAAGCACCTGTATGCTGCTAATTTCCACAGCTGAGACAGAATTAGAGGACTTTTGGTCTACTCTGCTATGCCAATTACTATGTTCAAGGTACTTTTTGGTAATATGCTACACAAAATCACAAAAAATGAGGAAGGGGGGAAACCCTTTGCAAATGTTTGGGTTTTTTTTTCCTGTTAGTTACTAAAATTTCTAAACTGACTCACTTTTTAAAAAGATATTCATTAATAACGACGCACACAGCACCTTCCCTTATCATAGACAGGATGGATATTAAATCCCCAGGAGCCAAAAAAACTCAAGAGTTCTGTAAAATGGCATGTTATTGCATGTGGGTTTGTGACTTATGACCACTATATGAACAAGCAAGCACATAAATACAGACTTTGTGGAATTGTGGTAATTTTTAATCATAAGCTGAAAATGTTTACAGTATTTCAGTCCACTCTTATTAAATTTTGGACTTGTGTCTGTCCTGTGGCTTCTGTTTGGAATAATGTGGAACAGAGGTGGAGTCACTGATTTTCAATTTCAATCCAAGAAAAGTTAGCTTTTGGCAGGTGATCTGAAAACATGGAAATAAAAACAGCCTTTAAAATAATATATTCTCCTCCCTAGCCTCTGATTTTGTTTGGATCCTTTGAACTGGAACCCCTGAGATAATAGGTACCTCATGGATATAGATCTATAATCCATGACCTTATTAGAAGTGATAAATTAATATTTGCAAACCTAATTGCCTCACTAATGTGTACCCACACCTGTCCTAACTTACTACTGCCATTTTTCAAATGGCCATTGAAAGCAACTGATCACCATTCTCTGCTGAAACAAATCTACTTCTACTATGCAGAGTGAAAAATAATGTCCTACACACAGAAACAAAAAAAAAAAAAAAGTGCCATATGAGTGTAGACGGAAATTATTTGGAAGAAAAGTTGTTTAACCTAAAGGCTTTGAACAGAAAGCTGCTTAACGTACAAACTTGACAGATGTAACACCTTGAAGCTAATGGACCGGGACCAATATAAATGAGAGAAGAATCTGGTCACTTGTGTCAAAATACCCAAGACCTCTTTTCTCTTGTGTGCTGGTTTCATTCTACTATGACTCTGGTGCTTCACATCCTTCTCTCAAGCTACTGTTCCATTAGCCTACAGTCTTTCTGATTCCTACCTATGCCTTACTCAGATAAACTCACATTATAAATCAGCAGGAACCTGACCAAGTAAAATCTGAAACAATAAATGTTCCTCTGTCATTTAGCAAAGCATGTCTCTGCAGGATCTGGACTTGTTAGATTTCCTGAGTAAAGTTGAATTAAATCTCTGTGTGGCCCCTGTGTAACCTTTGGTGATGCAGCAAGTTTCATAGTAATTGTATCTCCAGGTTTCTTTTTTGGTATGGTGATCTGTAGTATTGTGGTTAAAGATAACAAACAATTACACTCCTCACTGCTTCCTCCCCATATTCTAGTCCAGAAGTCCAAAATCCATTTAAGTTCATTTGCCTGTGACATATATCGCTCCTCGTATACACAAAGCTTCAGTTTTCTCTGATCATCTTAAATTTGTAAACCAAGTATTAACCCCATTTTGCAATGTTTTCTCCAAAGCTTTTTATTCTCCTAAAAATTGTCTAGTACGTATATTGGTACCAGCGTACAAGGTGTTTGGGACAAAGTGATAAATGGGGATATATTGATTAGAAAATCACTTAGCTCTAATTTCGCAAATGTCACTGAATAAGAGATCACTCATGTGAAGCGGGATTGTCTACTTTGAATACTTCTAGGATTCTTCTATAATCCCAGTCTACCATTCCAGAAATTAATAGTCTCTTGCTAATAGTAGAGCAGGGCAGTATCTCTTTAGTGTCTTCAGACACCCTTTCTAAAACCAAACATGTATCATACTTAAAAAAAAAAAAAAAAAAAANTGCCAAAACCACTCTATGTAATATTCCAACTTAATGCTACAGTCCTTAGAAACTGAAAGGTCCTTAAAACTCACAACAGATAGGAAATTAGAGTTGGTTTGCAAATAAAGTAAGTGAAGGGTCACAGCAGAGAGGGGTAGGCAGTCAAATGGGAATTTCCATAAAGAAAATGAGTATACTTCCAGAGGCATAAAATGGGCTATTTTCTAAACTGACACTGAAAGAGAGAACAAGATATGGAAAATCAGAGCAAGATAGTTAGAAACCTGTGTGTAAAAGCCACAGGTGATCCTTAATAGGCAGTAAATTATCTGAAGGATAGAGTAGAGTACTTATTTTTGTGGTGATAGCAATGCTTTCATTTTCCAGCAAGTTTCTAACTAAAAAAATTAACTGAGAAATAGTGCAAAGAATAGGAGTATAATTGTGAATTAGGAGCCAAATTATGCCAGGCACAATTGAATAAGTTCTGACTTTTCTTACTGACAGACATGTATATTAATAGTTGGCACTTATTGAACCAAATATGAATATTCATCTTCATTTATATTTCAAGGCCTTTCATTCCTCAAGGACCACAGTGCTTTTGACCAATTTTCATCCACATTACTAAAATGACAGCTTTCACTCCTGGGCCCTGACAGAGGTCTGCAGAATTCATTGGAGGTCCTGGGAGGAGGGAACCAGCTCCCGCTCCCAGCTGTCCACAAACACTCATTAAGAGAGGCAAATATCCAGCAGAATCTCTGTGAGAATTTTTAATCACGCAAAGGCTCTGCTAATTAGGTAGCTGATGGGGCATAGAGAGCACAAGGACGAATTCTTTAAACAAAGGACTAGAAACTTTAAGAGCTTTAATTACTTGGGCACAGAGTTCATTTCAGAACTTGGGAGCAAATTATCCTAATAACAATAAGACCAAGTAGCAGGCCATATTAGTGAGAATTGCATAGAAAAGTTCAATTTTCTTGGGCTGTCACAACTGTGTTTGGAGCATATTGGAAACTGAGAGGGTTATAAAGGTATTATTAATAAACTTTATTGTGAAATGGATTTGATGCAGAAGATTTCCTATCAATGTGCATTTTGTTCCTCTTTTCTGTGGGTACTGCTTTGCAAGGAAATATTGCAACCTCAAAACGGTCACATAGCTCAAGAAATGGATACTTTTACACAAATGAGAAACAATGTCTATTTTAAAAACAATTTCCCCCCGTTTTGTTTAGTGCAGCAGACTGTTGCTAAAACCAAAATCTAGAAGTACGTTGCTTGCTTGTAGGCTGGAAGAAAATCTGTTGTGCTGGCTGAAAATTATAGATTTAGTTTTTGCCTGCTTTGTAAGTGCATAAATAGCATGGCTGTGTTTTATGGTTTCTCCCAGGACACACTTTAGACTAGAGCCATTTCCAAGATCCCTTTTTCCTAGGTGGAATAAGGAAGAGACAAAAAGTGCTAAGGAAGAGGAAAAAGCAGAAAGGTTAAAGGATTCAAATGAGGAAACTGTGCTCTCCTACCAGTCAAGAGAAAAATATAGAAAATACACATCTCTCCCTTGGAAAATAGAAAACAGCTGATGTGCTACTCTTGTCATTGCAGCTGAAAAATCTTAGCAAGCTTTTCTGTAATTGAGCACAAGGGGTGTATCCTGCCTGCGTGCTGAGCTTTGGGCAGAAACTGGAATGATCAGGTATGAAGGAAAGGAGGTATCTTCTGCAAAAGGTTTGCTGACCTTGGATATCTATGCAGTTAAGGTATGGTACACCTTCTCTGTATTAGAAATCAGCTGCAAAGATACAGATTGAATTTTTTTCCTTTTTTTTAGGAACGGGCCTTAACTTGTCCACAGGTCAGTTTCTGGCAAGGGGGAAGCTGATATCTTCGCCGTGTTTGCCTTTAAAGAAAACTAGGTTCTAAGCAAGGTTTGCTTTTAAGTAGATTTGGTGAAAATCACGTAGAATGATTACTCATGTTGAATGTTAATTAAAACTTTAATATCCAAAAGCAAATTATATAGCTAAGGGTCTCTGCTCACTGCTGGCTGGGATATGGGCTTGAACATGCAAGAAGTTCAAGAGAAGTGTAAAGGGATGGGTGAAAATGTAACTTGTGATAATTAAGGGCTAATTATGCTCAGTGAGCAAGTGATGGGCTGGTGTTCAGAGTTGCAGAAAAAACTTAGCAAAGAAAGCAAGAAATATCTGCTCAGAGAATTGATCTGAGATAAAGCTTCAAGATTAGTCTTGAAACTTGAACAAATCTTTTTCTTGTGTTTGGTATTATGTTTACTCTGTGTTTTTTCCACTGCAGAGGAAAAGCATTGCTAAAGAGAAACTATCTGTTTTTGTAGACAAGCTTTCATTTTGTGTGGACTTTCCTCACGTGAATAAACAGAGGTCTGAGTGCAATAAACATAGCTGAATCGTTCCATTATGAAGTCTCTCTGCCACTGTGGTCCCTCAGCCATTCGTGAGAGCAGCTAGAGCAACAAAATGTGGTATTGACAGAAGAGCTTTTTTTGCCATTGTTGCATTTTGATTTTAATTTCCCAGGAAAGAAGACTAAGCTGACATGCAGGAATTATTGTGTTACCTTAGTTCATAATGTTTCTGGGAGCAGTTATAACAGAATAAACAAATAGGTGAGGGAGAAAATGTGTACAGCAGATGGGGAGAGGAGAGCCCCATGTAGTATCTTCTTTTAAAATAATTCCTTTTGTAAGTTTGAAAAGCACTTAAGCTTTCAGGTACACTGTGCTGCTGTTCTCTCCTGGATCCTTTGGGGCAGCAGGAATAAGTGTAGTTTGATGCTGAGTTCATGTGCTGTTCTGTTTTTCTGTCTCTTGCTCTTACCTAAATGCAAGTTTGGTCTTGGGCATGTAACATTTAAACAGGACTCTCTCGGTGCAATTGTACTGCATTGATTTAAAAAAAAAAAAAAAGGTGCTTTTACAGCACAACTTCTAAATGCCCATGACTTTGCAGTTCTATGGAGCTTAAAACCCAGAATCAAAGAACTGAACTGAAAATAAGGTATTTATTTTTGCATAAAAACATATGCAACCTACTTTTTAAAATAAACAGTGCTATAAATATTCCTATAATATCTTTGTCTCAAAAAGTGATACAGGACAAACATTGACACTTTATTTAGCTTTTTTTTTTTT
>VXBJ01004149.1:181192-222107 GCA_013400055.1 Nycticryphes semicollaris
TTTACAAATGTTTTATAAGAAGAGAAATTATAGCTAAAAGGGATAGTTAATTAGTTTAAAGAATAGGTGGTAATGCCTTCCTTTTGCAGAATAGGAAAACTTTGATAGCATAGAAAATGGGTGAGTTTCTCACTGCTGATCGGGAAAAGGAGAAAACAATTCAAAGCAATACTGTACATGGGTGTTTCTCAAAAGAAACTGTGGTGAGAAGAGTGTGATCTGAGTAATTTACTCTTAACAGAGACAGTAGGCACTGCTGTGTTTAACAGAGACCCTGCATGCAGCCTTGTTTTCACTGGAATGAATCTGTATTATTACAGGTGCTTATCAGAGACAGAGATGCTTATAGTTTGCTTCCCAGCTTTGCACACCACTTAGAAAGGCAAGAACCCATCTGGCTTGTGCTGAGAAGGTGGCGTAGAGGAGCTAGGTTACAGAAAGGTTTGCTCTCCTGCCTTTTTGCAGCGTGCCGGCTGACCGGTCACCTGTAAAAACAATGTACATTCTGAAATATGTTATTTGGGGAAGGAATAAAGAATAGCGATAATCTGTACCAGATTATTGAACAGCAGCGCATGTACTCTAATGTATTGTGGTGCCTGTGAGATGCACCCTGTGGGACACTACCTGAAGGTTTTCTAGCGTCAATGAAGTTTGCAAGTATCTCTTCCGACCACAATTCCTATAGTATATATCTTGGATAAGATGGATATCTGTGTTATTAATGGAAATGACAGACACTACATGGACTGTGTGTTTGTTTGGGTATGCACATACTGGAGTTATTTCCCACTAAAGTCAGTTCAGTGTCATGTTGCTGGGATGAGCTTATTTCTACAGCTGGTTTGGGTATTTCCGTGTTACGCCACAGTTGTTTCTGGGAATTGCAGAGTAGATGCAGGTTTTATTTTGGAGTCTGGAGTTTTGGAACTGCAGTTGTCGCTCCCTATGACAATGTTGGAAACAATATTGCTTAACCAGCAATTGCTTAACCAGCAAATATTGCTGGTTAAGCAATATTGTTTCCAACATTGTCATAGGGAGCGACAACTGCTCTCTCACATGGCATAAAATACATTATGTTATGGTGGTGAACAGGGTAAGATTATTATTTCTCCACTGTTGCTGCACATGTTGTGATGTGTAGCGTGCTTGTACTCACAAAGAGGAAACATACTTGTAAGAACAGCTTGATTATCTGTTGTTAAGTGTGTGACTGCTAACGCATGACTGCTATGGGACTGCTTCAGCCTTTTTTGTCCCAGGGAAAAAAAAATGGCAAGTAAGGAAGTAAGGAGGAGACTGGTATTGCAGTTGATTCTCCTGGCTCACCTGAGTTCCATTAGTACCACTGCTACCTTGCTTTTGCAAATTGCCTACTTCGACCATCTTCCTCAGTCTCCAAGGGTAAATAAGTATCCCAGGAGTTGTGATATTGCCTCAAAAAGCCATAGCTGCTGTTGAGGTTTTTCAGGTTAACGCTGGGATACATAAGACAGAATTTAAAAAAGGACTTGGTATTAGTCCAGCTTTACTTCTATAGAATTCAAGGGTAAGATTTGTGTGGGAACAAAGTTAGGCCTGTTTTTGGCACTTCCAAAAATCTGTCCTGTAATATATTTTATTATTTTCATTCATTGTACGTACAAGCTTGTCCTGGCTTCATAGACAATGCTGTAGCAAAACAAATGTCTTTCAGCATTGTGCTCTGCAGACCCAAAATCAACATTTCTCCAGCTCCCCATTTCTCTAAATCCCGTCTGATAAGATCTGCTCTAGCATTTGAATATGAGCAAATAAAATGGATTCATGCCCCCAATTACATTTGTCTTGTACATGAGCAAACAGTAGAATTAGAAATTTAAAAGATAAAACCTGTGTCAGTGGCTTTATTGGGAGTTTTGTAAATATAAGGCCTTTAAAAATTACATTTGATTGGTACAAATGGATGTAGAAGGGAAACTGGAACCATAGAAAGCAGGTGTACTTCTGAACTCTCAGGAAGGCAAATGCAGGAGTGTAAAACTTTAAATGCTATACAAATTAGATTCCTCATGTCTTCCCAAACACTTCTTAAATTGTATTTTGTAGGAGAGAAAGATAAATTTGTATTATATAGTTTAAAAATTAAGCAAAGCAACATTTACTAGGGTGTTGCGTGTGTTTAGATTTAACACAAGGCTGATGTAGGCTGTGGGATATCAAAAGAGAGAATGGAGGATGCTGCTAGAAGGATAACAGACGCACAATGTAATTCAGAAAGTGACTTGTGTCCCTAAAATAATATTATGCATATAAACATTGGAAGAAAGGCCTGTGTGAAAATCTGGAAAGAATGAATAGGGTTTTGTACCACATTAATACACATAAAATCCTAGGATAAAATAAAAAAATTGGAAGAAAATGTATTTTTCCACTCAGTCTGCTAAAAGTAAATTATTATTGCTTTCATATCTATGGCTATGTAGAGACTACAATTTCAATAATTTATTCAGCTTCTCTGCAGAAAGCTATCCTCAAGCTGTAAAAAAAAAATTAAAAATCTCTTTAATGCCAGTCTTTATGTGAGTAGTGCATCCATACCAGATCAGTCCATTTCTGTCATTTTACAGAAATACCTGTCTCGGAACAGGAAGATTCTGAACTTCAACACAACAGAAGGAAAGCTCCTTCATACACTACCCAGGAGCTTGGACAGAGAACTAAACGTATTTAGAAGTCTGTTTCTGTGAGATATTTTTTTTCTCTTTAATTGTGTGGTTAAGCAGGGCGACAAAGTTGGAGGTCCAAACCCAAGAATACGTAACATAAGTTACCAAGGTATATGAATAACATATTTGGAAGAAAGAGTGAGAGATAGAGTGAGAGAAAGAGAGGAGCAAATGATGAGAAAATCCAAGGTCATAATAACAAGGAAAAGTAGCAACTGAAGAAGGACAGACCTGTAATACTTTCTTGTAGTTTTTTTTGTTTTTATGAGTATTTCCACCAGTCTCTGAAGTATATATGAGGTATTTTGGGAAGACCCTCAATCAGTAGTCCTCTGGTAGATTCTCAGTGTGAAGATGGCGGAAATGAATAGATCAGGACACAACCGCAAGGTCTGTGGACAATAAAGTCTCTGCAAATTGTTCATCAGCTGTGGGCAGTTGCAATGCAGAAATCTGTCCCTTATAAAGCTTTGGTTCTTCTGGAGGGTTAGATGGTAAGACTGAATGCAGCAGCCTGACTACCTTGCCTCTCTTGTGATGGTTAGTGTGTTTACACTGTTTGTTGCATCACACTGTGACTGTAAACCAAGCTTTTTCATGGGCTGCTATTTACATAAATAGTAATACTCATGTTAAGCTTTGGTGTCTGAAAATGATAGCCTTGCTTGCTAGCATTAAAATGCTAGCATTTAGTGAGGAAGTGTTCTTTGTGACCAGCTATTTTTGTCACATCAAAATGTACCAAAATTCCTTTAACTGGAAGATTTATTCATAATTGGAAATTTGTTATTTTATCTAGAGTTTAAATGTAGTTACATATGCCAACTTAATGCCACAAAATAGCCTAAGAATATTCTTAAGCAGGATGTCAGCTAAATTTTATTGCAGGTCCATTAGTATTACCATTAAGAAGCTGACTAAAGGTCATAATGAATACTTACTATTTTATATCACCCAGGAGGTACTAAGCACAGCTGGAGTCTATTTCACTACTTGAACACATATAATACTTGGCAAATTGTCGATCAGTGGCTATGTCCATCTTATCAAAGTACTTTGTCTGCTCAAGTATGTAAGAATTCTTCTAGTGTGCATTGCATAATAGACTGTGGGATTTTTTAAAAAGGAAGTTCTTACTAAATAGCTAGTTGTTACAGTTCTATTTTAGGTACTGCCTATAATTTTGTGATTGTACTGGTATTTCAGAAACCCAGTCAGGTCTTGCATGATTCTTGCTGGCCAGTTTAACAAGTAGGAAAACAGCTATTGAGATATCTGATGATTGAGATGATGAAATAATATTCTCAAGATTTTATTACATTGATGATTAGTTGATAGTGTATTTCATACTTTTCCAGCCATTTAATTCTTCCTACTGATGTCAAGTTCTGCTGGAACAGCAAAAAGATTATGACCTTATTGTAATTTTGTTAACAGCTGTCACAAAATAGCCCTTAATCTTTTACAAATCACTTATGTGCATTTAGAATAGAGATATTTTTTTTTTTTTTACAATTGTTTGTGAAAAAATAAACCAAAGTAGATGGCTTACTTTACTTAATGACCTGAAGTTACTTAACTCTCCTTTCTTTTGAGAAGATAAATATTATCCTGGAGAGTTTTGTAAGCGGGATGGACTTAGAACCCATTCAGCTGTTATCATCCATCTAATGGGTTCTCTGTAGTTCAACATAATTCGCAATACGAAAGCCCTGACTTTAAAATAACAGTACTTGATCTTTTAGAGTATTAGTTTCTCCTGTTTCCAGTGGATTTTATGAGTACACACAGCTACACAGGACAAAGGGACACCTTCTTAATGAAAAAAAATTCCACAATCCTCTTGGTCCTATTTCTTTTCACTATAGAATGTCTATGAAACTTCAGACTACATTCAGTTTCACATTTATTTCAGCAGCAATGGCACTGTAAACCTACTCATTTCCTACAGGGCTTTTGCAACATGTATTTTAACACAGACATTCAGCAATGACTGACTTTTGATCTAAAACGAACTAAAAATATTTTATTATCAGAAATTGTGCATGTGTCTCTGAGCGAAGGAGAGAGGTTAGACTTCAGCTGTGTTTTTTCTGAGTGTCTTTTGACATTAAATTGTTTGAAAGAGAATAATTTACACTCATATACAGTTATATTAACAAGGAAAAATTGGATCATCATCTAGAAGTTCATGCGGTAAGGCCCTTGGGTGAATTTCTTTCCTTTTCTTTCTAAACACAAATTTTCTTTTTCTTTTCAGTTACATCCCTTTCCTCTTTAGCCCGTTAGCACTAGGCAATCTCTTACTACTAGTAACAAATTGCAAGGCAAGAAAGAGTGGAATTTTCATGGAAGAATACCTCCTTGGCGTTATTGGTCTAAGTATGTTAGGTAATTCAGCAGCCACAGTTCAACGGGTCTTGGTGTTTGAACGTAGGACTCGCTACAGCTCATCCTGACTGAAGCCTGAGAATATAACTGAGGTCACAGAAGAAAAGGAATGCCTCCGAGGTATCCTAAATAACAGTTAATGCTAAAGTATGTGCTTAGCAGGTGATCAACATCTCTGGTGGTGCATAGCAGAGCTACACATTGAAAAGTTGCCCTCTCATAAGGGGAGAAAATAGGTGTGACTTAGATTTAAATCTTCCTTCCTTGTCAGGATACTTTAAAAACGAATATCTTAATTTGGGGAGAATGGTTAAGCTGCATTGAGATGCAATGCAAACTGAAAAAATACAGGCAGAAAAATGGGAATGAAAATTGAGGGTTATTTTAAGAGTGCCAGAATACCAGAGACTGAAAAAGCCTGAAATTCTGCTCTCTATCAGAGAGAAATAGAAGCCACACTTGTAATACATTCCCATTATGCTATATATACACTTGTATATCAATTGATATCTCTTTGAAGTTCATACAAACTAAATATAATGAAGTATGAAAATTGAAAAGGGAACCTAAGACATGAGGGATCCCACTGACAAGGGATTTTATAGCATATTTAGGGGGAAAAAAATAAATCCCAAAACTATGTACAGACCTTAACAATTGCATAGATCAATAACTAGATGGAAATTTCCAAATTTGTACTACTGCAGAAAAAAACCCAGATAGGATTAAATACATGCTTACTCTCCCTTTGGAAAGAAACACGGTATTGCATCCAAATACCTTATCAATGCAATGAACAACTTTAAAACCAATAAGTAGCTAGTTAGAGAAAGTTTAAAAAATGCAGGTTTTGTTTGTTTGTTGGTTTGTTTTTTGTTCAAGCTGGCTTCTGTAACCTCAGTGCAAAAGTCCTAAAGGACTTTGAGATGATTTCCTGGACAACCTGTTGATTTTTTTTTGAAGTATGTGATTTTGTGCATATTTTAAAACACAAGAGCTATTATTATGCTAGTGTTCAAAACTTCAAGTGGAAAGGTTTTGATTTGTATAGATTAGTCAGGTTCCTATTGATTGCAGGTAAACTAGTCCAATGAATGTACTGTGTAGACAGAGTGTTTAGACTTCAAAAAAATTTTGATGCCATATTGGAATTAAGAGGAACACTAGCACTTCATACTGTCACTGCAGTATCAAACAAACTGGAAATAACCTTGCTGGCAGATGCCAAAGAGCAGTTTTCAGTGAAGAGACCTTACTGCGTGGGACATTTCTAGTGGCGTCCTACTAGGACTGATTCTGTGTTTGGTGTCATCTTCAGAGACTGGACACCAAGCCACAACAATTTGCTTGGCTAAGAATACTTTTGGACAAAGATTGATGGCAAAATATGAGGAAGGGCATCCTTAGTTTTTAATCACTTTGTATATCATAGTCTCAACCTTCTTGGGCTAAAACGCATTTTGACACATCCAACTATAAGGTTGTGCAAACAAGACAAGCGTCAACAGAAAATGTAAATGCATCCTGTGAAACAGTTGTTGCCTTAAAAGTTTTTGAGGTCATAGTGGCAAGAGTGTTGAACTGGAGCTCCTAGGGAAATGCTGTGCTCAGAAAGGTCAGTGAGATCCCTGGATGTTTAAAGAGTAGTAGTGGGATGGGAAGTGATTTTTTATTGTTTTCTCTCTTACAACTAACTAAGTATTTCTCAATCAATACTTTGCTAGCTCTTTTCCTACAGTTCGTTTGCGTTATCTGTGGAGGCATCCTGTCTTTGTTATTGTCTTTCATGCTTCTTTACTTCAGTGTTATAGGCAGAATGTTATGAAGCAGAAAAACTAAGGTACACAAGTGATTTCTTAGGGAAAAAAAAAAATACAGAAGCATTCATCTGTGGTGAAAGCAGTAAAGGAAGATGCAAGTGTCCTGGTTTCACACAGCTTTTCTGTGTGACTTTGCACCTTCCAGGATGCTAAAAATGGTCCAGTGGTAGTAAAGAAAAGGGTGAGGAGGTTCTAATCTCTACTGTTGAGGTGGATTTTGTCTGAGACAATGTAGAAATTGTACTCTGTGCATTGGCTTCCCATTTGTAGAGTAAGGCCAATGCCTCTTCCCAGTCCTAGAGTCAGTCTGAAGGCGAACACATTAATGACAGTATAAGAACTCTGCAGCAATGAGCACCTTGAGGAAACGAGACAAATATATTATGTAAGG
This sequence comes from Nycticryphes semicollaris, assembly GCA_013400055.1. NCBI lineage: Eukaryota > Metazoa > Chordata > Aves > Charadriiformes > Rostratulidae > Nycticryphes > Nycticryphes semicollaris. The sequence goes on from VXBJ01004149.1 coordinate 188,506, forward strand.
GTATATAAATGAATCTGCTAAGAGGGACCTCTTCCTTATGAATGATGGAGAAGAATCCCAGGTTTCTACCTGAAACCTGACTGCAAGGTTTTTTTTTTTTTAAATATATTTTAAAATGCTTAAGACTTAATTCTGAAAGCGTTTGTATATGTGTATTCATAGAAGTGCTTTAGTTCCATTTAAGCATTGGATATCCATTTACATTCAATAATGTATCAGTCCTTTATGTAATATATAATCTGATGTCCTAACGTGCTGGCTCCAAGTAGCAGTTCTATATTCATGTATACTTTATCTCTTCTAAAACATTTATTTCTGTGTAAAACATTTAAGTCTCTTGCTTTCTGTAGGTACTGTGGTAGCCATGTTCATGACTAGAGAAGAGAAAGATTAGCTGTTTATTAAGATGTTAATTAATGTTTTAAAACTCAGTAAGTCTTTTGAAGTGACAGATGTAAAGACATCTTCATATAAACATGTTTTTGAACTAAATATAGTTTACTGAAAGACAGTACGCCTATATACAATGGAAAATCAGAATAATGCTCAAACTGGTCAAAAGTACATATTTGTTCTAAAAAATTGTTTACTTGCTTGTAGCCAGGATCATCTTATTAACATTTTTCCCAAATTATTTGCAAGGCATAGTAGCTAAGTCATTCGATAGCTAACTGACAATAATTAGCCTATTACGATGATTAATGCTTATTCAGGACATTTAATTTGCATGTTATAAGCACGGTGAGACAGCTAATTTGAAGTTATGCCAAATGCAGTATTTAGTTTTTATATACAATGTTTGTTTGGCTTTCTGACCATAAAATAATTGACAAGAATAATCATAGCTGTGGATGTTAGGTCAGCAAGTTTTCATTTCTCCTTTTAATAAAAGTGATATGTTACTTAGCAAACCAATTAGCAAGGTAAACTTTACTTGCATTAAAAAATGCGTAAGGCTAAGAAAGAATTTCTAAATTGTAGTTAATGGAATGTCAACCAAGATGCATACTCTGTCATTTTCGCCCAGGTGAAAACCATCTGTCCTATACAGATAGCATTTCTCCAACTTTTCACAAGGAAGAAGGATACAATGTCATTTTTATGCACCTTGTGATCAGGATTCTCTTTTTNGCGTATTTGGAGGGGGCAAATTTTTTTGCTGCTTCTGATTGTCCAGGTTCTTTGACTCAGATAGCTGAGCACACGTTAAAATGTGATGTTGTTCACCAAAGATTTCAGTGTCCCTGAATTTGGAACTGAAGTCTCCCTAAGTGTACTCCGGAAAAATAAACCAATAAGGGAAAGACATAGGGGCTTGTAGTATAAGGTAAAGAAAATGTCTGCAGTTATGTTTAGAAAGCAATCTGATGCCTTTGGAAGATAAGGGAAAGACAGGTTTCTTTACTGCAACTGTTGACATTTTCTTTAAAGTCTTTCTTAGGTTTCAGCCTTTGAGACAGAATACATTGCAAAAATCCACAGACATTATAGAAAAGTAGAACACGCATCTAAATACATGTAACAGACCTATAATCATCTAATCATCTCTGATTAATGAACTCTTCTGGTGGCTTCTACAAAAAGTGTTGCTGGCGATTCTCACCACGTAAGAAAATAGCAGTGCTTCCCATCAGGGAAGAAGAAAAATCTATCTTTTGTGAAATTCCCTATTTTTTTTTTTTTTATCATCTATCCACCTGAAATTTGAAATACCTGGGATATGTTGCAGGATATTTGTTCTTGTTCATGCTATTGTTTCCTCAAACTGCTGAGAAAGCAAAGTGTCTGAATGCTTTCTGACTCTGAGGAATAAGAGGAGGATCTGGCCATTGTTCTCCTAGAGGTGATGACAAAACCCAAAGTCTCTGTCACTTGTCCAGGGTCTTTTTAACCTTTTGTTATTTGGAGGAAGCTGGCAGTCTGTATTAATCTGTATAAAAATAGTGGACCTATTTCTGTCCACTTGATCTCCCCTACCCTGAAATGATCACAAGCTAGTAGTGCTGGTTATAGCTTGCATTCATCCCAGCACTCCCACTTCCTTGCTGGAGCACAGTCATAGCATTTACCTGTCTCTTGCAAGGAGCCAATTAGTGTGTCCTGGATCCCCGTAAAGTAGAATAGAGTGGCTATGTCAGTACTAGTAAACTAAGCAAGGCCAGGCATGGACTCGAATACAACCCTACAAGCATTCATAGGACGTCACTGCTGCTAGGTTTATGGCATGATTTTTGTTGATGACAACTAGCCTGTTCTTTGATGATGCCCGGTTGTGGTTCAAGTGTTTGCCTAGGCCAGAGTCTGTTTCTAATAAGAAGGATGAATGAGAGCTGTCCCACGGTGGGGGTAGGAAGAATTTGGCCCACAGACAGGAGCTGCACCACACCACTTAGGCCTTTGTCCCTTTTTGTTTGCAATTACAGCCATAGAGAAATGAGAAACTGTTCACTCTCTTTTGTGGTAAGAACTCAAGGAATCACTGATTAGCCACCACCTATTTAGATCTTCTTTTTTTTTTTATTTTTCTATTAGTGTCTCCCAATACTTCATTACCACCTTTATAACTCAGAGGAGTGCAGGGACCAATTTAAAAACCATTGAAAGAGCCTTCAGCTTTCTGTAGTGGATCCTGGATCAGGGCCAGAGTGTATAAACTGTTAGTGGCAAGTTTACAACAGTGCTCCATTATGGGTGCTACTGTTGGGGCTTATCGGGGTGGCTGAAGATTTTAACAAAAGTGATTTTGCAGATGAACCCTGTGACAAGCTATATGTTCTCAGTAGGAACTGTTTCCGATTTTTAAAAGCAATTCTAGTTCCCTATCCGTGCCTGCTGGAATATCATATGCTTCCAACACAGGGAAGCTTGAGAGAGTGCATCTTTTTGGCTATGCTGAAGCTCCCTCTATCTTTGTTGTCTAGCTAATCTAGTCAGAGATTAATTTGCCTCTTATTAGCTCTATATTAAAACACACACAGTGTAGCTGTTTTGTGAGCTCACTTCTGAAACAGATTACAGCAAGGTTAAAAAATTAGCCTCCTAACATTGGACATATATCCACTTAGACTACAGTAGTCATGCATTAAAACTACTTCTGATCTGGTATTACTAGCGAAAATTAACTGTAAACTGAAAGGAAAAGTGGCACATCACACTTCAGTCTCAATCCTAGTCTTTCAGCTTTCAGTCTTGGATTTATTCAGATCTACTGTCTGAGTAATTTAAGTACATTAGTCAGTAATTCAGTTCTTGTTCACAGGCAAAAATAATCTTTTTCATAGTTTGATAAAAGCTGCTTTGAGGGAAATGCAACATGAAATGCAAATCTTCAGAAAAAACACCAGCATGGTTTAAATAGTCCATTGCATTGAGCCAAAGACTGCACTAATTAAGGCAAAGCTCTCGGTAAAACCAAAACCAAGACATGCTCCTGTGAGAGCAGTTCTTTAAGAAAGTCAGTATTAAGTTCTACCTATGCTGGTAGTTGGAAAGCCATAAGGTAGCATTACTAATGGATAAATCAAACTGATGAATTATTGCGACAAATTAATTTTAAAAAAAATTTACTTTTGAAACAAGTTGAAACTCAGAGGGTAGGGTTCACAGGCTTTCCGAGGAAGCAAATTTTTTTGTTTTGTTTTCTTATAAATGCGTTCATTTGGAGTTGGGTTTCATTGTTGTAGAAAACAACAGCTTAAACTTGCATTTTTGAAACTTACATACTTGTGCAACCTTGAATTTAACATACACAAACTAAAAATCCAGTAATGTGAAAGTTGCAGTAACAATTTGCCAGTAACCAGTGGGTTGTGGCTTACAAAACGATTTTTTACTATTTCAGTTGTGGTTTGCTACACTCTGCTTTCCCATTTTTAAATACCACATAAAGGTCCCTTGTTGTTTGTGTATCACCGATACAATTCTTTTGCAACAGAAAAACAAAAGAAGGCACCAGTGCTTTGAATAGAGGATGCCTGATTGATAAGCTAGTTGCAGCCAAACCTGCTCTGGCTAATTGTCTTTCAAATGCCCTCATTAATCAAACAGAGGAGTAACTCTGACAGGAGGGCTGTCACTGGTTTCATGATTTCCTACCACTCACCTCACAGTGTGAGACCTGGCTGCGTACCCAAATCATGGCCTTTAAAGCAGTTTTAATGCCTGCTTGCTGCAGAGCACACCTGGCTTTGGTGGGATGGGGGCCTGCCCAACTCTGAGGCATGATCTGTCCCAGGAGACCAATTTAGCAGTTATTTAATGATTCATAGCTTGATGTCTGGAAATGAGTGCTCCACACGATAACATACATAAACAAATTTAATTAGTTTTTGCCTTTTTTGCATAAGTAGCCACCAGTGTATTAAAGCTGCAAACAAACCAGGTAGGCTGTCTGGAAAGTCATTGAAGCTGGTTAACAGCCGATCTTTGAAAAAGACTATGGCAGTATCTTTCATCTGCTGATAGTCACGGATGTCTCTTTGGTCAGGTTCTGAAGTTGCCAGGTTAGCTTATTAAGAAACAGGGAAGCAGCTATCACAATTATCTTCTAAGTAGGTAGTTCTAACATCTATGTACAGGAAAAGACATCAATCTTGTCTGCTTCCATTCAAAAGCTACAGAATATAGCATTTTCTTGGAATTATTTTAAAAAGATGTTTTATAGATTTTCTGTTTGCAGTCTATTCTGACTGTTATTCATTAAATCTCAACCTAAGTTAGTGTTCAGATATAGGGATTTTATATTTTTGCATTTTTATTGAATATATATGAAAACATGGTAAACTATTTCCAGCTGTGCATGCTAAAAAATAGGGTGAAATAATTAACGCTTAAGAAAACAAATTGAATGCTCAAGGGACAGCATTGGGGTGTTTTTCCTTTTTTTTGCAACATTGCATAATTAACACTAGTGATGTATGAAGTGTAAAGGCGTTTTGTTTCTTTGCTATTAAGTGTTTCTTGTACTCTGTGGAGCAAAATTCTAGACTTGATAGTCCAGAATAATATATTGTTGTTCTCCTAAGCAATATAAGTGAATATATTTAGCATGAAAAAATGTTGTATTTTGCATATATTCATATTAAGTGAAATTCTGACTTCAATAGCACTTCATAGGGCTGAAAATTATTCAGTGAAACATAGAAAAATTTTTATATTGGAGGGGTCTTATGAACTCTAGACAGCAGAACCATATGGCTGATCTTTTCTTCTTCATTTGGGAATAGCTTCCACCCACGGAGTGCAATATTTACTCCTCTGAGAGGTACCTTTTTCTTTAGGAGGGCAGTTCAGTCATAAATTTTTGCAGATCTTATTTTTACATTACAAACTGCCTAAAAGAGAACTTGCTTTCCTGAGCAGGCACAGGAAAGTCATAGCATGGAATATGTCAGATCAGGTATCCTGCAGTAAGCTTATAAACGTGCTTGATCTTGGACTTGAGCAAGGGGGACCAAACCTCAATTTACTCTCCTTCAGTGGAAACTGTTATTGATCTCAGGCCAAATTTTATTTCACATCTTTACTTTTGTTGAGGTATTGGCAACATGAAAGCAGCTTGGACTGGGAGAGAAGGTGGGGACTGGGGACAAATTGTTTTTGACCTTTTTGTTTTAGCAATTTAACAGAGACCATTAGCTCATTTGTGACAGTATCTCCCAACACCCATCAGAAGAAGTATTTTCCAAGTCACTATTCATTTTATATCAAGGCATTTTATTTTACTGAGAACACCAGGGTTCCAAGTGGTGCGATTTATAGGACATGTATATCTAGGCAGATACTGCCTCCTCTTTTCTCTTTTCAGTAACCCAAAATGAAGACCTTTACAGGGATATGTTAAAAACTACGGACCTGCTCCTAAAATTTTACTTTCTCCAAACCAGTAGTATGTGGGTAAAAGTTTCCAAATGCCCATTACTAATTTTGTGGACATATCAAATGCCTTTAAGCTGTGCTCTATGAACACTCACAAGGATTTCTAAGTAGTGTCACCATGCCCACTATAGATTTACTTTCCAAGGACTTTAGATATTGCTAATAAAAACTTGTTCTGCTGTGAAAGGTCTCAGCATAATGGCAGAATTGTTATTATTTTTACTGCATTTGAAACGCAATTCTTACATCTTGCCCCTATCCTTCAGACGCACACTCTTTATTTTTTTTTTGCTGTGTATAATATAAACACAATACATTTGTGGGTTTTTCAAATGGAAATTCGTAGGCTGTTAGCTACTACTGAACAGAGATGTGAAGGGGAATCAAACCTAAGCTCATCTTTAAAAGTAAAGCTATGAACAAAATAGTTACTGCTTCGGACAACAGAGCACTTCTGTCAAGTTCAGTTTTAACTTTAGTCGATCTTTATCAGTATATGCTTCACTACCCATCTTCTATAGTTGGAGGCTGTACAGTTGCAACCTAGTAACTATTATCTGGCTGCTTGTGCTGATCCATGGCAGACTTAGCCTATAGGGCCTTTGCTGGGAAAAAGCTGTCTACTTCTGCCTCCCTTCTTGTTGGCTCTTTCAGACTTGGATTCCCAAAATCAAGACGGCTCTTTAAGATACAGTGAGGAATCAAACTTTGTGTTTAAGCATTTTTTTTTTTTTCAAGAGCTATGAGAGCTCACAACTTTTAGAGACTTCAGTTGTGGGTTCTTCGGACTTTGGTCTGGTGTGAAGAGGAGTCCTTTCAGGCTTGGTCATCTGAAGTTTTGTATGTTGAATTTGGCTGATAAGTCTGTTAAGGAGCACAGGGATTTCTATCATACAGGAATGGCCAAATAGGTGATAAAGTGACTAATCACTTTTGAGACTGGCCAGAGCCTGGTGCTCAGAGGTACCACCCTGAGAATCAGAGGTTGCTCTATCTGGTCCTCAGGGAGGTTTCCAACTGCTTTGTAGGTTGTGCTGTGGAACAGTGCTTGACAGTGCTGCCTTCCATGTAACAGGTGATGTTTTCAGTATACAGGTAAATGAAGAGTTTATTTTGTTCTGTCCAGTCTCCTAACTTCACCATGTAGTGTTAGTGATTCCCAGTGGTAACTATGCAGCCAGCTAAATAATACGTTTTCTTGGGGAAGAAATTGTCAGTGATTTATGTTGTAGATCTGCCTGTGGCGTATTTGCTGCATTTGTTGTTGGAAAAAACGCCACGGTCTTCCCATTTGAGATCAACCATGGACTTTCAGCTAAGCCTGTGCTTAAATACATTCCTTTGTGGGACTGTTATTACGGATCATGGCAAAAAAAAAATAAAAAAAAATTGCAGAGTACTTCCCTAAAAGTACTGCTAAGTTTACCAGCTGATTGCAGGTGTTAAGCACAACAATATTTAAAATGTGCTAATTCAAGAAGTGAATGGGAATTGGTAGATGACAGGTCCAATTTCAGTTAGACATCTAGATCTAGCATTACTCACAGCTTTGCACATGCTGCAGTTTGGATTCTGCCTTTGAGTGAGCAGGAGAGGAGAATCTGCCCCAGGGTAACTGCAAGAAGATCAGTAATCAGATACCTAATAACTTGACTGACTGCTGTAGGCACATTTTGGAGCAAATAGATTGCACCGTAGTAACAGTACAGAGCAATATTGTAGGTTAGGCAGACTGAAATAAATGAGTAGAGTTGAATGAAACTGCCTAAGTTTTTGACTGTTTTAGCTGGTCATGTGCCAAAACTTATTTTCTTTTATTTAGTGGTAACAGTTGTGGTATATTAAAGATGAACAAGATAATAAGGGAGCTCTCATTAGTAGTAAAGACTAAATAGTATTTCATCTTAGTTTTCTTTTTGCTTTTCCCATTTTGTTTTTCTTGTGTGCAATTTTAACTACTATTCTTACAGTTATTTTGTTAACTACAACTGTTTTTTTTAATATATAAACAAGAACAAAGCATCCAAAATATACACAAAGTAAACAAGGTGGTAATATAATACACAAAGAACACTTTATGTTTATGTATTACAGAACCAATGTTGCTAGATCCTGTGAGAGAGACAGGTGGGAATACATCAGTGGAAAAAGACATATCCGGTAAGAATTTGACATTGAAGAAAAAACATACAGCACTGTCTTTTAAGTTAAATGCTGATATATTGTGGCTTAGATTCCATCTAAGGGCTTGAGTAGCCTTAAGGTATAAAGTATATCGGTGAGTACAGTGCTAATGGTGAGTATTGCTCTAATGGATCATCTGTCAAAAAATAATAATTGAAAGGACCTTTCTTAATTTGTAACGTCAGCTTATCCCATGGGAAAAATGCACAGCTGGAACCTCTGTTATGGAAGGGAGACACATAGAACACTTTCTCTTTCTTTTGATGGCATCCTGTACTTAATTTCTATTTTGTAAGATTGCTTAAAACTAAAAGTTGAAATTTCATGTCAGACTGGTAGGCATAAAAATATAATTGCTGGTAAGAGATGCTTGTTGCATTTTGGTGTATAATAACAAAAGTATTTGTGCTGAAAGTGTTACACTGATGGATTCAGAAAAGTTACCTTGTGGAAGAGAGCCCTGAATAGGACAGAACAAACCAAAGCATTATAACTACTGCAGAGTCACTCATTTTTGCCTTTTAATTATTTTTTTTTTATTGTGTTAACTTATTGGCATGAAACTACAACTGATTTACACAAAAGCAGTGTTTTTATAAGGGACAGGATTGTGAAAGTCAACTCAAATATAATCTGGGAGTTTGGTGTGAAAATCTCAGTTTCAAGGAATGGATACTTGAGACAGCTAACTTGTCAGAGATGCTGGGTTTCAGTTCTGAAAATTGTGGGTGAAATTCAGATGTCTTCACCAAGATGTCAGAAATGTAGATATTGATGTCAGAGGGAGTCCCCAGATTAACTTTACAGTCAATTGAGGAAAAATGGGCACCTTCAGAGTGTGAATCATCTCAGCCTAAAACAGGGAGATCAGACAAATGGTCCCCTGGAGATGCCTGTTTCTCTCCATTGACTGCAGAAAAGCCTACAGTGACAAACTGAGAACTAAATGTCTAGCCTTTTGATGTCTAAAGCTAGGTTAGATGAATCTCACCATGTGTTAATAAGGACAGGCTCTGACGGCAGTACTAGTGTTGAATAACAGGTTCCTTAGGGGTACTCCAGTGGGGCTGTTTCTGGAGGGAACTGAGGTCTGACTGAGAAAATCTGGAAGTGCCCACGCAGAACAATCACAATGATGTTTGTAGTTTTTTGTTTCCTTTTTAGATTCATTGTTAGTAGATGGTTTAATTTTAAATGGAAAATTTTAGATTTTTTTTTTCCTGTAGAACATTAAAAAAGAAGGTTTATTGTGGTGTTATGTGTTAAAAGGTGCTTTGGGACTTTTGAAAAGGAGATGACCCTTTATTATGTGTTGCCCAAATTTCCTTGCCCCTTCTGTTGTGTTTCAGAGTGTAGATAGAGTTGGTTTTTTTTTAAAAGGCTAGCAGTTTTTTTTAAAGGCTGGTCTTGGAGAACATGCGGTGAAGTTGAATGCCTAACTACATTGGTAATCAAAGTCCTTGTTCTATTTCAGAAAACACTTCTGTTTAAAAAAAGTGAGAAGGATATGACAATGAATGGTGGTGCTGTTTTATATAACAATTGTTATTAACATAGTTAATCCAGGAAGGACATAATGTTATGAAAATATTTGGAGAGAAGTTGTGGTTGGGTGTAGTTTACAAATTAGAAAACCAAGAATGAGCAGAAGACCTTTGCTTAGAAAGGAAATGGCTTGAGCATTCAGCTGTATAGCGACAGATTATTTTCAACCTTTTAGGTCACAGGATACTTTTTATGCTGGACTACTGTAAATACAAACCAATTTGAATGTAATGGGAGCAAGGAAGCTTTTTGCCTCTGCGAGAAATCCCCAGCGATGGGAGGATTGAAGAAGTTCCAGTAGTATCTACAACTTCTTTTATATTTTCTATTGTTCAGAGAACCTGCCAAACATATAATAGTTAGAACTTTGTGCTTGAGGTTATACTGGTTCAGTGAATTTATACCTGAGCTGATGTTATCATAGATTATAGAATGATATGGGGTTGGAAGGGACCTCTGGAGATCATTACAGACTGTTCTGAATTTTCTGACAGTCGTAGATGGGGCAAAGCAGCTTAATGTTTCAACATATTTGTAACCCTCCTTCATTGTTTTTTATTATTTTTTTCATGGATTGACAAGTTCTAAAAATAGAACATAGATTGTCCCACTATCTTGGCTGTACCAAGATAAAAAATTCCAAGCAGGTGTATAGGAAGAAAGCTTAAACTTTTACAATTCTGTAAAATACAAATTTGTACCTTCTCTTGTGAATATGTCCATCAAGTCCCTTCTTATTTAAATATTATCCAATACTGCCTGCCATGACAAAACATTTTATGGAGAAATATGCATCTGAGTTTAGCTGCTTGTAATTTACCAAGAAAGCAAGAGGAAAATGCACAGAAGGCAGGCGTCATGCTTTGAACTGTATTTGTGCATTGACCTCAGCAATAATGACAGGGTCTCTAAACAGACAACATCGATAAACATTTCTATATATAATTTTAACTAAGCATGTTGAATAATAGTCTGTATCCCTCTTTGAATAATTCAGAAATGAGGTAGTTTCGAGCATGTGCTGGGAGTTGCACTCATGTCACTAATTGGTCTTGTGTGTACCAGTTGACAAAGGAAGCCCCAGACTTCAGCGAGGAAGTCGTGTCAGTAAAAATGCTCAACAGAATCATCTCTCTACAGTGGGCTGCTTCGCCTACATTTACTTCTTAATTAGATTTATGCTAAGTCCTCAAAAATAATCTCTGAAGACTATTCCTCACTCCTGTCATCTCTCTTCATTGAAAATGAATGTCCACAAAGAGAACTAGAATAGAATTCGGCCTCTTCCATGTAAAAGCCTTAAGAACAGACAAAAGCTTGACTTTAAGACACATATGTGATATTATTGCTTTTATAAGACATCTTTTGATTGCATAGACAGACTGAAATTTCTTTCTTACCGTGCACAGCTTTCTAAGTTAATGAGGAAAACCTTTCATCAGAAAGATGAACAAAACTGAATAAAACTGAGTATATTAATGTTGTGAAAGGGCAAGCTTCCCTGTACCTTTGTGGTCATTACTGTTTACAATCTGGAGGCAGGTAAGACATGAAATAAGAACATTATTTTTAATGTAAGTGAAAACCGAGGGAGTGGGATAATTCTGTAAAGAGTGGAGAAAGTCATTTTACCTTAACTAAAAGTCAGCGATTGTCTTCCCTAGACTGAGATGGCTGGCAAGTAATTTTATATACCTATATTTTGACTCGGTTCACTTGGAGTGTAACTTATTTACTTGCAAAATGTTTATACGGAAACTTACAGTGGAGCCTTTCTAGCACTCCGAATTTCAACATAACGATAGTCTTGATGGCCTTCTTTGAGGTCTGCCATGATCAGAAAAGCTCTATATTATGAGTCTTACTGAGCGTCATCCTGAATTAAATTACAGAATAGTCACAGTGCCGTTATATTTTGAAAATAATATGTATTTGAGGGGTTTAAGAGGTGTTTCAGGGCCTGATATCCAGTGAAATTTCTCAGGCTATTGAAAGGATAGTTTGAATAACTCTCTTGTAAAAGCATGGTCATTTTTGCCCTCACAGGAATTGTGACATGATTAGCCTGTTAAGAACGCTGTGACATCACTAGGAAAAGTATATCTTTGTTGTGGACCCTCCAAGAGTTAGAATATTAGTCATTTTGAGAAAATACTTATTGCTGTTGGATTCACCAGAAAGTCTGATCGTTTTTTGGTGTTGCCCAATGTTCTGTTGAGCAATTTTTTTTTAATTCTTCTGTGTATTCAGTGACTGCATGTGATTATTTTCTGATAAATTCATTTTTAAATGCTTTCCTTCTCTAAGTGAATTTATCTCTCTATCAGTTTATAGCAAAGAATAATGTCTTTTGTTTAGCAGTAAGAGTATTCTGTGTGTAGAAATGGAATGCTCAGATTTGACAATGTTATGTGGAAAAACTGGATATAGAATGGCTGCTGGCATAATTACCTTGTTCTTGTTGAATTCAAATACTGTCGTTGGTAACACTGACTCAAACACACATAATAGAAATGTTCATGAAGAAACAAGATGTGAAATGGAAGAACATGCAGCTGCTCATGTTAGTCATTCTAGTGAAGGTACTATTTGAATATGACAGCCTTCCTTCTAAGTCTCATAATTTTTTCTAAGAGTACATTTACATTAGCGTGTTACTTCAGGTGAAAAGTACAGTTCGGTTCTCACTTGCCCTGCTTTGTTAGTACCAAGGAAGTCCTGGAAGTGAAAGGTCTAGCACAGCCATGTGGATGTCAGCAGACCTCAGTAGGTTAGCTTTTATTGCTAACACTGGCAAAGCTTAGGAGCCCCATGGTTGAATTTATAAGGACTAATGGGAGTCACCTTACTGCATGGGTCTAACTGCCATATCTCCTTCTCTGCTTAGCAAATAACCCCTTTGAAAGACAGACATCCTTGTCTGTACACTTGGTTTTCTTTACCCAAAATGCACCTCAAAACTCACATTGCCAGCTGCAATGGATGGACTTTCTCTATATAGTACTGCCTTTTGTGCCTCATAAAGGGAATGCAATAGAAAGTGAGCTTCTAGCATTATTAACTTACCAAGCATGTTTTGTTTTGCTTTAAATGTCACCTACCTTGGTTTTACTTTATTTCCTTCTCTCCATCTTATTGGATTTGTCATTCATTAACATGTGTCCAAAATATATTTCCAAGTGAGCTTTGAAAACAAACAGCCACAACATTCTCTGGGAAAAATTTTGAATGCAAAGTTGATCTATTGCAACATTTTTCTTGAACACCATTGTCTAACTTCTGTATAAGGTTGCTGCTGAAGGTACTGCAAAATCTTGCTGTATGTTTCCATGATGTTAGATGGAGGCCTCAATAGCCAAATATAACTGAATATAAGCTGGATACAACTGCCTATTATGAGAGTAACGACAATGGGCAAACACCACCAATACAAAACAGAAACAAGATTTTGTCTGGGAAGAGCAGTAATTCCTTTAAAACCAGATGTTTTAGGCATTTAATGACCTTTAACTGCTGTCTGCCTGATAATATAAGCTAGTGCTGGCTAGAGCTCTTGACTACCTTTGCTCTTTGTAATAGGGTAGGATCAATTCCCTCATTCATAGGCACAGTGTGAGTTGCGAAACACATCTGTGTCATTCAGGAAGCTCTTGCAATCAACACTTTGACTAGTAACTGGGGTGGTGGGGTGTAGAGAATCTTGGCACTGAAATATATCTATGGCCTTTTTTATTTTAATCACAGAATCATGGAATAGAACCACAGAATATCTCAAGTTGGAAGGGATCCATAAGGACTATCAAGTCCAACTCCCTGTTTCTCACAGCACTATCTAAAACTAAACCATACAACTAACTGTTGTCCAGATTTAGCTGCAGTTCTAAATCACTGTGTGCTCTGAGTTTGTCAGTAAAATGTGAAGTGTCACACTTCATTCCTAGTGAAATTCTTGCATGTGCTTTTGTGTAACTTGCATTTTGACATGCGGTCTAGGGATAGAAGCTGCTTACTTGGACAAGGTCAGGTTGGAAAGGTGGCCACATTTCCTGAATAAGAAAGCTAGAAGGCCCAAAGCATGCAGTTTCATTAGACAACCCAGGCCTCCCTTCTCACAGAAGAGAAGGGAGAATGAATGGTATGGAATTTAAAAAACTATTTCAGCTCTTCTGTAGCCTGGAAAATGTTACTCTTGGGCAATATTCTGTTAATGACCACTATGGAGCCAGATGTTTAGCACATGTAAATTAGTGTATTTCCATTGACTTCAGTGGAACTAGGCCAGTTTATACCACCTGAGGATCTGTCCCCTCAGCTTTCTTTCTAAACCAGTAATGATTTTTACATATGGAGATGGAGTATTGTCTCCAACAGAGGGGAAAAAGAAAATGAATGTTTATATTTGCCCCATCAGGGTGAGAACAGATTGAACTGTGATGAATCAAAGTAATTCAAATAATCAAATTTAAGAATGCTAAATTAACAGATTTACTTTGTTTTGCAGTGGGTGTTTTCCTTGTAAAAAAAAAAAAAATAATTTCTAGATGGCAGCTAGTTCTCCAAGTTTCTGATATCATTTAGGCTAGTGGAGTGGAATAAAGTGAACATATTAACCTGGAAAAGATCCCAAATTTTTGTTGCTTCTTGTTGAGATTTTTTTTTTTTTTAATTAAGACAGACTCATGCAGGGGCTGTAAGAAATGGGATGAGCTCTGTGAACTGGGTGCGTTCCTTCTGCCTTTCTATTCTGTTCCCATTCAGCACTTATAATGGTAATGAAGTCTAATTACAAATGCATGTGACTGCCTGTTGTAATCTGTCAGTGTGTTTCTGAAAAACCTTGTGCCAGTTCAGTATTGGTCATTAGATAATAAGGATTGATAAAACGTAAGGGGCAAAATGTTAAAAATGCTACTATCGATTAGAACGCACCTTAATAATGAAACCATGGGCCTGGGGACGAAAGCCATGGATCATTTTGACAATTCAGCCTTAGATTGTGGATGAGACAGAGTGGGGACAATTAATCCCTCAGAGCCACAAATCACAAATAAAGTAGTTGCAGCTCATTACAACCTGACCTTGCTAAACGGCCTTGAAAACATAAGTGACCTTCTAGTATTTGTAAAGATTACAAAGCTCTATTGAGAAACATTTTTTTTTTTTTCTTAAATGTTTGGGAACCACACAACTTGATTTTAACAGATCTTGATGAAAGAAGCTTTTAACTTCTCATGTTTCGTGAACCAGAGTACTAGCATCTCATGGAACTGATGGCAATACTGAAGGGGAACGTTCTGGAAAGATGTTAAAAGTCTAAAGTCTTGCTTTGTGCAATTATTCGTTGGAGGATTGTGCTACAGTAGCTTTGAAGAGACAATAGTTTCAATGAACTATCTGGTAATTCCAGTTAGGGGTTTTATAAATGATCTGGTGTTACTGGAGCACACTGCATAATTACAAGAAAACATACTCCTTTGTGCATTGCAGCCAACTCCAATCCCAAAATTTGGGAATATGTTTAGCTAAGTATTTAATGAACTCTCCTCACATTCCCACCTGAAGTGGGAATAAGGAGAGGGCACGTGTTTTACATTTCTGTCCATTCACATATACCGCATGACTTTTCTGCAAAAGTGGAGTTTTCAAGATAGGCTTAAAATGCAGCCCCATGTAGAGGATGTTGCAAAAAACAAACAAACAAACAAAACCCAAACCCCCCAACCAAAGATGCCAAATGTATCATGAGCATGGATGAACAGCAGGCATGAAGTAAATGGTTTCATTCCACTGTCCGAAGGGAGCAAGGTGTCCATGCTGCTGCTAGAGGAACTGTGAGAGCCTGCTCTCATGGGATCTGGTTTTGGGTACAGCTTCCAGAACTGAGCTCCAGTCATGGTAGTGCTCTCTTCTTGACACTGGGCTTGGGTGGTAGTGCATCCTGCATTGGGAGTGCCAGAGAGAAGGCTGTGTGGTATCATCCTATGTAATACGTTGGTATCAGCTCCCTGCCTCTCTTGCCAGCCTGGAAGACAGATGAACAAAATGGATTCCTCTGAAGCTCCATTTGATAAATTCACAGTGACAGCCAGGGAGAAACTCAGCCTATCCCCTAGATGTAGCAGAGGATAGCTAACATTTTCAACCACTCAATGGTTGAGCAGCCCTGCTTTTTAACACTTCATCTCCTAACCTTCCAGTGAGCAGCTCCAACCGCTTTCCAGAGATGACATCTGATGAGCTTCAGCTGTAGTGAAGTTCTCACAACAGCAATAGGCATGGTCTTGCACTTGTACATGTGCATGCACAGCAGCGCACCACATAGCTCAATTACTAGAAGTAGGATTGGGAATCAACATGAATAAAAGGACTCTGTGTAAAATAAAATAATTTAACCATTTATTAAGTACAGCAAGATGCTGCAGGTAATTCAGTATAGAAGTGTGTGACTAGGACAACTAGAGGTATAACTTTGACACTTTTTCAGTGACGATTTAAACAGTTTACTGATATCATCAAAGATGATTTAAGAATCAAAACAAAAGCTTCCCTTTCTTACTTAGTAGCTCCACTTAGTGGCTAACTGGATAAAACACCGTTTCCTTTAGCATCTATGTTACCTGGTGCTATTGTGCACATTGCTGTTTCCCTCAACCCTACGATCTTCTGCAGACACATGTTACTACGGAACAGTGTAATAGTGTCAAAGACTGAGAAGTGTACTAACTGCAGAGCAGAAAAAAAGCCCTGCTGATTCTCTGCTGGCCTGAGTTATCCTTGTAGCGAACCTTACGTCTATGAATGTATCTGTATTGAGTTCTTGTGTAGTTCTAGTTTCCTTTGCAAATTCGCGGGTCATATGGAGCACTGAATCATAGCAGCTCAGCACGTAGCCTTCCACCTTCATGGACGACACTCTTTCTGTTTGTATTCAGTCTGGCCCCCTCGGCAGGTTTTCTGCTGTTTGAATCCTCATTGTGCTTCATTTGATTTCTGGCTTCTGGAGGTGAATTTGTCTCCCTGTATTTACTGGGAGACATTTACTGGAGATATTAGGCATGCTTGAAGGATTCTTTGGGGGCTAAATCCTTCAGAGGAGTGGAGAGTTTCTGGCTTCAGTAAGGTGAGATGCCAATTTGTTCATCTTCATGTAAAATCCTGAAGTACTACTTCAAAGCTTAAAGTAGAAATAATTGAAGCAGCTGAGGAATTTAGGTGTTTCCAGTATGTGGAAGGGGCAGAGAAGTGATTTTCATGTGATAAATTGTGGACATAAGTAAATACTGATATTCCAAGGATGTGATATCTAATTTCTCCATAGGAGGCAAGCTCCTAATACCTTTCCTTAAGAAGCAGTTGGTTTGGAGAATGGAGTTAGTGTTGTAGGTGTACGTTTGGCATTCCTATATATACTCTGTCCTATGCTCTAAGGATATGGCTTGCTTTCTAATACAGGAAACAGAATACTGGCTGGGTAACATAAAATACTAGGACATTATGGAGGCTCTCTATTCTGTAAGTTACTGTAATGAAAACAAAATACCTGTTCCTTTTTATTTAAGCACTTAGTTGCTGTGTGATGAAACAGCAAGGTAAGGAGTAGTGGTTCCCAGGTCCACTTGTGTAACCATGCGGGTTGCTGTCTAGATCATAGCGTTTCAGAGGAGCAGAAGGCTCACTGGATCTGGCTATTCTGGCTAGCTATGGGACCTTGCTGGGTAGGTGAGAGGTAGAATGAATAGATCCACTGGGAAAAAGCATATACAATTCTTAACGGCAGATTGTAGGAAGGAAAGGGAGCTCAACAATGTTTTTCACGGTATCAAGCCAAAGGTGGTGCTTGGGCATCCTTTGAGTCAGTATATTGAGCTTTGACCTGCATATTGAATTGATGTGACAAACCACATGGATCTCAGGCCAGATCTAAGTCATGTCAAATATAAATTCTTGGTACCAGGCATAGGTACTTAATTTTTTTTCTTATGTACATCTATAAACTCATATACAAGTCCCCCCTCCTCGCGTTTATATGTACAATAAAAGAAGCTAATGGCATAGCAGTTAATATTGTCATAAGTGACCTATTTAAAAACCTTACTTAGAGTTTCTTATTTTGGCACTATCTGTGCTGAAATTTTCTATTCTGGATGCCTGCACCAGCCCACCTCTGTCTGTTTGAAATGTTAAAAAAAAGTTCCTATTCTTTACAGAAAAAAAAGAAGACAAAGTATACTTTGAGTGTTCTTGTATATGTTTGATAAGCTCCATCACGCTGTTCTTCAGCCTCAATCTAAAAATTTTGTGGTATCATTATCTTTTCGTATTAGAGTGAAAACCAAAAATTGTCTGAACAGCACAATATTGCAGGGGTTGAACAACATCTTGTTAGGGATTACTTTTCCTAGATTTTTAGGCTACTGTGGCATCAAGTACTGGACATCCAAGTGTATGCTTACCCAGCACCATGCAGCATGCTGCTGGGGATGTTGAGGCAAGAAAGTCAGCTCCCCGCTCTGAGTGCAGTGTGGGCCATCAAGGCTGAAAAGCCAGGAGACGCTCCTGGGGTGTCAGAGTTCTCTTTACTGTTGCTCAGACCAGGGAAGAGGAAAATATACTGAACTGCAGAGCTGAGGAGCTGTAGAAGGAATGGGCTGGGACTGGGACTTAACAGTGACCACAACCAAACACGTGTAAATAAGGATGGGAAATGCTGCCATTGGCATAAGAGATGACAGGAGAATTGGAAGAGTGTGATATGGGTTGGGGTAAGAGGCAGAAAGAAAAGAGGTAGGACTGGAAACCCGAAGGTGATGTATAGGAGAGAGACTAGAACTAACAAATAGAAGTAAGGAGGGGAGCAAATTCTATTAGAGTAAATCTGAACAAGCCATAGACTACAGTGCTAAGTAGAAGGCTGGGATGGGAAACTTAGGTGGGAGGAGTTTAGGGTTGCATTTGCAAAAGTATTGGCATAAGGTGAAGACTGGAAGTGGAGAAGAATATGGGAGAAAAGTATTTGCAATGGAAAGTAGCACACTCATTTGTCCATAGATCTGAGAGGGAAAGCCTAGATACACGACACCTCGCATTCCTGTGACACAGCAGGTCTGTGGCAAACCTGTGTGCTTCTCAGCCCTCTCTTCTTTTTTGTGCAAGCTACCCTTGCTTTTACTGCTCACATGGCCAAAGCTTCTGCTATGGACCATGAAGCGACAGCGCTGTATTTCAGTATCAGTACCATTCCATACAATAGATTTTTTTTTTTCAGACCTTTTTCTCTCCCCTTCTGTATTTTTTTTAACAACCTATGAAATTATAGATAAAAGGGGACAAAACCATGAACGTTGCAATAAAACCAAGTGCTAAAAAAAAGAAAAAGAAAAAAAGAATAATGCTGTCCACGAAGCCTTAATTGGGCCCCCTTGTGTGTATGCATTTTGATACTGTCTCTAATTACATGGTCACACACTGCTTTTTCCCATGGCCCCCTGCATCGTTCTGTGCACAAAGCAGAAGGTGTCTGCTGAATGACTGCAGCTTTAAGTTGTTTTATTCTCACCGTGGCACAGGTAGTCCCAGGTTTGCTTGCCTTACTGTGTGGTGCTCAAGATCAAGACTGAGCACAGAATTACTAATTTCCTTGAGAGTTTTTCATTACTACCTGCTTTACAAACAATAACATTTCTTTCGAAATGCACTTGCTCTGAGATGAGTGCTAAGCTTCTGCTACTGCTGCATGTGGAAAAAGGGGGATGCAAGGTGATTGAGTCTGTGATTGCTATTGCAGGTGGCAGTTTAAATCGTGCTAGGTGTTCAAACCAGGCTGCCCACCAACTCTGTTTTGCAGTCGATGGGTGTGGAGTCTTGCATGATATGGCCATCTTGCTCAGGTACTCTTTTTCAGGACACAGGAAATGGAGATAGTGTAATGAATGGTCTGAGAAGCTGAGTGCAAATGACTTGCCTGAGATTTTGTAGGAATGAATGGTGAACATTAGCTGTAATCTGCAAGGGCAGAACTAAAGAGAGAGTTAACCCTGTGACAATACCTTCCCTGGCTTAGTCCCTTGTTTTATTTACCGCTCATTTCCTGGTCTCTGCAATGAGCAAATGAAGGTTGTGTAAGCAGGCAGTCTCCTTCACTGCTCAAGACAAATTCAAAGTATTGGTTTGGGATGAATGATGTCAGGATCACCTGGGAAAGAGGTCATTGTGCAGTCAAACAGTGTATCATCCTGGACGTGCACAGGGTGGGTTGAATTAAGATTGTGCAGAGGGTCTTAATTTTGACATCTTAAAACTTCTAAGTGCTTTGGTTTGCAACCTTAATGTTCTTCTAATGCAGTTTGTGTGTGCATGTATTTAATAGATATTGTTTTTTCACTTACAGAAAAGATGCTAACAGGCTGCAGTCCTCGAATACTTTTATACAAATTCTGACTTTAGCTTTCTGATCAGGTTTTTGAAATCAATACAGAGAGCTGCTAACAGGAGGTAAACTACAAACCACAAACACTTTCAATAGGATAGCTCTTTTTATATAACATTTGATATCATTTTCACAGCATGATCTCTACTTTCATACTGTGATAGCTTTTACCTGGAGTTTAGATGATTCATTTTTGTAGTGGATACTTAACTTTTATATGGGGAAAATGCAAGAGAAGCCAGCACAGCATTAAATGAACTATAGTTGCAGCATTAAATGAACTACAGTACAGTAATAATGTAGAATGCTCAGATCCTTGCCATTGCAGAGGTTTGGATTTATGAATGCTCTATTGATCCATAAGTGAGAGATACGGAGGCCTGGAATTTTTCTCACAGCTTTTTGGCATATCTAATTCAATTTTTAAAAGTAGATTGGGCACTCAAAACTTGTTAAGTAATTATTAGAAATGTTTATAGGATTCTGTTTGAAAATTGACTATGCTTTCTTGTGGATGTGGAACATGGGGAGTCTCATGACTACAATCTTACATTTTCCTCATCTTTTCTTTCTTTTAAGTTTTTTAGATGACTTTAGAAGTCCTAGCTTTACACTGACTTCTACAGTAATTACTGAGCGGGGAGAACATTTTTTTTTTTTTTAAACTTTCATGTTAGTGGTGATTATTCTTTCAAAGAGATAAAGATTTTTTTTGTGTGTGTGTTTTATAGGAGTGCATGGAATTAAGTCTGTTATTTTGGCTTTTCTGGAAAATTGTTACTGTGGTTGAGTTTTTTTGGGCTACTTTGCCAAACTTCTTATGAACCATTTTAAAATGAAATTTTCTGTATATGATTTCTAACCACTGTTCACGTCTACTTATTTCTGAATAATGCAAAAGTGAAAAAACCTAAAAAATAGTGGTTAGATCCTGCAGAAAAATAGTGTAAATATAGAAACTCAATAGTTCGTCTTATTTCCTCTGTTCAGCTTGTCACCAAACTCCTCCCTTTCTTCAGGTTTCCATCACTTTCTCATTTCAGTTTTCTCCAAGAAAAGCACATGTAAAAACATACATATGAAATGACCTGACAGTCACATGATATTAGAAATCTGTCAAGCTAGAGGCTAGTCATCAGAAATAATCTCCTCAGAGTTTTTTTTTTAGAGAGAACATAGGTTTCTAACATAGGTCACATAAGGTTGAACTTGACTCATTTTTCAAAATTCTGTTTAAGATTTTTTTCTCTAATGTAGTTCTTGTTTTAGAAACAAGTAATAAAGGAAACTTTTCCTCCTTAGTGCAAATCAAGCAGCCCATGCTCATTTAAAAACAAACAAAATAATCTCTTAGCTCTTCTACCATTTTAATAAAGTGAGGATTGACTTGATTCTATCAAACTGTATCTTGCAGGACCTGCATTACACTTGGTCAAGTTGAAAGTGTTCAGCCCTTTCAATATTTGTCATAATTAAATATTGTAAAGCTATTTTAAAATGAACGAGATGATTGTTTGAGCACTATGAACTTTGCTATTAGGTGCTGAAAGTCCTGCCCTGGCAGGACTGAAAGCAGCTACCCTTGATGATTATCTCCTGTACTTTTCTGTACTGAACAGCATACTGTGTTGAATCGATATTTATTCTGCTCCCCGAGGTTCTTAATTCACATGTGCAGAAAACTTTGTGTTTTGTATTCCTAGAGGTACACCCTACAAAACATCAAATGCAGACATTAAAGTGTCTGTGCTTGCACCCCATCTGTAGAAGCTTATCACCAAGAATGACTGAGAGAGGTTTCCTTTACAACTCAAACCTTTGTGTGTAGGAACTCTCCTCCCAGCCTAGCTCTATCTCACAACTCTGCTGTTTCTTCTACTGGAACTCAGGAGGCAAGTTTTACAGTGTTTTACAGTGCATGCATGACTGCAGTGCATGACTTCTTCCCACTCTGCTGCTTAAAAATTGCATATCTGAACTCATTTCTGGGAGGTTAAATTATTCCTAACCTTAAGCAGAATAATGTTATTTCCAGAGCCTCCTAACATCATTTTTATTTCTAATGGTGTAGGGATCCTAATCAAGGTCATAGCCTGGGCATGGTAGCTGCTGTACAAACATATTATGACAGTTGGTCTCCAGAGAAGGAGTCATAACTCTTAAGAAGATGGCTGGCTGCGCTTTAGGGTTTCTGTCCCTGAATGTAGAGGTTTCAACGCAAGTGCTGCAAGTAGTGAAGCAGAGCTGATTGACACATTCTGAGGACTCTGCTCAAGAACTCTAAAATTTTAGATTTAGTTATTTAAAGCAGCAAAACATCTTCAGGATCTTGCAGGTGGTTTACACTGACCATGAAGTTTCTTGAAGGGAAATTGAACCCATTTCTATCAACTTATCTTTTCCTTGAGCTGTATAAATTCAACAGGAACCTTCTATACAGATGGAGACCTCCATATATTTAAAACATTATAAGGCATGGGGCAGGTAGGAGGGAGGAAAACTTCTAGGGTAAACAAAGACTGGGTTTTCTGACAACCTTTTGAGCAATGAAGACAGGAACACAGTTCTGCTTCAAGAAGTTACTATGTGCCACAGAGTTAACATTCCAGTTATTTCCCTTTCCCTTTAAAGAATCTCCTTTCCAGTCTAGCTTTCAGTGCCCTGCTGTTGCATCTCAGAAATGTATCCAAACTGAGTAGCACTCGTGGCAAGTATCTCTCCCTCTTGTCCTCGTGATTCCCTCGTTCTGGAGGACCTGTGCTTGGGGAAGGACTGCTATTTGCTCTCATCGGGAAATGCTCTGGGGGAGAGCAGTGTGTGCAGCAAAGGCTGCTATAACTTACTGTGCTTGGACACAAAAGGTAACTCTTCTCTGGGAGCTATATATACAACCGCACAAGTGTGGGCTGACAGCAAGCATCTCCCAAGGCAAGCAGATGTCAGAAAGGAGCATTGGCCCGGAAGAGGCATTAGGTACTTGGGAGCCAGTCCTTAGAAGCTTTGTCCATAGCAGGAGCTGCCTATGTCCCTTTGCTCCGGGCTGCTTGTTCTAAGCAGGCAGCACAGCAGAGCAGTTTCTTAGTAAAGTTGCTTTCAGGCCTGGAGGTTGGAGATCTCCCTCTGTGATGTTTTCACATGAGGTAGGGAATCTCATAAGAACCTAAGGTGGCCAGAGGGGAATCCCAAAACTTTCAAATCCTGGAATGCCTCCAGTGAGACTTCAATCATGAATCTTAACATCGAACAAACAGGTCAAAGACACTCCCTGTGAAAACATTTTAATTTAATTAGGTTTCCTTTTGTGATTAAAACTGCCTTTGATATCATTTATTAACAGTTTCAATCACAAATTAACATTTCAACAGTATAAATTAGGACATTGGTCTCTGACCCCTCCTTTTTTCTTTTTTTTTTCTTTTTTTTTTTTTTAAGTAGGAAAGGTTTCAAGTCAATATGCATCTTGCTAAGCAAGAGAGAATGCAGGATGAATTATTGCAATTGTGTCTTCCAGAATAGCTACTCAAACCCTAAGGTTTAAGATCTGTCTTTTGTTGCATGGACGGATTCTGCAAATGATAAAGTTATGTTTTATCAATGGAAGGGTAGTTTGTCTTTTTTAAAAATTTTCCTCATTATGAACACTGGAACATACAGAGACTGCTGTCAATTGAATAAGAACTGTGTGTGTGCTTATAAGACCCTTGTTATGAAGGTTTTAATTGTCTATTATTAAGCTCTATTTTTTTTTTTTAAGTCAGTAGGTTCCTATCACAACAGGACCACAGGTGAACTTGCTGAAAAGCCAGATAGTTTAAGTCTTAAGATAAGTGGTGAGCCCTAGCAGAAGATTTTGGGCCAAGTCAGAATCTGCATATTCTTAAAGTACCAGGCATCCTGGTGAGATGCTATAAAGAGGGCCAGCCACAAAGTTAAAGTCAGACTAATTTACTTTTATCTTCAAAAGAAGAATGATTTCAACTTCACCTTGAGCTCAAATTTATCCTCTGATGCAATAAAATCATTATTTGCCAATAAAATATGGGATGGTTCTCCTACCTGCTCCCCCACCCTGTGCTGTGCACAGTGGTACTCTGTCTTCAGTCACAACTTATGTGGTGGTGTACCTTGCTGTGAAAGCAGTTTTTGATTGCAAGCAGAAGCTAGCATGTTACCTAAGATGATACCTCGGATTTACTGCCTCGTAGTTGTGGCAATAGAAGGCTTGACATCACAAATTAAGAGCAGTGTTTCACTCTCCATCTTGAATCTGCTGCCATTTGCTGACTGCAGCCAAGAAATGAAGTCTAGTTATGTTTAAAGGAGTTGTTAATAGGAAGAATAATTAGACTTCTGTCATCAAGTGAATCCTAATAAAAATATACCAAGAACTGATGGTCAGGATGATTTTCAATCAGAATTAGAGAAATCATTGTTCTGGGTGTTCACCCCTCCACTCCTCTCATTTTTTCAAGTACAGACCCTTATTTCATCATGAGAAAATCTTCCCTTAGGCAGAACAGCTGACGGTGACTCTTTAATCTGCTGATTCTGATCCCAAAAGCATTTTGAGTGAGGAGAAAATAACAAGTGCATTTGAGTATTAATAAACCGAGTTGTAATATTTACCAGAATTTAAAACTATTGTCTTTCAAAAGATTTAAGTATGAGCAGGTGTTTATGTAAATGATTATTCTTTTATTTGTGTAATAGCGTTGTTTTTTCCATTCCTGCTATTATTCATTTCACTGTTCTGCTTGTGGCATCCAGCTGTGATCCAGATTTGCAATCAGACCATTGTTTTTAGTCAAGTTCATCAAAAGGTAATGTTGTATCTAATGAAGTTCAATGATGGCTGTTGTATTTTTCTGTTTGTAAAACACTTTAAAGAGCTTTGCACGCACAAGGTAAAATAAGTGACCAAGGAAGGGAACGATAAAGATGACCTGATTAGCTCAATTTGTTCAATGATAGAAGCATGACATGTTGGAAAGTACAGAAGGGTCTTAACTACTAGGAACTACTGCTTAAAGAAATTGCCTTTCATAGTTGTTTTTCATTGTTTTGTTTTGGTTTTTTTTTGTTTTTTTTTTTCTTTTAAAATACTTGTAGCGGGTCTTTATATTAAGATTTTGTGACTAAACACATCTGCTTTAAGTTACAAAGCAAACTGACTGTGTCCCCATATCCCTTATAATATCATACATCGTATCATATAAACAGTCTATTCCCAAACCATAGTAATAGGTCCAAAGCAGTTTATTTGTAACTGGTGTTATCGTAACAGAGGTAGCTGGGCTGTCATCTTGTGTTCATTTGCCTGAATAGCAAGAATTTCTTTGGTCTGTTCAAGCTCACCTTGGAGTCACAGAAAACTGCATCTGAGGAGAACATGTGACAAATATGGCTCTAGAGTGTCTTTTTTGTAAGCCTCCAGTTCTGAGGCATATCAAGGGCTTGGGCATTGCTGCTTGTCTTTGTTCTGAGATGGTCCCAAGCACTCTGTTCAGGCAATAGATGATCTCTGTATCTCAGTGAAATCTGACCACACCCTTTTCATGACTTTTTTATTTTTGGCACTTGTTTTGCAAAGTAAGTGGCACAGAACAAGCTGTGTAGGTCTCTAGTATCACAAGACCCCTTGCTACCTGTATAAATGCAAGTCAGGTACAGTCAGGGTGTATGCTTTGGTCTGTGGTGTTCTAAATCTCATTTGACATTCTACACCGTGTAGTAACTGATGTAGAAGAGGAGGGTGAGCAGGCAGAGTAGGGGCTGTTCTGCTGTTCCATGAGTAAGTGGGATATTACCATTGCATCCCAGGTCTGACAGTTACGCTGAACTGGCTAGCTACTCATTTCATATTCACCCCTAGTCAACATGTTTAACTTTTTGCCAAGGACTTTTATTTTAATACCTAGTTTCGAGAAAGTAACAGGAACATTAATAGCAGCTGATCATCATTGTCCTAATGAGACAAACTGCTTTTCACTCACTTTTACCAGGAATACTTTAAAACTTCAGTTTTCAGAAAAACCCAAACTGCTGCTGCCCAGGGAGACAAGGAATACAACAGAGGATATGACCTTTCTGAATGTTTTCTTATCAGGCAGCATAAGTACTGTACGTCCCACTAAGCTGCTTCAATAGAACCTTGTCAAGTTATCACATTACTCGACATGTTGCTGATAATGAATACATAAAAGCTTTAGATATTGAGGACTCAGAGGAAATAAATAAGATTAACTGAAAAACTGCTAAATGTATATCCCAGGGCCGCATTTTTTTTTTCCCACATGGATTTTGTGCTGCCTTTGGTCCCATAAATAAATGGGATGCTGCAAGATTTCCAGCTTCTGGAAATTTAAAATGCAGATCTGGGTAGACAAATTAAGGAAGTAAATGGTCATCTCTCTCCATTGTAGAGAACTCAATCACATTGTAATTATATCAGCCTTATTCTTTAAAACTGTCTGATGTTTTGCTTTTCTGCACATGTTCTTCTAGCTCTGGTTGGTATCTGTGATATCTTCTCATTGTGTATTCTTATGAGGGCTGAGCATCAGCAAAGAGCTCATATTAATCTTTGTAATTTTGCTGAAATTTGAGAAATTAAAGAAGAAACAACAACAAAACAAAACCTATCTTACAGAACTGGGACCAACAGTATCGAACTCTTGTGTCACTGTGGTTGAGGGGCAGCTTTCAGAACTGGGTATCAAACAGCACTTGGTGAGAGGCTGCCCAGAGTTTCTCAGCTGATACCCTCCCTGGCAGGAGGGAACGTGGCAGAATGGCAAACTTCAAGATCTGGTCAAAAGGAATAGGGTGACTTACCCCCTCACTCCTGTTCTTGAATGATGCATTGATAATCATGTAGCTTTGGAATGGTTTTGGTTAATTGGTTTTAAGTCTTATCTGTGTCTGGAAAGCTGTGTCCCTGACATCTGTTCTGAAGATAGTCCCACTGGCCAAGGTTCCACTTTTGCTTTATTAGCAGTCTCCCAGTATACCTGTGCAATAAGAGCTGACAGCGTTGAGAAGATTTGTTGCAAAGAAGCATCTGAACGTTGGATGCAGTTTTTGATAGCTATCAAGGATTTATTCAACAAGCACTGTTTGTGTGCCTTTGACTGCAGAAGGTAATGTAATACTTTCTGAATCTGATCTCTACAGTTTCTGACTTGGAAGAGCTGTAAAATTCATGATAGCTTCTTAAATAAATACCTAATAAAGTATTTTTAGTAATCTCTGCTTCAAAATATGCATTCCATTCCCTTTCTAAGTCCTAATGTTTCATGTTTAGATTAAATGGATTAACTTGTTTAGTGAAGATGACTTTGAGATTTACTTCAAGTTTACTCATTTAGTAGACTACTATATGCTTAAAGCAGAAAATAAGAAACTAGTATTTTCTCATTTTAAACTGACTCCATGCATGTGTACTAACCTAAGAAGATGCACCTGTAGAAATTTTTTGTTTCCTTCTAGCCCCAAGAGACATCTTTCTCAAAAAAGCTGCGCTTTCATTCTGGGCTCCTGTTATATGTAAAGAGACAGTCTTGTACCTGGCATCTTGGCTGGTCGAGGCTTTTTCTCATGTTTAAAGTCACCTCTTGTATTTGAACGATCAGGAGGAAGTGGGAAGTGCTATAATGGCATAGTGGCTCGCAGTGGCTGTAAGCAATGATATCTAACAATGCCCTAAGGAGCTAGTTAAAAAGTGCCTCGCAGACTCAGGAAAGCGCTTTAATGTAACTGCATTAGAAGGCTGTCAGTTGCTTGTTGGGCAAAACAGACTGTTTTTGTGTGTTGTAGGGATTATTGAAGCATTTGTTACACAGTAATTTGGAAATCATAATAAAACATTTCTAATTTTATTTCCCCCAGCAAACAACTAATGGATCTAGTGCATAGCAAGCCCAGATAGCATGCTATAGAGCCATGAAATCCTGTTCGTTCGCCTAATTGGGAGGAGGATAGAAGCCATAGCTATTTATTTTTTTTTAAATGTCCTTCCCAGGTCTATAATTTTCAAAAGCAGAGATAGGAAATAACTTGGTATCTTTTCAACTTTTCTGCTGCCTTGAACTCTTGGTATGTTTGTGCAAATGCATGTTAAATGCTGGTGAAGTGTCAGGACTCTAGTAGGTGACTTAAATGTTCTCAGTGCTCCCTCATAATGGGAACCTTGGCAAAATGGTAACAGATGAATAGAAGTTAGCTTTTACAAAATTGTGGGGGTGACTGGCAAACAGTGCTTTGTAGCAGACATCCTTCAGTGCTCTCTACAGGCCAATGTCTAGCATAGTCAAAAGAAATGAACAATACTTAAAAAAATTAAAAGAAAAAAAATATTTTTGGAAGCTATTTCTTTAGACTGGTTAACTTGTCCCTTTACAGCATTGGAATTGGAGAAGCAGGAATCTGATCCAAAAACTGTGCACAAACCTTTAGTAGCTATTACTGAGCTGCTTGTTGGATATGCTTACCTCGAGATATCTGAAGATGCATCTTGATATTCTTCAGCTCAACTTTAAATACAGATCTATAATAAAAAAAAAAAGCCTCACATCAAGGAAGGGAGAAGAAAAGAAGAAAGTGATGAAGTGTGGTGATTTGCTGAATTTCAGCCTTAAGTCATGTTTAAACTTCATCACATACCACTGCAAATGTCAACTGTTGTTGTTGTGTGAATAAGTTCTGTGAATTTTTTCAGAATTGGCATTCCTATGCATCCAAAATGCCATAGGCCTGAGGATATAGCGATGACAAAAGTGCATTAGGGAATTCATAACTCTATTGAATAGGTTTGCAATTGGAAATCCAGAACACTCTGGTGCATCTGAGCAGAGGCTGGTACACTCTGTATACTATTCTTTATCCTCAAACATTCTAGGTAAAGTTCCTGTGTAAAACATTATCGCAAAACAAACCAAAAAAAAAAGCACCCTATCTTGGGAAGATTTTTAACAATCAATTTATTATGTCGTATATTCCAAGCAGTACTCGTGTGCAAACTTGGTTCCTTGAATTCTGAGATCAAGATGAAATTGTCTTATGTTGTCCATCAATCACACTTACTGGATCAGCTTTCATGAGCTAGGGCTTAAATTGTTCAAACTTGGATATTAGATGAGCTGTAGTAGAGTTTGAGTTATAGACCTTGAGCATGAAAAGCTCTGGACAGCAGGTATTTCAGCTAAAGGGGACGTGAACCCTTAGATTCATAGGGACAAGCATTAATACCTATGTTTACATTTTTAAAAGTGGTCTTTGGCACAGAGGAAAGAATTAAAATCTGAGACTGGAAAACCTACAGTTCCTGACCAATACACAACGGCTGCTGTAAAGAACCTTTTATTTTAATTTTAAATTCAGAGCTTTTTAGAAAACTTGTCATTCTGATTTCAGTTCATCTTTTTCAGTATGTAATTCCAAGTAAGTTAGACTTGAAAAGCTTGGAAATATTCTCTCACAAATTGCTTATGTTTCATGTCAAATATCGTGATGAAACATAGTGTTGAATATGTTATTGTTCTGGTATTTTCAATATATGCTGTTAAACAGTGGCTGTTCAGCTAACCATATGATGCACAATGGAACATGTGACAGAATACAGGAAAATGAAGAATGAGATGGAAGTCTGGACAGAAAAGATCAAATACCTGATTTTATTTTTGAATAGCAGCACACATGAGAGATTTCTTTAAGAGAGCATTGCAGCAGAGAGGAGGAGGAGGAGAGGAAGACAGAAGGCCCTGGAAGAAAGTGGAATCAAGTTTCTGAAAACTGCAGCCTTTACAAAGAAAGTCCTTTAGATACAAATAACGTGCAGGTTTATAAAAGAGAGAAGTGGGTTTAGAATGAGGAACTCGGAATACCAGTGAGCATCCAACAATGAATCTTAGCAAAGAAAAATACCTATTGCTGTAGGAGCTCCAGTTGTGCCTTGAAAGTACAATGGAGAAAGGACAGAAGTGAAAAGACAAGTCTATTCTTCTTTCCATTTAGGAAAGGACTGGCCTTCTCTTCTGACAACTGTCATCTCGGTTTGTGCAATGTAGCCCTTCATGAGACCTGGAAGGATGCTTGATGGTAAACTGTCTTCAAGAAAGAACAGTTCATTACAAAAAGCTTTAGAATTTGGGCCTCCTTAACAGCCTTTCAGATAAAAGGGACAGACCAGTCTTTCTTATATGATTTAAGTAAGAGTGTGATCACTGAATAGATCTGCAGGATGGCAACAAGGACAGAGATTTATATAAGAGCTTTAAGAACAGAGGTTTATAATTAATTAGTCAGCGGTGAATCGGTGGAGCATTGGGAAGGAGAAGTAAAGGAGAGACCCACAGTGCTGCTTGCAGGTTAGTCTGAAGTGAAAGCTCTTGGGGTGTGGGCCAGGCTGGCAGAGTTCTGCTAAAAGGAAAGAAAAAGCATTAACCTGTGTTCATGCCTGGATTTAATTCCACAAGACACTGCAGGACCTAAAGCAAACCAGTTGGGACCTAAGGTACATCAAGTAACATTTAACCAGTTGTATGTTCTTTTTATGACTTCTGTTTGTGAGGGAGATAAATGCATGTCTTAGGCAATAAAACATTTCCCCTGATTATAGCAAATGGTGTTTCTTTTCCCTCGTGGCATGTAATAGGAATATCAAAGTTTTATATCTCATATTTAAAAAGCCCAAGTTTGATAAAAAATGAAACACATTTAGTAGTCTTGTTATCCCAGGTATGGTAAAGTACTATTATAGAAAGTCATAGACACGGAACTGTAAGTATGGTGGATTCACTTACTGTGAATTCAACCAAACTTCTGCATACTACATCCAAAATCCAGATAAGCTTGGAAAGAAAGGCTAGTGGCCGGGCTTTTGTAAAGACTAATAAATCTCTAAGCAAAGCTAGGTGATACCTTTTATCAAAGGTAACAACTTTCTCAGTAATGCAGGAAATGGAATTTTAAGTTGGGACACAGAATTATATAGGGGGTAGTGGGGAAGCAGGCAGCTGAGAAAGTGAGGAAACAGAAGAGAACCAGCTCAGAAAAATAATCCTGGGAAGTGTGTCCAATTTTTCTAACATTTCTAATCACTAACTTCTCCACAACTGTGTGGGAATCTGTGAAAGTAGCATTTGTCCTCAATAGAATTTGAACAGTGTGTTAAGCAGATGTTTTATTATAGGAATGCAAATATGTAAAAGAGATATGCCAAAATATTTTCTTTGATGTGGAATAATAAAATCAAAATAAAGGGTGATATAAGGTTGCCTTTCCCTTCTGTATAGTGAGCTGTAGTTTTCCACTTACTGTTATAGTTGTATGGCTTCTGAGGGAAAACTTTACTAAGCCTGCAAAATTTCTGGGAATTCAGGTCTTTTCCTTTCCTGTGTTGCGACAAAACAGAATTCTCCCAATGTATGTTACCTGTCTGTCCAGCAGAGACACCTGTGCAGCCAAAAACCTGCTGGCTTGGGAGTTAGCTTTAAAGGAGGACGTCTCTCCCTTAGGTGGTTTGGAGCAGGGTCTTTGCCTCTGGAGTACCCAACTGAAGGCTGATGTCCTCAGCACCAGCCTGCTGTGCTGGCTTTTCTGGACAAGACTATCCACTGGCAAGCTCTTGTATTAGATGGCAACAACAGGAAAGTGTGTGTGTGGGATGGGCGACTGCAACCTGCTGGGGAGCCTGCTTGTGGGAACCTAAGCTACCCTAGTCCCTTCTGCAATGAGTGTTTAATTGTGTCTAGTAGGATAATGCCAACAGAAGGGACTGAGAGACCATCAAGAGTGTTCTTTTTGTTTTAGGCAAAGGACTTGAAGTTAAACATTTAATCTTGGGTTTTAAAAAAATTATATTTTCAGAAAAAGAAAAAAGACAACCCATGAAGAATTGGCAGTGGGTGTCCTGAAAGATAGTTCTCATAGTTTTTTTCCTAATACCATAGAAATATCTCATTGCAGTAAATAAGAAATTTTCTGTATGCTTCTAGGGGAGAATGTGCTGCGTTTGAGAAGTTTTACATATTCCTTAATTTTCCCATTTTGCTACCAGACTAGTTCCTGCTACTTCACAAAACACTGATTTCCAAATACCTGATTATATTCTGCAGCTGTAAGGAGAGATTTTGTGCATATCAAGGCAGTGTTTTGATGGGTCCATACTTCTGAATGGAGGTGTTTACTGCTGTTTGAACTGGGACTTCACTGCAAAATTAGGCAGAATAGTCTTTACAGTTAATTCTTTTAAAACAAATTATCTTGTAATGGGGGATTCTTTTGGTTACCTGGTGGGTTGTTTTTTTTTTTGTTTGGTGGTGGGTTTTGTTTTTGGACTGGATGTTTTTTATAGAATAGCTTTTAAAGCAGTCAAGACCTATCTGGCATTGAAGAAGTTTGTTTTGGTTTTTTTTTTTTTTAATTTAAATTTTAAATTTCAATACTGTATATTAGTGCAGTATTGAAAGAGAACATGGCACAATTTGGTTAGGGACTGTCTGGAATCAGGCACATGCAAAGAGCTGAGAGTTGGACTGATGGTAACCAGCTCAGGCTTAAGCTTGGCATTTCATGATGCTGGTGACCTTCAATCCTGCCTTGAGTGGGGTCCTGCTGGTGGACCAGAGATCCCAGCCTACCCATGCTTTCTTTGCATGGCTTTTAAGGTATAAAATACAACATAATTAAAAAAAATTAAAAAGTGTAACCTATATTTTATGGAATACACATAAAGTTCAAGGAACAGGTTTCAGGCATTGTACAATGACAAAATTAATTTTATTCCATGTTTATGTAGGTACTGAACATGGTGTATTGTGATTTTACATTTGTGCTAGTTTACATTAGATCTGAATTTAACATCAGAGTGTTTATATATAACGTACTGCAGCTTCTCAAGTTGACAATTACCAGGGTGTTTCTTATGCTGCACTGCAATTAAGAATCACAGATTCTACAAGACAAATTTGTGTAGAATTTTGTTTATCTAGATGTTGCAAAACAGTTAGTTTAGCTTATATCTTATGTTTTCTGCTATGTCATGTGGAATTTTTCATTGGTAAAAATTTCTTTCTTTTAAAAAAAAATTCTGTCTTCCATGTTTGTGAAACTGAGTAATTTTTTCCTGAAGATTAGTCCCACAGATATTTGTAGTCAGTAAAGTAACTTCTATCCTCTAGTTTCATGGGCTTTTGCCATTAAGAAATTGAAAAACTTAAAAAACTTCAAAATCTTCCAGAAGACACAAGAATAAGTTTTATTATCAAAAGATGATACAGTTATGCAGAAGTGTGAAGCCTCTGCTTTTTTAGTAAAGTTATTAGATGCTTTAAGTTTTACTCAGCTCTCTCCTCTCCAAATGCTAGAATTGAGCTAAATTAAACGTCATAATATTTTTTAAAAATATTGTGGTTTAACATTCGTCATACTTTTCAGATGATCCAATCTCTTTTAGAAGTACTAGTCCCTGAAGAAGACACCTTGATAGCCAGAGAACATATGTAAACTGCAGGCTAAATACATCTTACTAACCACAGCTTGCACTGCTGCTAAATTAAAGACTTTTTTTTTT
>VXBJ01004149.1:222130-234558 GCA_013400055.1 Nycticryphes semicollaris
TTTTTAGTATTTTAAAACAGCCCACGTGTTAGCAATTTTGAACATTCAAATATTTCTAAAAGGCTGGGTGATGAAAATCAGCCCCTTTAACCATTACAATTTTTCACCCTGTGTTTGAAAATCCTTTATAAATTATTTACAGAACACAAGGGATGTAATAGTTTTATACGGTTACCAAATCTCCAAAATTCACCATGATTCCTTAAACTCTGACATTCTGCTTTCACACGGTGCCTGTAGTATATATAAATGCCAAAATAATGCAGAAGACTCATGAGACATCGTAGCAATGCCACTGCTATGACAATAAAGTCACATCAAAGACTCGGAGCTTTGCAGTACCTTTGCAGTCGCATCAGAGTCACAACAGATAATAGTCAATCTGTAGTCACAGCACACCACAGACACTTCACATTCATAATGCACCACAGTCACCTGTTAGTGACAATCATAGCCATACTAGAGTATCATTACTTACCTCTAGTAAAATTTTAGCTGCATCATGTAGTATTCATGTCAGTCCTTTTTACTCAAATTTCCTTGGGTTTTTTCCTCTGTAAATAGACTCCAAATGCCAGGTAGGAACATCTTTTTATATAAATCTCTTGCCTTACGTGTCAGTTCTGGTTTTGACATTTCTGTTTCAAGAAGTTTACAAAATACTATAGTGATTTTTTTTTTTCTCCCTGTATGCATTTGGATATTTTGTTTGTTTCTTTAGAATTAAAAAAAGAAAAGAAATCTCATAGCAAACTATGTTATCAGAAATTACGTATCTCATTGTAATCATTGGTGTTGAAGGCCTGAGGTATAATACTTACATTTTGCAATTTTATCCAGAAATTAGAACTAGCAGTGTTGTATCTAAACATTTTGCATATGTATTAAAATTTAAAATATATCATTTTTTTTTTCTCTTAATGATCTTTTAAAACATTTATTATTGGAAAATGCCCACGAGAATGTAGTTCTGTTTTTTAATGGCAGTGGAAGTTGCATTGGCTACAAGTTCTGGAATATCAGTATAACTAATATATAACTAATATTTGAACCAAATTAATGCAATGTAATTTAGGATTGTATCATCCATTTCTTTTCAAGTGCATGCAGAGATGAAATAGGTCGACACAAGATGTGTACAATGTACTCTGCTTTGCAGTGTGTCATCTGTTACCGGATACGTGCTGTCCACGAATCAAGCAGCAACTCTATTTTTTCCATCTGTTTTAGGATTTCTTTTTGCTTTGTAAAGATTTCATTTGAATCTGCAGCTGAAATTTCAGGGATTCAAATGTTTGTTCACAAATCATGATAAAACTAAATTTTTGTGTTTTTCAACGTGACTATTGTGCAGAAACTTACTCATGTGGAACAAGGCATACAGATTCAGAGCTAGAGGTGCATTGAAACATGGTGCTAAGGAGTTGATAAGAAGAGATTAAAAGAATGCTTTTTCGGTGTTTTAATTTATGTTGAAAGTTCAACACTTATAAGTGAAAGCTGCAATTACACAGTATCACATACGAACTATCAGAGTTCCAGCACGTACTGCGCCAGCTCCTGGGGCCACCTATGTTAAGGATCAACTCTGCCTCGCACTCTCTGGGAAGAGGCAATATTTGTTTGCTGATGGCATTTTATTTTCCTTTTTATTGCATAAAACTCCATTTCCCTGGCGAAGTCACATACAATTGAAGAAAACAATGACAGCTTTTGTGTAAGGTTTTAAAATCTCCCTAAAAACGTAAACCAGAACTGTATGCCTGTTAGAGCTCCACAGGACAGGATAAAAAATTCCAAGAGAAAGGTCAACCTTCTCTATTAAATTGCACATATCTTGGAAGCTGTTTTGTAGAAGCCAATTGTATTGTGTGGAACCCAATTTGTGGTGTCACTCTTTAAATCCTGTAGGATTTTCCATGAAGTTTGTTGTTCGGTGCAAAGAACCCAGTTGTTGTTCGCCCTGAGTGCGAGGGTTGCTCTAGCCCCACGCTCTGTTCCCCTGTTAATGACTGGGTTTTCATGTCTCTTGCATCTGTCCCAAGGGAGGAGCTCGTGGGAACGAGGGGGCAGGTCATTCTCAGCGACAGGCTCCTGGCTTGGGATCTTGCTCCTGCCAGAAATCTGTCTGAGCCTGAATCTGGCAAAGTTTAGGAAGCAGTGTTAAATGCACCTCTTTGTTCAAGGCTTCCACTAACGGCAAGCACAGGAATTTCACTTGGCAATCGGTATCCTGGCTACCCTTTTCAGGGTACTTCTATAGCTGCTTCAATAGCTAGGAGGGGCATGAGCAGTTTTTGTGGTGATTTAGATGAGAGGTAAATTATGTAAAATGCATCCAGGTACTCTGATAATTTTCCTTGATGATTTAAATACACGTGTAGAGATATATATATATATATGATATTGGCTGACTGGTTTCTAATTTTAATTCCGAAAGAGAGCCTTTAGTTTATGTAATTTTAAAAAAGTATTAAGCCTGAAAAATATGCAGAGAAATAGGATCTGTGTGTACAGACTTTTTATCATAGTGTGATTTCCTTATTACTTTGGATAGGTGCTGCAACTTCAAAGTAAGGAGAGAATAAACATTTTTGAAACTAAAATTTATTGTTTAGCCTTAGGAACAAGTGTGAGAATTCAGCAGTTCCTGTCAATTCTCCTTTATTTTCCTTTATAGAATACACTCTGGGTTTAGATGCTGAATTCCATAGTCAAAATGTGTAAAAGTTTTTGCACAGGACAGATTTTCCTATGGGTAAAAGCACAGTAGTGTTTCATACTGAACAATAGCTGTGAGAGCATCAGATCCCACCTTGGGCATTAGCTAATTTCATTGCCAGAAGGACTCCTGGTTTAGCCCTTTTCAGAAATGAGCTGATGTCTATCTCAGCAGGCAGAAGAACATTGCCTGTAGGAAATTTACTACAGTGTGTGAGTGCATTGGTGTCTAGACATTAAAATAGGCCTGCTTGGAAGAGTGTTGCTATGTGTCTTTTCTAAATTCTGTTTGACTTTGTCAATTATATCATTATTTGCCTGTATTTCAGAACTGCTGGCACTACTATCTGTGCACATGGGCAGTGTTTTCACCTGAAAAGCTGCTGCTGCTGAAGTTAATGCAAGGGTTCTTCCTGCTTGTTATTGTTGCTTGCTTATTCTGTATTCACTTAGGTGTATTAAAAGGTATTTATGCCTGAGCAGCAATTGTTCTATTGCTCTGCGTGTGTGTTTGTTGGGATAAGGCCCTCTGACTATATGACATCAGAATTGAGAATAATACCTGAGTATGAATCTATGGCTAGATACAAACCCCAGCACTTCCCATCCCCCAGCAATTCTATCCAGTAACAACTGGATATTTCCTTACAGCTTTTGTGGCAGAACAAGGTTTTGAAGAGAGATGTGGAGGAGGAAAGGAAGAAGGAGGAGGGACAAGTTAGAGAGACTTTAATATTGCCACTGTCAGCATAGACAAAATGCCACAGGTAGTGCTGTAAAACAGAGGTCAGATAAACATGAGAAGTGTTGCAAATTTGTGATGCTGAGGAGGAGCTGCTTGAACTGTGCTATGGGGTAAAGGAAAAGGCAAGTAGGAAGGAACGTGCTTGGGTGCTAGAGAGTTGACATGTCTGAAGTGAGAAGTGAGCCGCTGAGTTAGTGGATGGGTGGAACTAATTTTTTTTTTTTTTTTCGCTAAAGTTAAAGTTATAGGAAAATAGTTTGGAAAGTAACACATCTCAAGCTTGCATCCCTGAAACTCCTTTTCTATCTTAGATCATAAAAGAAATTTCAGAAATCAGAGAACAGGTTCTTGTACTTATTATTTCCAACCTAGTTTAAACTGGAGGACATTTGCATATATGTCAAGTCTTCACAAGGATTGCAGCACAATTGTTCAGAATCAAATATCTTTACGTGTCTTTAATCTTGAAACATTCACCCATCAAGACAGAAATGATAAAATCACAGTTGCTCACTGTGCTTACATCTGTTTCTAAAGAACATTTTCTACCATGTCCTATTGCTTTTTCAGCAGCTTTTTGTGAATACTGTCTTGCCCTCACAGCACAAGAGAAGTGTTCTGCTGGACTCCCCAAATACATCCCTTCTCATAGTTGACTCCATTGCTACTGAGTCCAGGTATCCAAAAGATCACAGTGTGTCAGATTGCTTGTTTTTATCTGTGTCTGGCAAGGAGATCATGCCCAGTCCTGCTGCCTTAAATTCTTGGTCAGGTTTGCACACAGGCTGTGCTCTCATGGGTCTTTCTTAGGAGGGAAGCCTCATGTCCAGCATACCAAGTTTATTCAGAGGGTTCCAGGTGTTTATTAACTAGCAGCTGGGACACTTCCTACTGCATTACCCACTGCTGACTCGCTCCTTGTTAAAGACAGAAGATGATTCAAAGTCTCTGCCAAGATTTTTAGACCTTTCTGTGGACATGCATTTGCATTTGGGATCATGTCTTCCTGTTGTGAGAGCAATCTTTCATTCTTCAATCAACAGGAGACACGAATCAGACTGGGACACTCCTGACTCTAGGACACAAAAGATTCATAAGAGCCTGGTGAGAACTGCAGAACACTTGGTTGGGATGGCATTGTCTCCTTCACAAGATGGCCCACCAAAATGCCAGCCTGGTCCTTGTTGAGGAAAGGAAGAGAGTGAGAGAGATGAAGTGTGTTATCAGTGTGTTTACCCGTTTGACTTAGCAAAATGCTGTGACAGTGATGTTCCTAAATAGCAATACTTCTAGTTCATTCATTTCAAAGAACTTGGAGATTTCTTAACTGGTCAATACCTATTTTTAGATTGCCTCTTACTAATTTTTATGCTGACTAAAAATGCTAACAAAGCAGCTCACGTAAAGCAGGCTTTCTTACAACTTGATTTTTTTTCCTTTTGAGTTATACATTTTAATTAGTAATAAGTGTTGTAAATGAAGATGATTGAAACATTTCATCACTACATACTTAATCCTTAGATTTGAGATGGACCCTGGGTAAAGACTGCATCTGGACCTAATGGCATAAACACATCCTTGCTTTAATTGTCAGAAAACAACTTCATAATTTCAGTTTAAGAGACTTCAGCTATACAAGCGTTTAGAAACCCTTTCAGTTGACCAAAGCTTGTATGTATGGCAATACAATTGTCATGTTGCATATGTTCTCATCCTGTTAAATTTCATATCATTTCTCTAGGATCTCACTCTAAATGATTTTTCTCTTATCATTCTTTGCGCTTAATTTTGTTTTGGGAAATCAAGCGCTGTGCTCTTTTTGTTTCATACCCTGTCATTTAGAATCAGACAACAATAATTCTGGAATTGGAATGTGCTTTCTGTTATCTGGCTGATTTTGATGGATTGTCATGCGTTGGTTTGACTTTGCAGGGGTTGAATATAGCATTAAAATGTTTTGAGCAGTTAACTGAACAAACATGCCATGGAAACTAGAGAGAAAGGTCACTGGCACAGTGTTTGGCGAACAAAGCTTTGCAGGTTTTTGGCATTTTTTTGTTATGTGGGGTTTTTTTAACTTGAGAGAAGCTTTGAAATAGTGTATTGTAACACAGCTTGCAGATCACTGAATTATGTACTGTACACATGGTTAACGATTTATGGGGCCATGAGTTATTTAATCAGGTAATGTATATACTTTGTATGACAAGCAAGCAGATGAAAACTCTGAATGAAAGGAATTGTTCATCCTCTGAATGACACACATTATCAGAAAATTATATGATTATCAGAAAATAATATGACTTTTTCCAGCCAAAAGTTGTCATTTCCAGTGGCCATTGTCTCATCTGAAAACATCAATTAAACACAAATGTGTAATAAACAGTGCCTTTCATTTGGGGTGTGTTAAACAAGAGCAAGGCAAAATACAGTGATCTCAGATCTCTGGCATGAGGCTCTTGTGTTGTCATTGTTGTAAATTTTGTTGCTTTGCAGAAAGGGCACAGCCTGCAACAAGGCACTTTGTTTTAATACCTGCTGAAACTAAAATGTGTTCTTGCTGTAGGAGAGATTTTAATTCTAATGAGGGGGAGGTGGTAGATAGCTGTAAATCTTGCAGAATAAGATATAAAGGGTAAGGATAACCAAGGAAAAGTTGTTCATAAGAGAGATGACTTTCATGGTGTTGGCATAGCACTTAGCGCACTGGGGCTTTTCTCTGGATTGTGATTTGTTGGTTAGATAAGAATGAAAGGAAAAGAAAAGGAAGAAAGGGAGTGATGGGCATGATGAGGTAGGAAAATAAAGGAACCAATGAGAGGGGAACAGAGGTAAGGTACAGATGAGGGAAGCAAAGCAATTGTCAGGGAAGAGATGTGATGTGAGGAAGAACTTCAAACTTCTTACTGTTGGGGAAAAGCCTTAATCTTCAAAACTGTATGGGACAGAAAGTGGGGAGTAGAAAGGGAAGATCAAATCTGATACCTACAAAGGGCCATGGTTTTTGACATGAAAGTAGGGGACATGAAGGAACAGGGTCGTCACGCTTATTATGTCTCGTTGTCCATCCCAGCGTCTAGAGCCCCAGATCAGATCAGACAGGATGGCGAGAAGTCCTTTAAGAATAAAAACAGAGATTTTGTGTCAAAGAAGGGGTCCACAAAGGAAATAAAGCAATATCACGGACTTGGACCCTTCTGTGTACCCTAGAAGAGTAGTCTCATGGACCCTTGGGGGCTGATCACACTCAAGAGCCATGGATGTAACTAGGTGTCTGCCTTCTGGAAACTGAGACAGTCTGAATGACATGTTCTAGATATGAGTAGTGTAGCCAGAGCTTCACTGAGCACTTGTGCTATTCTAGAAGGCTGGAAAGCTGCACCAAAGTGACTGTCACATACAGCGTTCATGATATGCCTCTTCTTCAGGTATGTCTTCTTTTGTTCTCTTCAAAGCCTGAGGACAGTGCACAGTTTTCTCCACTGTTGCTGCTCAAAGCATCCTGGGGAGCAGCATGCCCTGCTGGGTGAGCTGAAGATGTGATTGAGCAGTGCGGACAAGCGTGGAGCCTTCTCCATGCTGCAGTGTCTCCCTGCACTCCGTGGAGCTGCCCCTGCTGTGCACCCTACACCTTTCTGTGAGCAGCTCTATTTCACAGCGATCCTTTTAGGTCAGATTTTTCTCTGAAGCTGGAATGCTGTCTGAGAAGAGAGGGAAGTGCCCCAACCTGTTAGAATGGCATTGCTGCATGTGTACCTTCTGGAAGGGCTAGGCTTTCTTTAAAGTCTACATAGCATTTGGATTTATTTTTTTTTAAATTCCTAAAGTATCAAGCTTTGAAATTTTCCCTGTATATAAAGATACACAAGTCTTCCGTCATTCATATTTCCAGCATCTGACTTCAACAAAATTCCCTAAGGTTTTCTAGTTTCAAATTGTACTTTTGTGAATAACAGTGACTCAAATACTCCAAAGCAATTTTAATG
The DNA here is from genome assembly GCA_013400055.1 of Nycticryphes semicollaris. Taxonomy (NCBI): domain Eukaryota; kingdom Metazoa; phylum Chordata; class Aves; order Charadriiformes; family Rostratulidae; genus Nycticryphes; species Nycticryphes semicollaris. The sequence continues at coordinate 229,583 of VXBJ01004149.1, forward strand.
TTCTCCAAATCCCTCAAAATACTGCAAATAGGTCCATGCAACTAGCTTCAGAAAGCATGTGAAAATGCAAATGTTTGCTTTCTCAACCAGAACTGAAAGATACCAAGCATTTCTAAAGGAGAAACAGAACAGTATGTTCTACTTGCCTTATGTATTTTATAAAAAATGCATATATAAAAAAATGAATATAAATTCTTTTAGGAGCAATTGTTTCATAAAAGAAACATGAGTTCTCTTTGGCAAAGATGCCTATGATTTATGGTTCATTCTGTAAACTTGGCCAAACAATTTCCTTCTCCTTTATGATTGGAGAGCAGAGCTGTCGGGGGCAGGGAGTTAGAGGATGGCATCTGTTCTTAGAGCAACAGGATTATGTTTATTCATGATTAGTTTATGCAGAAAATGCATTAAAGAATTTATTTGAATTTTTGATAAATTTGCCTTTTAGAAAAGAAATATTTTTCTTAATTGGACCTTGTAGAAAAAATCCCAGTAATGGCAAATGCAAATGAGAAAAAATCTGAATTTAAAGAGGTTTTTTCTTTTTTTTTTCCAAAACCACTGCCACTCAAAGTAGGGTGAGGCCACACTCTTTTTAATAAAATTGTGGGTTTTTCTTGTCCCTTATAATTCCTTATGCATATTCCATGGTATAACAGTAGTGGTTTAACATGTAGCTTCTTCATTTATCTTTACTGAAAGATGGAGATAATTTTATCAATACAGAGCTCAGTAGCCTTCTTTCCCTGATCGTGTTTTAGTGTTGAATGAGATTTTAGAATGTACCACCAACCATGCCAGTTTTCCATATTTTTGCCTCTATGTAAATTTTTGCAGAGGGAGAGCAAATGAAGGATTGATACTGGTATCTCCTGAAATGTTCCCTGTTTTTTTGAAGGAGCTTGATTTTTTTTTTTTCATTATAGCATTGCCACAAACCTAACAGATGATGTTTTCAGTATCAGAGACAGGAGATTGAAATGTTGCTAATGTCTGTAGCACTTAAGTCATAGAATTCTGTAAAGAAATGTGCCATGATTGATCTGATTAATCTTTTAGATGGGCGGTAAGAGAGAAAGAAAATTCTTCACCATGCTAAATTTTTGTATTTATATAACATCTTTTTAGACACTGAGCTTAGGTGTCCTGTTGTGGGTGACTTGTACTCGGTAGTTTCAGTTGAATTGAGTACTCTTCCTTTCTGCCTCAAAGTTTTCTGTATCAGCCTGGCTGTAACAGAAATGTTTCACTGTTTTTCACAATTTTTTCCCTTGATCAAAGTCCTGTGCGATCTTTTGGGAAATGTAGAGCAGTGTGGCAGACAGGCATGCTGCTCCTGCGCAGAAGCTCTCCACTTGCTGCAAGGAGGTTCTCAGCCTTTATTCAAATTGAGGGTTCATTGCCAAAAATCTTCAGGTTATACCTCATCATTCTCAAGATTAACTGAGATTGTGGATGAACATGGACACTGTAGCTGAGCGGGGGAAGCTCACAATTAACTGGCAGTTACCCCTCCCATTTTGATCTGCAGCAGACTTGCCAACCAGCCTTCATTCAGTCTAATGAAATTAGAAGACCTGGTGCTTGTGATGAAGAATTCCACTCCTTCCTCATCTTCTCACTACTGCACTAAGGCAGGAGAGCAGGTATATCTCATGTTGGTGCCACCAGCTGCGACACAATCATTACAGAAATTCTAGCTGTTTTTGCAACTCAGATGAGGAATTACCTGGTAGGTATCTCACGCCAAAGCGACTCTTTCCAGCCCTTCTTTAAGCTTCAACAGGTTCAATAATTGACAAGTGGAGCTAAAGAGGTTTTCCTCTTCATGTAAATTCTTTTAAGTTTTGGGCAGATATCAGAGGACACTATTAATGTGCATATGTAGATATACATGCACACAAGTCATGATTTCCTTGCTGAAGCTTGTCTTGCTAAAGATGTCAAAAAGCCAACAAAATGCACTGCAGCCAAGGAACAGAACTTGTCAGACATTACAATCACATAGTTTTATTTGGGGAGGAAACAGACATAAAATAAAAAATAATAAAATAATGTCTTACCAAAATTGAGAAAATATTTGATGTAATCTATTTGGTTTTCTCTCATTGGGAACCTGTTAAGTGAACACCCAGAATAACATACATGAATGATAGGCTTCCATATGGTTTCAGTTCCAACTTTGTGTTATTTTTCCAGTGCCTAGAATACCACACAGAACTTAAAGAACATATTACAATTAATTATATCATGTTGGAATAAATAATTTCCTAAAAGTACACTCTGACATGGTGGCCACTGATAAGGAATTTAATTTGAAACTCAGCTCTTGGCTTCTGAAAAATCAGCTTTAACTAAATTGTCGCAGTCATTACATGTTGTAAAGCCTCTATATTTCACACTTCATTTTCTATCCAAATGGATGGCAGCCTACTTCAAAGGGAAAGAAGTAAACCTGCGGTCACAGCGTTCACCTGAACAGCATGCTCTCCATAGATCCCACATCTGGCAGTTGCACACATTTTGAATTCCTGCAGGTTTACAATTTAATTGGTCAAAAATCAAAGGATGTCCAGTTGAACTGCACCTCCCTATAACAGGGTCAGAGATTGGGGGATAATGTTTGATGCTCCACCTTTCCTGACATTTCACTGTTGCACAAAAATGGAAAAAATGTTTCCCAGGCCAGAAATGTTAACCCCAAGCATTCAAAACCTCCGAACATGAAGTTTATATGGAAAAGAGACAGAGTCCTACTTGTGTGCCTAGTAGAGACTACAGTACAGGAAATGAAAATAAGATGCTACTTTGTCATAGTCTGTAATAACAGCCCAAGAACTCAGATTCTCATTCAATCCCTTTTGGATGGTCTCAAACCGTGTGGAAGGACTTCTGTTGGAATTCAACATGATAAACATACAAATATTTCAAACTTGAGTGGCAAGATCTACATGACATTCAACATTGTCTTTTCTGAATTGAGTCCAGGAGGACTGGTTATTTTCCTCGTTATACACATCTCTGTAGGCACCTGTCCCTTGGCAATTCCTTTTATTTCTTTTTTTTTTATATGTTGAGATTCTTGAGTGAAATACTCAGAGGTGGGAGGTAGGAAGTGTTCGAAATAAAACTGAAAATAGAGTTGGTGCGTATTTGAATGGAAAATTAAGGTTTGTTGCTGCAATGAGATTTACCACCCAATTACTTTGAACAATTTGCTTTAAGTCACATCTTTTAAATAAGAAGCATCTTTTATATATATCCTGTTTAAGTACCCATGGACAAAGTGCAGTAGCTGTGGCTGAGAACAGGGGCTCCCAACTCTCTCGTCGTCGCTCTCCTCTTTTTCCATGTTTATGCCCTTGGGAGGTGGAAGGGCACACCTGACTACTGAATGGGAATGCAGAGGGAGATTTTTGCCAGCGGTAGCACCATAATCTGTTATGGTGCCACATAATCTGCTGTCTGGGGCCACAGTGTTGGAGTTACAGTGTGTGTGTGACTTGCCAATGGTGAATTGGCAGGAGAAATGAAAACAGTGCAACTTTGCAGTGGTTGGCTGCATACTGCTGTTTCACCAGATGTCCTATTTTGACAGATGGTGTTTGGCTGTCTTCATTTCAGTTCACGCGGTATTTGTGTGCAGCATATAGAAAGGAAGATGCTGTATGGCTGTGGGAAATGTGTATAATGGCTATATAAATTGAATTTGTATGAGGACCCGAAAACTATATTCATTTTTACATTTATTATTATTATTTCTTTCCCTGAACCAAACTTGTGCCATTTGGGGCTGTGTCACAACTGATAGCAGTTTGAGGGACTTAATGTCACGTGCAAGTAATAAGAACTTTATCTGATCAGAGGTTGATCAAAGTTCAATACTTTTCAGCTTGGCTGGGCAGGTAATGTGCAGGAACTTTTAAACTGTATGTTTCCATCACAGAACTGATTTGGGCTGGTTATTGGAAACACTCTTCATATGTAAATGCCTGTTTTTAAAATCACTTGTGTTCACATAGGATCCGTTTGCTTCCCTTTCTAAAAAAAAATAAAAAGAGGAAATTCATCTAGATAATCAGAAAAGTATGGTAGATAATATAAATACTTAAAAATGCTAGTCATTGCTCATACTTAAAGCAGTAACATACGTTTTTGAGTATGTCTCACAGGAACTGGCCACCCAAGACAGGCTGGATAAGTGGAGCTGGCCTCTGGTGCTTTGCTTTCTCTGAAGGAGACAACAAATGCAGGAGCGTGAGGCACATGCTGTTTGCAGCTGTACATGCCGGTGCCCAAGATGTAGAAAGGAAGGGGAATGTGCCGACAGAGAAGCACAGGCCAGTTGTATGTATGACCTATAGGAAGCAGAGGGACAGAGCTCCTTTGGAGCTCTTGAACTGCTGAGCAGGATGCAGTCTGTTCTTGTACCTGTGATATTCAGGGAGCCATAAAATCTGTCATAAATCTTATTTAAAAAAGCAAGTTTGTGCTGACCAGCATCTATTAGCATGAGCTTCTCTTCCTATCAGCAACTAATGAGTAAGGCCTTAAATACCATTTGATTGAATCAAGAGGAACAGCATATAAAGACAAGTCTAGAAAGTCCAACTTGCACTTTATGTCACTGAGACAAAGCACATTCTTAGGAAAATAAGCTTAGCATGCAGGCTTTCCAAGGTTTCATTCAAGTAAAAAATAGGGTTCTTTTAAATGTCACTCATTTATAGGAAAAACATGTTGAAGTATTCTTATTTTCTACTCAAATTTATAGTCCCGTCTTCTTTACTCTTCATTCAGACTATCCATGGGAAATCTGAGGTGTTACACAGTAACAGATACTGGAAATTGTCTTGTTTATTTTTCAAGCTTGTACCCAACACTTGGTCCTTGTCAAGTTATAGCTGTACTACTTTGTATAGCTTTCAAAACTAACCAGCCATGGGGTGAGAAGTGCATTATATAAAGTTATCTTA
>VXBJ01004149.1:234607-302903 GCA_013400055.1 Nycticryphes semicollaris
TTTCACAGACAGGTATTTAAACCTGGCTTGGTACAATATCATTATTCTATAGTAGGTGTCGATTGTAAGTTTTTTATATTTCAGGATCCCTTGACCTTTCTTCTGGGCACACGTACAATGTGTTAATGATGAACAATGTCCACACATCAGCACTAATTCAAACTTGAGCTCTTCCAGAGTTTGAAATATGCATGGATGAAGTCTGTGCAGATGGTCCTGAATTTTAATATATAAAAGTCACAGTAAAACAAAGTTAACTTTTTTAATTCTGCAATAAATCACAAAAAGTTGAATATGATCCTCTGGATATCTTAATTAGATGAATTTCTTTCACTTAATCAGACATTCAAAGTCAAAGGGACAGAAGACACTGCCTTAGCCACTAAGGCCTGAATAGCGTCTCATTGGTCAGAAGAATTCATCAAATTACTTGCTGTCATTCATGTTTATATTTTATTGTATTCTTTTTCTGAATAGTAATGTCAAGATTACTGTTTCCATTTTTTTTTGTCAGTCACAATCAAGAATATTCCCAACAGCTTTGTTTCTGAGCTTCTTGCTGCCATGCAAGGATTTGGCAGCCTGTACCTCTACACACAAATATTCAAGGAATGGTTAGCTTGCAAGCTGAACTGCAAAGATGTGTTATAGCAGAATCAATGTTACCCACATAGCCTGTTTTCGTATGTATCTTTGATAGGAATCACCGGTAAGAAGAAGCACAGAGGTGAGGACATGGGGTGTCCTCTGGGCTCGGAGAGGTGCACTGCACCCACTGTGTGTCATTCAGAGCTCAGGCCCCTGGGTGCCTGAACTTGCAGAGAGCACATGGAGCCTTCAGATTTGAGCAACCAGACTCTCGAGGACTCCTATTTAGCACATGCAGATGGCACTTTTAAGAAACATCACATATGGCTAAATTAGGATTTTTTTTTAAAATGAGGAAATTAATAAATATCTGTCTGCTTTAGGGTTACCCCTATGCTGAATTTCCATGTTTCTTCTCCAAATCTTCAAAATGTTTTGTTTAAAAAAAGTGGTTTGTGCTGGCAATCTCTACAGATTTTTCTAACCTTATTGAAAACATCTGGGACATTTTTTCTGAAGTGAGATGTCTTTGGTTTTGTGTGGGTTTGTTGATTTTTTTTTTTATTTTTTTTTTAATTCTGAGACATCAGTTGCAGCTATAAACAAAGTTTTTAGAGAGTGAGGGATGGAGAGAGAGCCAGAGAGCAAGAATTTACAATGGGGAAGTGTTAGGCAGGTTTGACTCTAGGTGTCACTGTGAGCTGTGCCTGTAATTCTGCAGCTCCATTTCCACTTTTGTTCAGTGACCCCCACTTTCCAGTCTTCTTCCTCCTCTCTGTTTCCCCTCATCTCTTTATCTCTCTCTGACTCGCTCTCTAACACACACGCACGCATGCAGAGAAGTGTATGACAAACAATAGCTGGCAGCAAGGAAATTACTATGACCATTAGAGAACATGGCATTGATATAAATTAATAGATAATTAATAAAAATGATGGTTAACTGAATAGTTATGATGTGTGATATCTCGCTTATATGAAGCCCCGGAAAGCAAATTATTTAAAAAAAAAATAGCTAAGCTTTCTTTTGTGCATTTGTATATAGCTATGAGTAAGAGAGAGGGCAAAAATCAGCAGGTAAAATATTCTTCCAGTCTGGCCAATCTGGATTGGCAGAGGCAGGATTAGATCATTTTAGGGGTTACAGGCTTGATTGCAGGGACAATGAGTTCTGGCGAACTTTGAAACTGTACCCTGTACCCACCTGTATAGATACCTGTGAAAACCCTCTATCGCCTAGTGTTTTTTCTTCACTGTTAACTTTTCAATTTGTAATTTAGAATACTTTCCTATAGGATCCACTTAGAGAATACTAACTCATGACATACAGAAACATCATTAAACACTCTAGAGCCTCAGGGTAACAAACTACAATGCATCCTATGAAGTAGCACTTAAAGGCTGTATGAACACATCCTGTCACCTTGCAATCTTTTACAGCGTAGACCTGGGAATGTGCAGGGAGATAACATGCAGCAGAACAGAACCAAGTCTGCTGGAGTCACACTCTCCTTAACGTGACGAATTATCAAGATGCTGTATGTTTCCTGGTTAGGCCCCAAACAGATGAACTTTTGTAAATGAGCAAATTTAAATGCCTTCTTATCACACATAGAATGCTGTTTTCGTGGTATTAGTAAGTCTGATGTTACTTCTAAGTGACTTTGTGTGCTGATCAGTACTTTGGTCCTTATTAGTAAAAATAGTAAGAGCCTTAGGTTTAAATCATAAACAGAAAAATAGGTCACCTAATATTTAAATTTACCTCCCGCCAACCGTAAATTTTTCCTTGCTGTATAGATTCTAACTTTTTTCCTGTATCACTTTAAATTTCCTAAGCAGCAGATTCCATGACTTCATGCTTTTTTCTTTTGAGTTTTCTTTTTTAACTGGAATTTAGTAGGATTCTTCTGAAGGACAAGGGCAATGTTTAAAGCTGCTTTGTAGAACTCCATTTCCTTTTTGATTTGGGTTCCTCTGACATTGCTGAATCATGAATTTTTGTAGCATCCTGTGGGAAAGGTAAGGCAATCCACAAAGTACAGGTTCTCCTGGCAAATCTTGCTTGTTGCTAGATGCAAGTTGTAAACCATCTCTCCTTGGTTTTCACCCTTGCCTGATGGCTGCATTGCATACTGTACGTTCAATATGGTGATGACTCCGAGATGCACCCTGTCACTAATCTAGTCACTCACGGCTGCTGTGATTATCCACTGTCTCTGTCAAATTACTCTTGGACAATGTCATCAGTGTAGTCTCACCTCTGAATGGAACGGCCCTTTTCTTTTTTTTTTTTTTTTTTCAATCGGAATTAAGCACTCAGATCTGATGACACTTCACACAAGTATAGTTGTTTGAAAACATACTGTCCTTTCAATCACAGTAAGTGACAGTGTGCACTCCACCGATGCCACGGCTGCCTTTGATGCCTGCTCTGACATGCTTTAAGATAAATAGTTCAGGGAAAAATTCTTTACAGTAGCAAACTACTTTTGCCAAATGGTTAGCTCTTTATAGTTCTTTTTTTCCCCCCTTTCTTACTTTAAAAGGGAAATATAACAGGAATTAAACAGGGGGACAGTTGAGTAGCCATTTCCTAGGATGAATATTTTTTTTACTGGAGAAAGGCTTAAATTTCTGTTTATTTAGAGCAAAGGCGTGGGAGTGAGGAAATGTATCTAAGCTCCCTGCTCCCATCTCTATGCCCAGTTTCTCTCTCACAGATATTATAGAGGCTTGAGTGGGAGTTCAGGATTTTTCAGTATGTGGGAGACAGCTACTGGCAAAAGAAACCTGTGGAGCTGACTAAACCACGATTGCATCTCTCAAATTTCTTCTCTTGCACTGTCCTTTCAGTGATGATATAGGTGATATGAACCTTAAGGACTGTATGACAAGGAAGAAATGGCAGCACTTGGCTGTAAGTGGGACCTTACAGGGATTTCCTTTGCCAATGGAGCTCCTTGACAGCTGAGGCGTAGTAGGGATTGGCCACTGCTGGCTCCAGCTGGGGTTCCCCAGCAGCAGGAGACAGACAGAGAGCAGGTCTAGAGCACCAGGAAGCGGTAGGCTGCACTCAGGTTATGGTGCAGACCAGTCAAGGGGTCACGAGAGACACAAGGAGACATGAGGGACCAGTGGTATGTGTCTTGTTGTTTGTGAGGAAGGACTTCTCTGGGAAGCCACAGCACACAAGGCATGGCATGGGGATCTAGAGGGGAAACATTAGTTTAAGCCAACTTTTCATCAAACCAGATTCCTACCTAGTCCCAAGTCACAGCAGTTCCTCACGCACTGCCTGTCTCATGTAGTAAGAAGGCCTGAGGTCACTCCTGGTCCAGTGCTGGTCTATGTGGCCATTGCATGAGAGATTGTGGGGATACCAGAGCAGAGCCTGTGCTGACCTGGGGCAGATGGCAAAGGGCAGACAATGTTTGCTCTGCCAGGACTGAATGCACACTGCCAGGCTGGGGAACAGAGGAAAGATACCTTCCGAGACCTGTGAGTCCTAAAGTTCCAGGAGAGAGCTATTATGTGTCGTAGAAGGGATGTAAGGTTGTAGAAGATAACTTCTCTACAGGTCTGGTGAAGTGGTGTATGTTTTTTTGTAGCACGTATTTGCTCTTACAGCAGAGTTTAGGGATGAGGAATGTTTCCAGCAGGGGAAATGGAGAGGAAGAATCTTACTGGAAAATGTTCTTAATCATAGCAGAAATTTTCAGTAAGTGTGGTTTTTTTTTTTTTCCCTATTTTTTCTTCTGTAACATTTTCTGGTGCTGAGTGCAAGTAATGTAGCTTTTAAATTCTCTTCATCTCAGATGATTCACTGAAGGTCAGGTCTCTTGAAGTAATATTTTCTTTCTTATCTGCACCTAATCAATCATGTCACATAAAAAAAGTCCAAGCACTTGTATTGGTGGTTTAGTACAATGTAACAATATTAGACCAATCAAAATAAACCAATCACATATTAGAAATTATTTTAAAGTGATACAGAAAAAAAAAAAAATACACACAAGCTACCAAATCACACAGATAAAATAATGCTCATCGGTCATTACAATGGAGATAGTTACAGGGTTTTTTCTTCTTCTAGGATATTTAACTGGCTGGCTTCTAATATTTCTTTTAATGTTTGCTTTTGCCTGGCAGGAATGTGATAAAATTATGCAAAGCTATGATTCACATAGAACAAACACAGATTGCAAACTATATAATGTTATCCCGGCCTGCTGTTTATAAAGCAATGAATATGCCTGCTAACTCGGTATGCTGATGATTTTTTGCAGCCAGGTTTATATCTGGATGAATGACCTTTACTTTTTCTAATTATTATTTTACACAAGCAAATAATTTACCTTTATAATCATAAGCAATCATCAAGAAAGACCCTTGGCAGGTGCTGGCATGTTGTACTGTTCAAATCATTCAGTAAATAACCTTTTTCTGTTTTGGGTATGGTTTCTAGGCCTTATATGTTGCTCTGCACAAAAACAATATGAATTAAAACTTAAATCAAGGCAAATGATCTCAAATATTTATGTACGAGTTTGCATAAAATCACAGGCTGAACTAATTGCTGATACAGGTCTGTTGGGTAAATGGCCTAATGGTTCCGATACAGCCTCTACTCAAGAGTGATTCTTCTCACCAGAGCACACAGTTGTCAGACTTACAGAGTCTTAGGTCTTGGAGAAAATCTCAGTCAACGTGCCCGGAAGGGTATTGTAACTAAGTGGTCAGTTTGCTCGGCCACAGCCAGTTAAGCAGTAGCATGTGAAAAGGCTTGCTGAGTTTCTTCACTATTTGAGTCTTTCTGAGTGTCTTAAGGGTCAGACTCTGTTTTAAAGCACTTACAATAGAAAGGCAGTGACTGAATTGCTGACAGCATAGCATGCAAACTTGCTCAAGAAGTGTAGCGTTAGGCTAAAGACAACATGGGGCAGTTCAGAGACACCTAAGCTGTTCAAGCAATAGCACCTGAACTTTCATGTTTCAGCTCTTTCTCTTACAGTTGCTTGTTTCACAAACAGGTGTCCAAAACTGCTGTGAAAGTCACTTCAGCTGCAGACTGAGCAAAAGTCTGCTGACTTTACATGTAATGGTATAGTATCAAGTAATAATGTGCATGTTACTGTCACTTGGGAATTACAACTTTGGAGCCCCTGATCTTTGGAAATGAGAAGAGACCTGTGCGTTAGGGCAGCTGGGAAAGAAACCTGCTAGAGGTTCCCCTTTGTTTCACTGTGTTTTCACTCTGTGACCAGTTGTGCAGTTGCTAAGACTGCTAGCAAAAGGAATAGTTCTGGTGTTTGTGTTACAGGATTTTTACTTTTTTTTTTTTCCATCTCAAGAACCAATTAGTTCCGGTGAACATGTAGAAATGCCACAAACACCATTCTTCCTGCAGAATCTGCTGCTGCTCTGCATTTCTGCATAAGAGTGAATATAATAGCCATGTGACACGTTGACAAGAGTAATTATACCCAGAGGGGCCGGTAATTTATGTTGGGTAGCAGGTGGTATCATTTCCTGGTTAGTCTGTACCCTAACTTGTTATTATCTGTGGCCATCAGCAGCTAGAGTGACACCTACAGAGGAGACCTCAGAGCTCGCAGCAGGAGCCAGAGTTGTTCCATTTGACTGTAGATCGAAGGAATTCCTACTGTCTTTCATACTGTGTGTAACATAACCTTTGATAACGTAGTAGGCAAGGCATGACTCATCTCATTGACTTTCCCCTCTTGTACATGACTTTTTAACAGGTTATGCTTGACAGAGAATGTGTTGCTACTTACTTTCGATGACCATCATTATGCCACTGACTCAGTCATATATAGCGTGCCATCTAAATAACTATTGTCCCTAAGGAAATATTTTTTACCACAATATTTCTTTGGTTTGGCAAGTTACTTCATTGCTTGCTTCTGAGATGAGCACCCCATTGTTTTGGGAGCTATACACACACACAATTAAGGACCGAGTCTTGCTCTGACAAGCTTTTGCCCTTAGAAAAGAAAGAGGGGAAGATGTTTATTCCATTTTGCAAATGGAAAATGGATGTGAAGAAGAGGTGAGGTTAAGTAAATTGCCAAAGAAGATCACGCAAGGGATCTGTGACAGAGCAAGAGGTTGATCAAATTCTTGAAAGAACCAAATACAGTAGCCTTAAACACATATTCATCCATATTTCTCCTTTATTTTTTTTTTACCAAGCCTGTTATGTTTCTTTACAATCCTGCTGAATTGTTATAAACCAGCTCAAGCCATTTTTCACTGTCCTAAAATTGTTGTACAGTCTCCTCAGTCTTGTGAATCTCTCTAGGCTCCTAAGCACACGAAAATCTAGGTCCATAGTTGTCTTCAATTTTTGAGGTTTTGTCAGGTCCTCCCATTTCCAGTTTTAGCTTTGTCACCTAATTTCTTCCAGATCTTCAATCCCTCACTAATTGTTGAGATTCTTGCTTTTTTTCTTCTTCCTTCCCTTACCACCTCTGGTAATCCTTTTTCTCATAACTGGTGTCATAAACTTGTTTTATTTCCTCTCGGATTCCATCTCCTTTCCCTTTCCTAGATGTTCTTCTATTCATTTTTTAAACATCATTTTCTGAACTGCCTCAAAATGTAACCACTCGTCATGTCATTCACTTATTTTATCAAGTGAGAAGCTCAACGTCTGAGGTCCTGTAGGTTTGTTCTAATCCTGTTTACTTAACTAGAATCAAACAACAGTTTTCTTAGTCACAAGTCCAGGTCCATGCATGTGATCCTGAATTTAAGGTAGTTGCAGTAACTTCCTTTCTGCTTCTCTGTGGTTTCTGTGCTGCATACATCTACTGTACCCTCTTGGTGTAGAGCTCTGCCTATCATCTGTTAAATGACAATTTATTTTCTATAGGCTCATTAATTGGCAAAGCCAAAGGAAAAAGAAATGCATAGGTATTTCACAGGACACAATCTATTGTGAAACAGCCATGTAAAAGGCAAATGTGATCTTAACATGTTTCAGGTGAGCATTTCTGTTGATGATAAGAAAGTGTGAGTGTAATTGTACAATTCTCATGTGTACAATTCTGGGCATTTGTGTTTAAAACAGAAAGTAGAGATGCAAAGAGGAACCTGATTTTGACCAGGAGAATGGGAAACCTTTCTTAGTGGAGGAAATAAAGGAATTTGATTTGCTTTCTAAGCAAAAAAAGTCATAAAGATTTAAGTGACTAAAATCAAGGAAGCAGAAAAATAACTAACAATAGCAGTTGCTATGAGTAAATATGGACCCAAATTAGAAAACCACTTTGCAATTAGAAGGCATATTTCTTGAGTATCATACTCAAAGTTTATGTTTTCCCCAAGAAGACGGTAGTGTCAAACAGTGAGACACTTCTGAATGTGGGGTTTTTTTTTTGAACATTACAAAATATGAGTTTGCTGCTGCTACTGGAACCTAAACCCAGTGTCCCAGGAGAAGCCATTCATTTCTGCATTCTACCGCCATAAACAGTTTTAGCTTAATTTACGGAATCCATAATATTCCATCATTTTTTATTTTCTAGTATATCTTTTTGTGGACTGAATAATGATCTTGAATTTTAATGTCGATTTAAGAGATTTCAAGCTAACTTTTTCCGTCTGAGGTTCTCCAATTTACCAGCAGTAGTTGAATGAGCCATTCAGTTTTGTCTCATATTTGATCTAGTTTTCATATCAGGAGTACTAAATTCTGTACCAAAGTCAGCAAAGGCAGCTTGAGTACTTACTGATAGTACAGTTCCCCACAGGGACCTCTTGTATCCCATCTAGCTGAATTCAGCAGCAATCCATTTTTCAGTTTACATTTTTTAAAATTTGATAACACCTGAGGGAATTATTTACCTAATTCTTACTGAATTACAATGTGAGTTGGATGAATAATTTCCTTAGACTTGTTTGAAAATCTCAGATTGTTATTCTAATATTATTCATACTATGTTATTCTAATATTATTCATACTACTGCATGTGTTTTCATAGCTAAAAACCTGCAATAAATAAGTTTCTGGAATCTTTTTAATTACAAGAATATTTATTTACTGAGTCATTTATAAACAAATCTCATGCCTGTATTAGGTTGTACAGGTGGTTTTTTTTAAAAGGCTGAATATTAAAAGGTTGGACATATTGGTTTACGTAACAGCTATAGATCATACAACAGCTATAATTTCCATAGTACTGAACTTTAAATGAGAAGAGACAGAAAAGTTGTGACAGAGGACATGCTTTGAAGTTTCAGCCCCTGATTCTGTAAATCGGTCAAATAAAGGGGAATGGCATTTATCATAAAGCAGACTAATTTTCTGTCTGGATTGTCCCCAATTAATGGTTTCTTCAACATTACGGATGAGAATGGGAAGTATGTATGTCAAGGGAATCATATTCCCTTAGCAGAAAAGGAACAGATGCATAACCTGTAAGTTTGCATATCCCTATTTTATTGCTGTGGGACTTGCCAGTTCCAGGGTCAAAGCAGCATGCTAACTAGTGGGAATGGAACGGAAAAGGAAGGTAGCAAGATAAAAGAAAGAGATGAAATCAATAACAAAGGGTTCAAAACATATGTCTGATGAGCTCTTTCTAGTAGATAACATTGTCAAAGAATAAAACTGAGCTGCAGGGTAACATGCAATCTTTCTGTCCAGTCAGTTCACTAGAAAAGACTATATTTGATTTAAAGCTCTGTAGAGACATCTGAGAGATGCTGTTTTCCATGATGTGCAAGAAATTCTGAAGGAATTAAAATACTTTTGGTGAGTTATGGTGCATTCTTCTCACCAAGAAGGGGACTGACAGAATTTGATGGTTACTCAGTCTTTTGCTTTTTTGGATATTAAAGTATTTCACATAATTTTGTGTGAAAACAGTCCTGGTCTCTTCAAGGGAAGATAAGACAGTTGGTAAATTGCCAGCATGTAAGAAGTTTTGGGATAAAACCCTATTCCTCAAATAGGAATCGCCAACAGAGATTCTAGCACGATTAGTACAGCCCTTTGCTTCCCACATTTTTTGGGGTGATCAAATCTTTGTGATAGTTCATGTAGCTTACATGTGTTCAAAAAGGCATATTGTAAGATGTATGTCACTGAAATCACATTTTGTGGTATCTCCTCATAGCATTTTCAGGTCGGGACAATACAACAACTTTGTTCAGGATTTGCAAAGAGGATGATCAGTTTTGCAAACAGCAGTGGAATTCTTCCCACTGAATTTGAGGTGTTTGTGGAAACAAACTACTTGAGGTCCTCTGTCATCACTGCAAAGCCCATGGCACTTTGAGGGCAGAACTCACATTGCCTATATAAGTACTTTGAGATTCATTCCATTTGGTGGTGTTTTGAAAATTAGCTTTGCTTTCAGAGGGCTGGAGTTAGGCAAGAAGAATCTGGCACTGCCATTCATTTCCTCTGAGACCCAGGGGATGAGAACTGGGCAGTTCTCACCACACAGATCTACTTGCTGGACCTTATGAGGTCTGCCCTTGATTGAAGAAAATATACTATCCAGACTCTGCTTGGGTCACGAATAAATCCGAGTCTTCTATATCCTTGNTTATTCTGCTAAGAATGTGCTTCTCAGAGTAAAAGGTGAAAGATCTTTGAGCGTGGACTGACCCAGGATCAGAGCAGCAGTTTTTTCCTCGATTGCAGTGGGATGTGAATTCAGGGCCTGTTTGAGAGCCTGGCTTTACATGCAGCTCAGGTTTAGATAGGGGAATCTTGTGTAGTGCAAGTCCTCTGTGAAATTAGGTGACTCTGTTGAAAGAGGCAATTTTTTGATTAAAAGAAAAAAATCTGATAAAAGCATGTGTTTGTTTTTGGAGAACAGCACGACAATGTATATCGTTTTTATCTGTCAACAGCCATCACCTTGTCAGAGTTTAGCTGCTGTTGATTTATTACAACCTATGCGAATGTATAATTGGTAGGCTGGTCCTCAGATCTGTGGAGGAGAGGCACAAATTTGGAAGCCAGATGTCCCATGGTAATGCACTAAAAGAGAGAGATAATCACCAAAGAGCTGAGGAGCCCTTCAACTCATTACTCTTACATACTCTCTTAGCCTTAAGATTTATCAGTGTTTGTAATGAAAGCATCTAAAATGAAAACAACTTATTAACTTCACTAAAGACACCATCTTCACTCCCCACAAATAAATCTTTTATCGTAATCTGCACTGCAGGAATCCCATCTTTTTAGTCAGAAATAGGGGGCAATTCACTGCAGCATGCTTATTTAGTGTTGCTGTCCCAATGCCCAGGATGACCTTGACAAGGAGAAAAGACTTTGGAGTTGGAAATTTCCTGGCAACGTAATGCATGCAAAAAATATTACTTTCATTTGTGGAGTTCAGGGATTATTCTTGGAGTTATTTCATCAGGGCTTTCTACTATTTCTGTGCCAGTACTGAAGGCATGCCAACTACTTGCAAAACTATGGTCTCTCCTTAAAGTTTACATGGCCAGGCTTTAAGGCCTTGGTATCAAAGTCCCTTGTTTCTGCCAGATGAAAGACAGGAGTTGTCTTGGAAGAGCTCCTCTCCACCCGAGGTGAAGAAACATTAACATTTACAAATATTGATTTGTACTTTTAATTCTCTTTTAATCCAGTGGGTTTTATGGTGTTTGGGTTTTAGGAGGAGGCCACAGCTTTTCAAAGGTGATGCTATTAACACAGGACTTGTTCCTAGTGTTGGAGTACTGGCTGGTAGAGGACACATTAGTGAAAATCTTTGGGAGACTGCAGAGGACTTCTGTAAAAACTCCACTTGGGCTGGAAAGTAGGGACAGAAAGGCAGAGCTATAAAGCCCGTGTGTAAATTGTAATTTGTCTTTTCCCTCCTATTCGGTCCTGATCTTGAGAGAGGAGAAAGCTATATGTCATTAAACGAGTCTTAGTGGGTTCATAGACCAGGTGATGTACGTCCTCTATTTGCCTCAGACAACTACATGTACATCTTTCTAATGTGATTAGGCCGTCATACAGGGCACAGAACAATTTATTATTCTGCCCGAGAGCACTATGTTCCTCTTTAAAAAATTGTTACTCCTGGAGTTGGCAATTACTTTAAAATAAATTTACCAAAGACAAAATTGTGCCTCTTGGGTCAGTAAATGACTTCCCTGTTTTTTCTTGAAGAGACAAGGTGTTTATTAAAGACCTCCTTAGTTTACTGTGTTGGGTTTTTCACTTTGAATAATTGTCCAATTAAATATAATTTGGAAGACCATGCTAACCTACTGCTCACATTGTACAAGTAAGAATATCTCTGAAAGATGTGCATTAATAAATCCCACTGAGCCCTATCTCTTTTTAAAAATGGCTCCTTTTGTTTAATTTTTAGAATTTTTTAACAGGGCTCTAAGCCTTACATTTGGAAATGCCGCTGTTTTCACACAAATAATTTATACAGTTCATTCTTTCAAATTCTGTAGAAAACAGTC
Source organism: Nycticryphes semicollaris (assembly GCA_013400055.1). Lineage (NCBI taxonomy): Eukaryota > Metazoa > Chordata > Aves > Charadriiformes > Rostratulidae > Nycticryphes > Nycticryphes semicollaris. The sequence goes on from VXBJ01004149.1 coordinate 246,668, forward strand.
TTATCACTTATTGTATGTTAGCGCTTTTTTTTTAAAATATTTTAAACCTATTATTTAGGTTTGGAACATTTTACAGTCTGAAAACTAAAAACTTTACACATTCTTTCCTTATTTTTTTATTTATTTGTCTAGGGATTTCTATTTATACTTTGCAATGGGGAAATAATAAGAAGTTAAGTGGATTTAGGACTATAAGCTACATATAACTAGGAAAAAAAAATTGAAATTACTTTTACAGAAGAGATACTTTTTTTCTTTTTTTCTTTCTTTTTTTTTCTTTTTTTTTTTTTCCTTTTTTTTCTCCTAGAGGATCAGGATTAATAACAATTCATTTTTCCAAACAGGTCAGGTAGTTTGTGTGCTGGAGAACTAGCCAAGTATAAGTCAGCAAAATGATAAAAGAAATGTAATGAAATGTAGCGATTAGATGAAGTTCTAGAAATCCAAGATGGAATTTCTCAATAAGACATATGTAGAAAGATAAAGAAAAATTACCTTGGCTGGTGTAACATGTTCCATAGTGACGTATAGTCATGTACAGCCTGACAGTGGTCTGAGCATGAGGCTGGCAGCAGAACCTCTCGTTTTAACTCAAAAAAAAAGAACATTGAAGTTTCTGTATCTACTAGGATCTACGTCATTCTAACTCTTTTTCTTCTATGGATATAAGACTTTTATTCCTAATAGGAACATAATGAGTATTGATTAGCTCATCAGTCTAATTAATAAAGATTTTTATAACTGGGAAAAAAACAAAACATGTGGGAGAAATTTTATCTCACTGATGTAGTAAAAATGAGTAGTAATAAATACCATATGAATCCCTAAAAATATTTTATGCTGTTATTACACTTTTAATTGTAGTTATCATTGCTCTGACAGTCTAGAAATATTATTTTGTTTTGATATAGGTAGGAACATACATGACATTACGTTGGCATTAAGATTGAAATTAACTGTCTTCTATATTCTATCTGTCTTTACTGTCTAGTGAAACATAAGGAGTTGGAAAGCTTATTTGCTTTTCCTAGTCTATCAATGCACAAGACATGTAATTAATATTGAGGTCAATAATACAATCTGCTGTTCCTGAAGAGTTAAGATCGAAACACCATCCACACACAAGCATAAACCCCAGCCAAATATTTTGAAAATAAAACAAAAGTTAATCAGTACTGCCCTCTTCAATATAGCACCTTCCATGGGCAGGAGGGTACATGCATAAAAATAACTGTAGAGATCTGAAGTACCTCGTTCATTTGCATGAGATGGGGAGCTGCTTAACTTCACTGAAGATTGACTGAAATAGAAGAGAAGTGGACTTCTATTATCCAGTAGTTTGATAACTCTTTTCTGAAGAATTATGTTCTAACAGATAAAAGAGCTTGGTTGCATCATGGACTCAGGAGGATTTGGGATGTCATGCCTTGCTTTGGGACAAAGTGTCAGTATTTAGGGGCTGCTGTTATATGAGTGGTACAGAGCCACGTACTGTTGCAATTTTTGGGAATGAGCAATAGGATAAAAAGTAAATTTTGAAAAATATCAGTTTGGCAAGGATCTAGAGATTAGGAGAAATTGTAGAGAAGTAAAACAATCTTGAAATCAACATTAAGGATGCTAGAGTTTTCACCTTTTTTTTTTAAAAAAAAAAGATACAGAGAGAAAAGGACTAGCTATACCTATTTCACCTCCTTTGCTGCATGCTTACCTATACAGAATCCCAATCATCTATATTCTGCTTTGGAATGTTGTATTGATTGCATTAACTGCAGTTGCAATGCAGCTAGCCACTAAGTATATTCGTCTGCAAGAGTTGTTCAGTCTTCCAGAAATATTTTTTATGATGATTCACAAGAGAGCAAGCTAAACAGAAGCCCTCCAAAACTAGGTGAAAGGATTGTCTTAAACCATATGCCGGTTCCTTTTGGAAAGATGGGAGAATGGCAGTTTTGAAACAAAATGCTTTCCCAGCTCCTTAGTTGTCTGCCTGACAGAATGAGTAGCAATGGCACCTGCAAGGTTTTCATACAACCCTGCCGTGCTCTACATCCCCAAAGGTCTGGGTGCCTGCTGGGTTAAACCACAATGCAGGGGAAAAAAGTAGAAGCCAAAAGTTTGTTGAAATCATGCTACTTTGTGAAATAGTACTGTGGTGATAAATCAGAGAATTCAGACACTTTTTAAATCAATATTTTCCAGACAGCTTTTATTTCCTCTCTCTCATGCGCAACTTTACAGAATGTAGTGCTCAGTTCATGCCACGGTTACTCAGTTAATCACTAAAACCTGCCTTTCTTCTCCATCTTTTACATAAACATCTACTTCACAGATGTTTACCTAAGTGATGATAGTCTGAGGTTTGCAAGAGTACATGAGTAAGACATTGTATCTCAGTTTCTGCTGAAAAAGTCTTGCATGAGCTGTTCTTACATTAATAAACTTATCCAGGTTCTCCAAGTAAGGTTAGCTGCATTCTGACAGTACTTCTCTGAACCAAGCAGCAAGTTTGTTATTTGGAGTGGCAAGAACTTGTTGGTGTCTCGTGTCAATGTGATGCACTAAGTACTGCCTGAAGAGTGGGAGCAGATTTCTAGAATGGATTTTTGTAGGCTTGGATGTAGGCAATGGTAATTTGCTGTTATGGGCTGTAGATCTTCACTATTCATCAGTGCGAGGGGTATTACTGAGGTGTGGGGGAACTAGTAATGCCTAGCAGAACTTTTATCAGTGCCAGGAAGAAAGGGGTTAGAGTCTGGTTTAATGCACCGCTTACTTCTTTCAAAGTACATTTTGTTTTGGTGCATATCGTCTCTTCAGGACCACTGCTGTGCCAAGCAGATAAGCAGTGTGTTATCGTAGATGGGACCAGTGCTTGAAATCATGAGGCTATGTGTGGTGATAATTGTTTCCAGTGACTGCGCCAGTTAACAACGTGTAAAATTTTTCAATTTCCAAATTAGTATAGTCTGAGCCAGTCTAGGATAGCTTAATGGACGAGTCAATGGAGACAAAAACCCCATTATTGCTCCCTCACGTCACAATTGACACTGCCCCCATGATATCCTGGTCTCAAAATTGGAAAGTCATGGATTTGATGGGTGGACCACTTGGTGGATAAGGAACTGGCTGGATAGCTGCACACAAAGGGTTGTGGTCAACAGCTCAATGTCCAAGTGGTGGCCAGTGACAAGTGGTATTCTTCAGTGGATGATACTGGGACCAGTGCTATTTAACATCTTTGTTGGAGATGTCCACAGTAGGATAGGGTGCACCCTCAGTAAGTTTGCTGGCAACACCTAGCTCAGTGCCACGGTTAACATGTTGGAGGGAATCGATGCCATCCAGAGGGTCCTGGACAGGCTTGAGAGGTGGGCTAGTGCAAATCGCATGAAGTTCAACTAAACCAAGTGCAGGATCCTGCACCTGGGATGTGGCAATCCCAAGCACAAATATTGGTTGGGTGGAGAATGGCTGGAGAGCAGCCCTGAGGAGAAGGACTTGGGACTGATGGTGGATGAGAAGCTCAACATGAGCTGGCCATGTTCACTGGCAGCCCAGAAAGCTAACCGCATCCTGGGCTGCATCAAAAGAAGCATGACCAGCAGGTCACGGGAGGTGATTCTACCCCTCTACTCTGCTCTTGTGAGACCCCACCTGGAGTACTAAGGCCAAAGCTGGAGTCCTCAACATAGGACATAGGACACGGAACTGTTGGAACAAGTCCAGTAGAGGGCCACAAAGATGATCAGAGGGCTGGAGCCCCTCTCCTATGAAGACAGGCTGAGGGAGCTGGGCTTGTTCAGCCTGGAGAAGGGAAAGCTCTGGGGAGACCTTACAGCAGCCTTCCAATATCTGAAGGAAGCATACAGGAGAGCTAAAGAAGGGACTCTTTGTCAGGAGGTGTAGCAATAGGATGAGGGGTAATGGTTTTAAATTGGAAGAGGGGAGATTTGGATTAGATACCAGAAAGAAATTCTTTCCTGTGAGGGTGGTGAGACACTGGCACAGGCTACCCAGAGAAGCTGTGGATGCCCCATCCCTGGAAGCGTTCAAGGCCAGGCTGGATGGGGCTTTGAGCAACCTGGTCTAGTGGGAGGTGTCCCTGCCCATGGCAGGGGCATTGGAACTTGATGATCCTTAAGGTCCCTTCCAACTCTAACCATTCTACGATTCTATGATTTATACGAGGTACTGGTAGAAAGTTAGGTTTGATTATAAATCAAATGATTTTATAATAATTTTAAGTTCAAGCACAGACAATGATTAGTAGCCAACAGATACAGCAGTTTACACAGCAACCGGCCACATGGATGATTAAGGAATTGGAATATCTGACATGAGGAAGAGCTGGGATTGCCTTGCCTAGAGAAAAGAAGGCTATTCGTATAAGTACCCAATGTGAGGGTATAAAGAAGACAGACTCTTCTCTGTAGCGCCATATCATAAGATAAGAAACAATGCACACACATAGAAATACAGGAAAATGTATTTTCACGTAAGAAGAAAATGTTTTATTGTTAGCGTTGTCAAATGCTGGCACAGGTTGCCGAGTCTCCATTCTCAGAGATATTCAAACCCTAACTGGACACAGCCCTGAGTAATGTGCTCTAGTTGGCTCTGCTTTGAGCAGAGCAGAGGTGGACTGGACAGTCTCTAGAAATGGCTGCCAACCTCAACCGGTCTGTGATTCTGTTTCTTACAAGAGTCTGGTGCGTGGTTCAGTACTAACTGAAGCTGACTGCTGTCTTTACACCAGATTCACTGAACACAGTTCAGGTCAAGTATGAGAGGAGAAAGAAGCAATATTAGTGGAGATAAAAAGTGAGATGAGATCTAGACCTCGATCTGGGAGCACAAGAAGCAGAGGTACCAATACGAACAAATGAGTAGCAGCTACAAAGATACGTGTAAAAAGGTCCAGAAACAGCTACTGAAAGAGATGCCAAGGGTGAGCAGTGCTTACATTTCTGTGCACAGTGTACCTCTGTTGTAACAGAAGGGCTGGATTCTAGTTCTCTACCCATTCAATTTTCTGGGTCTCCTAGATCTCTTCAGTACTAGATTCTGTGCTAAACAGCACTTCTACTTTGCAGCTGATCAAGTGCATGAAGTTTTAAAAAAACGGGTGGCTTAAAGAAATTTCCTGGTCAGCAAGCATATCTGATGGTATGCTTTTGATAGTTTCTAGAATTTCAACCCAGTTTCGATCTTACGTTCTTAAATTACAAGGAACTGAAGTTTTTGTTTTATTCAGCCTTACACTTTATTCAACAAAGTGATTGAATATGTATTTACCGTTAACCCTCATGCTTGGCTGTAGACACTTTTTAAAATTGAGGACAACAAATTTTGACATGATGCTAAAGTCTGATTGCAGTTCTTAAGCATGCTTTTGAAGACAAAGATTATCTTAAACATTTCCCAAGAGATTCTAGGGTATCTAGTGGGTATTTGACTTCATTTGTTTCCTTGTTTTGAATGTAGGTGGCTTTATGCATTTGCTTCCTTCCAAGGTAATTTGATTTATTTTATCTGTTTATAGAAGAGATGTGCAAGTCAGTGGTCCATCTTCTAAAACAGTGTTATGTTTTTTAGGAAGATGAGGGGATGGTAAATGCATCAGTGTTTTATATGGATTTCTACTCTAGGACAGCTGTACTTTTTAGATGTACCTATGAAGGTGGAAGCCATTGTTTTCATTAAATTTTTAGTTTGTGAAAGTTTATGAATTATGTACCATCACAGTATTAATTACTTTTGCACAAAGATGCTTCTGAGAGAGTTATACTTCACTGAGGCATTAGAAACTGTGGATTACGGTTCTTTAAGAGAAGTTGAAAGACTTGGATAGTGTACGTGAATGTGATGGCAATTCAGCTTGTGGAATGGTTTAGGAAGTGAGCCAAATGCAGTACTTGGGAGACAGTCAGCACCTCTAAATTCTCTGCCTTGCTCTGCTACCAACCTGGCATGATTAATAAGATTTCTGCTGTAAGCTCATTGGCTGGAAATAAGAGACAGATGTCAGTGGTTAAGAACTGTCAACATGATATGTCAGTGGAAAGGGCTGAAATGGCTCTAGGATGTCTAACATGAAGACTTCACAGTAGAAATTAAAAAAGTATTGAATGATCTTGTTAGCCATGGAGCAACAATACAGTTGTGTCTTCCCATGTTTAAGGATTAATTGGGTTTGGAAGAAATTAAGAGAGAGCTTAACCTTAAAGAGGAGACTGTGCACCTTGTCTTGTTTAGCTCTACAGAACAAAATCTTGAAGGAGATAGTATTTTTTATCAAATACTGAGGACAAAAGCTGGAGGCTGGTAAGAGCAGTTTAAGTTAGAGGTCAGTCCTGGCATAGGTATGAATGGGTATGAATTAAGCATGAAAGAAAACGGCCTGCAAATAAAGAGATTTTTAATCCTTTGAACAGCCTTAGTGTGAGTGACTGGCACAAATGATGAAAGTAATTGTAAGATGGAAGTGGTAAATTTGAGCAACAGATTCTATGATGCCCTTTACTACGAAAGGGGGAAGCTGATTCCCTGGCCTAGGAGGTTGCTTGCAGTTCTGGGTTCCTACATCCTGGGTTGTTGGGTGGGTTTCCTTCAAAGTCTGTTCTTTATACTTTTTTCCAACTGGTGGTCTCTTGCTACCATCTGTTACCTACACCAGGACAAAATTGTGTCTTTCTTTGTGAGACATAGAACATGTGATTTGAAAGTTAATGCAGTATTTGCTCAGTGTATTTGCATTTTTGTGCTTGATGCTAGTAGAAGATACAGCCCTAGATTCCTCCTCTGTGGGCTATGATTCACCTTCATTATAAATATTTTACATCAGCCTCATGTTTAATGATGCTGTTGGAAGAGGGGAACATCTGGATTCTTCTGCCAGGTGCTGTAGCTGGATCTTACAAGTTGTATGCATTGCTTTTACTGTCCCTATTAAAAATTAAAACAGAAAAATATGCCTAAATTCTTCTGAACACCCAATCTTGAAATCGCTATATTAAATTATTGTATAATTCCCACTACTGCAATATTTGAATAATGCCCTACAATATTCATGTGTATTTAGAGGAACTGATGTACTGAAGAGATAAAGGATGTATTCAAGGTTATAAAAGAAGTCTGAGGTAAAAGAAAGCTTGAATATGTCTCTAAGCATATCTTACTAGTGCAGTCTACTGAGCTATTAGAAAAGATGCCATCTTCCTGGAAAGGATGCTATTTCAACCTCAGCCACTGGACATTTGCCTCTTCTTGTGGAAGCATCCATCATTTTGATTCTTGAACAGATTTCTCAGTTACGGAACAGGTCATTCCTTTTTATATTTTTGTACATCCAGAAGATGTGGCTTCCTGCCTAATTGTACTTTTCTTGTTCTTCCTAACTATCCTTTGTTCCTTTTCTCAAGTACTATGCTATGAATAGCATGATATTTGTCATTCAAATATTTACATGAGATGTTTGCAGTGTTTTGCCTTCCCTCAGTATGCCTGTGGACTTTCCGATCAGTGACTATATAGAGTATTCACACAAATGGAGAGCACATCAGGTGATGCAGGGCTTAGGACTAGGCTGCTGCGTGAATTCTGACTTCATCACTTAGTTGGAAGGATAATTGCAGGAATAATTACTCTGAGGTATCCCCCAGCTCTATCCATATTGATATCAGTATTACTTTATGAAACAAGGTAACCAGAGGCCAGTATAAAATCTGTATGTCAAGAAAGAGTTTCTTCCACATCTTCCAAGATCATGTTTTATGTTGTTCAAAACTCATTTTAAATAACTACAAATATAGTTACTGGTGTCTAAACATGTCACTAAAAAACATTAAAAGTCTGCTGCTTATGGTTTCACTTTCTGGAATTTTATGTAGTTAAGCTACTAATGACCTAGACCTTTACTTTCATACTGTAAAACTGATGTTAATTTTATGTGGTAGAGACTAAACACTGGGGCAGAGCACTTTGCATGGTATATGGAGAACCACCGGAGAAATTAAACTCATTACAGCTGTGATGGTGTAGCTCAGGGGATGGTAATGAGACAGTGGAGGGTTTATTATGCTAGCATTAGTTTGCTGGTGCAGTCTGCTGATAGGTGTAGTTCAAATCCTTTAACGCAAAACAAAGTCTTTTAAACCCTGCTCTTTCAACAATTCATTTAACAAGAAGGAGTGCTTTGAAATTAGTCCTTGGATATCGTGTCTTCAATTTACGTCCTCAGTGCAGTTAGCACTTAATATATCCCTTTCAGAAGCAGATTGTCACTGCAAAGTGTCTGTACACAGTCTGTCTAATTCATCCACAGAGGTCCCAGTGCATTTCAATTGTGTCTTTTCTATTGCTTTTAGGAGCAAAGCTTGGGGTGCTGCACATTCTTGCCACCTTTTTCCACTTCACTGAAATCATTCACTTGATTTAAAAAACCCTACACAACTAAATTGATTCAGTAAATCCCTTTTTCATGTACAGTAAGTGGTTTGGTGTAAGGCACAAAAATCTTTCTACTTTTACACTTCCTTTCATTTCATACAATTGTCCTTAGAAAAGTAAGTCTATAAATGATAAAAAAAAATACAAAGTGGAGCCAAGTTAGAAGGAAAAAGTTTTAACTAGCTTTTTTGTCAGGCTTCAAACAATGCTTTTTCTGATTCTGACTTTCTCTTTCTGAACAGTGTCTGTTTACTTTCACTTGTCATTAACTATATGTATTTATCAGGGTTTGCAGCCATCACTGGCCTATTTGATACTTCTCTATTTAAAGAAAGACACCCTCAGAAATTGATACGGTAGCCAAAATGATATTCATAAAAAATTTAAGAAAGAGCTCTCAGCATTAAAAAAAATTTTTTTTGAAGGAGCTGAAAAGAAAAAGGTCTTGGAATTACAAGCAGTTAGACTTGGGTTTTTGCGTAATGACTCCTGGTATCCCACTGTGAGAAGACTTTCCCCAGCTTCTCGTCTGCATTCTTCCTCGTTCCCTGCGGGAGAATGAGTTGGATTTGTCTGCCATATTCACAGCAATCGAGGTGATCCAGGTTGAAAGAAAATCAATAAGATGTGTCCATTTATGCCTCACAAAGGAAGAAAGGTCTAAAGAACAGACATGGGACGTGATTCAAGCACTAGAGACTTAATAAGACTTCTACTTGTGTTTGAAGGGGATGGTAATTTATATTTTACTTTGAACTTTTTTTTATGCTTCATAACTATTGGGATTCGGGCTGACATGGGAAGCAAGGAAAAGAAGGTTTGATGCTGTCTTAGAAGACCTAACCCATTTGGGAAGGCCATGCTCAAAAGTTCAAAAAATTTTGTTTTAGAAAAGATTAAAGAGATATCATATCATCATACTGATTTATCGCTATTGATAAAACTGGTTTAAAGTATTTTGGATTGGGTTACAATAAAAAAAAAAGTCTTTCTTCGAGAACAGCTGCAAGTTTCTCATTATTGGCTGTCTTTTCTGTGTGTTTGATATCATTTTGCTTAGAAATAGAGGAGCAGTCATAATAGGTAGCCTGGTGCTACTTGAAGCTTTGTCATGGCAGGTCCCCAAAAATGGTTGTTGTTCTGCTTGATGTCTGTCTGTTAGCCACCAGGATCCTGCTGTCCCAAGGGTGTACTCTGTCAGCCTCAGCAAAAATGCTGTCTTGGCTTTAGTATGCACTGTTTTTTCAAGCCGATCTTGCAGTGTACTTTTGCAAGTGAGATGTAAGCATGCTCTTATTCAGCAGGAATTGGGACTTGAGGGAGTTTTGGAAACAAAACCTAAAAAACTTAAAATAAAATAAACAAAGAGAGGCTGCAGGCATGGGTCTAGGTATTGCAATCTTTTTGTTTTGTCATAAAAGACAAAAACGAAAGCAGCTCTTCTTACTAAATGAGTAAATGGCCTCCAATATTATGTTTCAGCAAGGCATGAAATAAAAGCTTGCCGATCAATGAGGTAGTATGACAGTGTGGTGAAAGAGGAAATATACTTTCTTTTTCTTCTCTTCCAAGTATTTTGGCAATACATTCTCAACAAAATGAAGGCTGACACTGAACAGGCCCCAGATGAAACATCTGAAATGTAGATGGTGTACCTGAGGAAAAGGAATTCATATTCTGAAATCTGACTGTTCTTACTAAGTATCTCTTTAAGAAAGATTCAATTATAAGAGATATTTCCAAGATGAAAACTGTACTTAGTGCTTTATGCAGGATAAAGTTAAAGGTGTAAAGAGGATAGAGACAGATTTAGAGCCCACTTTAAAGGTATGCAGAGGTTTATCATTATTAAAACTACCATTTGTTCCAAATCAGCCCCTTTTCACTGAAACTTTGGCAGGTTTTTGCAGTTTCATCCAACTTTGAGTCTTTTCAAAATAAATTGCAAAGTGAGTTTGAGAAGCATTCAGACTTTTAATGGATTTTTTTAAGGCTTAATGGGTATCAAACAAGATTTTAGTGAACACAGCCAAGTGTGCCCATTGCATCGTTAAATGAGCAAAGCTAGCGTTTAACTGAGATTGACTTACACCACTGTCCTTCACTTTCAAGAACTGTACTTAAGCGGGGTGAGATCAGAATATCCAAACAGCCCATGTAATGTGCAGTAGCAATTTTTTTTAAGGTTTCCTTCACATGCATTTCAACACACTGCTGTTGTGGAATAATCACTATTAAAATAATAAATAAAACCAGGTGCTAACTAAGAAATTGTGCAACAGTGAATGAAAACCAACATGGGCTAGGCTCTATTGCCTGGAAAAGAAATGTAAAAATAGATCCCAGGAAATTGGAAAGGGATTGGATGGACCAGCTGACCAGCCTGCCACACAGAAGTGAGGTTTGGCAGTTTACAGGCAGCCCTTTTGCCTTAGAGGATCTGAGAAGTGTTTTAGTGTCTCATTTACATAACAAAAGAGATACAAGGGGAGGACACAAGCTTGCTACTGAATCACACGGAGCAGGACAGGCATTGAGAGCAATGACTGCTTGCCAGGCCCCTGCTGAAAGTAGCCAGCAATAGAGGTATTTCATAGCCATTTAGGGCTGGTGATCTGATACTCTCCAATGGCTATTGCCTCCTTGCTTTATAGCAAACAAATGTACATAGCTGTCTTGCTTCTCCAGAAAGTCCCACCAGAGAGAAAGTAGTTTCTTGGCACCTTGTCCTACACTGTCTTTCATTTCCCAGGGCATGAAGTGGGTTCCTCTCACACAAAGCCACAGTGACAGTAAGTGGGAGCCTGAGGTTATTTCTATTGAGGGGTGTTTCTGTTCAGCCCTTTCCGGAGCTCTTGGCAAAGGTGTTGGTAAAGTTGCTGGACCACCCTTGCTACTGTGCTGCTTTTCAGCCTTCTTCCTACAGCTGTCCTTAATTTCCACATAGTTCTTTACAATGAGTTTCCTAACTTGTGGTTTAAATAAATAACTGAAGAAACTTATGAATCAGGGTCTCCAAATTCTCCATTTCTGTAAGCTATTATAGGGTAGAGAAAACCTTAACAACCCCACCTGTGAGATGTGCAGCCATTTTTACCTGTGTGTGTCCATAGGAGGACAGGAGGACTCCTAAAGTGGCTGTAGAGGAGGTTTGCATCAGAAAGAGGAATGATACCGTGATTTCATCTTTCATTCATTGGTAGAACCTGTGGGTCTGGAAGCCCTGGTATAGTTTTATGAAAAGTGTTAAGTTAATTGTTATTTCTGGGTATTTAATTTTTCTGTTAATACTATTGAAAGGGAAGAAACAACAATACTCTGGAAGGACAAAGAGATCTGTTCTACAGCAAAGCCATGGGCCAGGCTAGTGCTTTACTTGGAAATGGAAAAACACATTCCCTCATCTGGGCACAGCCACTGTAAAGAGCTGGCCAGCAGTGGTCCTGGCACTCAAAGGTGCACTGCATTTTCTACCAAATGGCTCTCCTTCCCAAAAGCACTTTATCAGAGGCAATGGGGTAAGTTGCACTAAATCACTGCTGCAGCCTCCTGAGGCAAGCTGCTGTGCATACAGGCCCTTAAGAAGGGGTGTATTTCTTTGCCCATGCCGGCAAGAACAGGGTGCCTTATGTTGCCCCTAAAAAGGTGTCACAAGTGTCTTTAGAGCATCAGATACTTATACGTGATGCAGGAATAGTAGGTTCATTCACTGTCCATGCAGTCTCAGCTGCCACTGTAAGCTAGCTCTAGTTCCCAGGGTGAAATATTATATCTCCATGGAGTATTCACCCAGTTGCAGAACTATGTATTGATGGTGATCTCTGACTGTTTCATTCATTCTGGGGAAAATTCTGAAGTCAGATGAAATGGTTGGGTTTTGTTGATGGGTTTCCTGATTTGGTGCAGCATTTCTGCCCCAAAGTAGCAAAAATTTAACTGAATAATGATGAATGGAAGATATATATAAAAAAAAAAAAAAAGATGAAAACAAAACCCCATACCCCAAGCCCCCAAAACTTTAAGTAACTGAACTCTGTTCTCCTTTACAGAAGAACTGTGAGAATTATTCTTCTTTATTAAAAATAAACTCTTATTGGAATGCAAATTTTGATTTTGGTTATCTGTCACGGCCTGCTTTGAAGTTTTTCAGACAAAAATAAATATCTCCATAACAGAGAGGATTATAGTAGTCTTGTTTAGAATCATCTGACTAAGAGTGACGTCTAATCTCAGAATATATAAGGTTTTATTGAGGCCACAGAGACTTTGAAAGAGCTTGACTTTCTTCTGTTTTGTAAATTTTCTATAAATGGTTTAATAAGGTTTTTAGTTCAGCTCCCAAAAAAACAAGGACTAAAACATTTCCATCAACCATATTGTTGAAGTAATAGAAAAGACACATAATTCAATTTAAATAAAGCCGTAGCTAGGTTATATCTTCCTTATCTCAGTGAGAAGTATTTTCCTTTACAATCCAAAATAAATAAATAAATTTCTGTGACTTGGCTTTGAAGGCTTTGCTTGGATAAATCAGGTTTTGGCAGCTCTGTAATTCATGAAACAATACTTCTAGCTCTACCGGAATGGGAGTGGGATGTTTCAAGCTTTATGATTCTGTTCAATTCTGGAGCGTTAATGGGGCTATTTGTAAAGAAAGAAATATAATGAGTTATCACAAAACACAGCAAGAACTCCAGAAAGGGGCAGCCTCCCATCCATCACCCGTTCTAGCGTATTCACAAAAGAACAGGGCAAGAAATCTTGTGAGGACAGTGGGGAATTTTGCTTTTACTCTAACCTGACTTTCACAAATTGTGATGGGCCTGGAACATTATTTTCTTTACAAAATGACCCCAACCTGATCCTAAATTCAAAGTGGGAGAGTGTGTGACAGATTTTTGTGGAAGACACATTGTGCTTGAGAAGACATTATCTTAATTAAGATTTATTTATGAAAATAAAAGTATTAGATCATTTTTATCTGATATAGAGGCTAATTCAGGATGCCGACATTGCCATATTTCTGTGGCGTGTGCTGGTAGGGCTATAAGTAACGTTACCTGTTGTTTCTGTTCTCCTCTATTTTGGAAGTTTATGACTAAGCCTTGAAAAGTTGCTGTGGGTTCACACTTTGACGTATGATTTGGGAAGCTCAGTACAATTTTATTTGAACACTAAAAAAAAAAAAAAAGGCAAACACACTGAGCTGCTTTTTTTGTTTTGTTTTTCATTTGTTTTTTAAGTTGTAGAAGCACAAACAGAACCAAAATTTTAACTGGTGTGTGTTGTGGTGTAGCTGCAGTCCCATCATCTCTCATCACACACAGAATCCCTAATGGAGCCCAAAGAAAGTTTTGAGTGACTGTGGTTTTTAAGAAGGACTGCAGGTTTTACCCCAAAGATAATGAGATAATTAATGTATTTCATAGTATAGCTCAGAGACTGTGAAACAGCTCAGAGTAATGAAATGAAACATGCATACCAAAACAAAGGGCACAGCAGGAAATAGTCTAAAGTACATGATAATCAATTTTCACATTATAAGCTTTTACATCTCTCCTTCCATATATCCCATTATAACAGGGCCTGTTGCTTATTAAAAAGGAAATTGAGATGTCACTAACTGTGGAAGAGCAGATCCTCAGTCAGCATAAATTAGTCTAGTGGCACTGAAGTCAGTCACGCCAGCTGTGGATCTGACTTGGGATCCATTCAGTGTGATCAGTTTTAATCTGCAATTGAGGAGTCTCACTCTTAAAACTGTGTCTTGAAGGTTGGAAGACTAAGGGAGGCTTTTTGGAGCTTCACAGTGTAGAAACAAGAGTTGTGCAGAAGCTTTAGGAAGAACAGAGAGAGTTTCCCACCCTCTTGTGACACCTGGGGAGTAATGCTAGAGTGGACCGCTCCTGAGGACCCTATTTGCATACACTACACTCCCCTTTCCATGGGGCCGTTTCCTTTGGCAGTGTATTTCCAGTGCCTATGAGTATCTGGCTTGGTACCATCTGACAGATATTGGCAAAGGAAAAAAAACAAGGAGATACATGAGGGAGATAATGTTTTTACAGCTGAAGTGCTTTTCCATCTGAACATGGTAAAAACTTGCCAGTTTCATACAGAGTCCACTGTACCAAGTATATGCACTAAGACCTTTATAGAAAATGATGCTCAAAGACTTCTACTGCAGTATCTCTCAGTGTCTCTCCATATAAGATTCGCTGAGCTAGTACACCTTCTCCTTCCTGGCTCAATAGTTTTTCCCCAAGTTAAACCAGCAAGCAGAGGGAGACATTCAACCTCTTATAGCAAGTCAAATGTGTCCTGAAGAGTTTTACCATATAAATAAGGTACAACTGAGACTCCACCCTGTGCAGTGGTATCTGAATGGCATACTTTTGACCTACCTTGGTTGCCCTTCCAGAATTAACTTCACCTTTGCCCTTCCCCTTCTTAATGCAACAGGCATGGACAAACCGTTTGAAAACTTCTGCAAATCCAGTGCTTCCAGGACAGTGGTGAGGTACTTGCTGCTGGGGGTGCAGTTATGTGGCATGCTCATTGATCTCCTACCTCACAGAATTTCTACAGATCTACAAACCTGACCAGTATATTTTTCAGTGATGAGTCCCTCGTGTTTTCCAATGAGAAAATTATTTTTAAACCCGGGCTTTATGGGATTATGCTCTCTACTGTATAAAGGTATATCAACCAATACATGAGAAATGACTCATGTGCTTTGACCCTTTAGCAATCCCCTTAACACTAATGAAAATAGTCTCAGCTGTCATTCATCAAGTATTTGGCATCACAGAAGTAAGAGAAACTCACACGTGAAGATGAAATGTTATGGCAAAGTATTCAACATGCTGCATCATTTTGAGACAGCCATTTCAGCATGTGCCATAAGGCCAAAAGCAGGGTAAAAACCAATGTGAAACACATGATTTCACAGTATCATGAAGCACAACTTGAGAGGCCAATGCGCTGTGGCCTGTAGAGTTGGTGGTAGTAAAATGCACTGAAGGAGGTTCTGTTTTCTGCAGAAGGATATAACCTGTCTTCTGCAGCCATCAAAGCATTTGGATATGGATGGGTAAGATGAGTTAGGCTGACTCATCTTCCCTTAGAACAGAAACCTGAGATCTCTGCTTCCTTCTCACTAATGACAAAAGGCTATGGTTTGCACAACTGTAAAATTACATCAGGTTTTGAAATTGTCAAGTGTTGAACTCTACATAGCTCATGCTATCAGTCTTCATGCAGCAGCATCTGTAAAGTTTTTTATTTTTCCTTAAAAAAAAAGAACATTTAGTACAGTACCTAGTGGCTATCACCATATAATTTGCCTTCTATCCTTCCCTTCACAGCTAAACATTGTATGCTGAAGTGTTTTTCATAGAATCATAGAATGATTTATAATTTCATAGAATGATTAGAGTTGGAAGGGACCTTAAGGATCATCAAGTTCCAATGCCCCTGCCATGGGCAGGGACACCTCCCACTAGACCAGGTTGCTCAAAGCCCCATCCAGCCTGGCCTTGAACGCTTCCAGGGATGGGGCATCCACAGCTTCTCTGGGTAGCCTGTGCCAGTGCCTCACCACCCTCACAGGAAAGAATTTCTTTCTGGTATCTAATCCAAGTCTCCCCTCATCCAATTTAAAACCATTACTCCTCATCCTATCGCTACACCTCCTGACAAAGAGTCCCTCTTAACTCTCCTGTAGGCTTCCTTCAGATATTGGAAGGCTGCTATAAGGTCTCCCCAGAGCTTTCCCTTCTCCAGGCTGAACAAGCCCAGCTCCCTCAGCCTGTCTTCATAGGAGAGGGGCTCCAGCCCTCTGATCATCTTTGTGGCCCTCTACTGGACTCGTTCCAACAGTTCCGTGTCCTATGTCCTATGTTGAGGACTCCAGCTTTGGCCTTAGTACTCCAGGTGGGGTCTCACAAGAGCAGAGTAGAGGGGTAGAATCACCTCCCGTGACCTGCTGGTCATGCTTCTTTTGATGCAGCCCAGGATGCGGTTGGCTTTCTGGGCTACCAGTGTACACTGCTAGCTCACGTTGAGATTGGTTGGTGCTGGTTTTTTGCTGGTTTTTGCAAACCAAATTTTTTCTGGTTTGTGCTGATGCCATGCTCAGCATAACCACTTGTGATCGAATGCAGCTCTGTAGTGAGTCGCTTCAGGGACTCTCTTGCCCATAGCATCTCATTGACCATTTTCCTAATCAAGGTGTAAGGTGAGAAGGATTTAGTCTTGGTACAGCATTGGAAGGGATCCAGGGCAACACTGGATCATCTCCTCTGTCAGAGGAAATGGTGGTGACTCTTTGCCAGCAACCAATTTTAGAGGCAAAGTTGTATAAGTCTAAAATGCTTCTAACTGCAATGGCAGAAAAGCAAGGCCATACACCAAGCCACCTGGCTCTATGGAGGACTTGCTCGTAAAGCCCCGTGGCCAATGGAAGGAGATTGTTCAGGTGGCTTTAAGGAGGAGGCAGGCAGGATTGCTTTATACATTATACATTTCTCAGGCAGAGAAAGCATATTAAGCCTACTGAAGAGAGATTTCCAAGTCAAAGTTATATCAGCCTCTTATACACATTCAGCACAACCTCCCTCCCTCCTACTTGCCTTTGGGGAAGAAGTGTTTTCTTCTTTTGAAAGTTTTGAGATACTTTCAGAGCCACAGAGAGAAACCCTGTGGGACAAGAAAGGATTTGGATATATTTAGAAATATTACAATATAAACATTAAATGTAGAGGATATTCTTCTTCCTTTGATTTATAAGGACTAAAATGCAACTTTCGGCTGCAGCCAATATTTGAGGCAATTACATAGTACAGAGTGGAATAAGGAAGTGCCCTAGCTCTTTGCCCAAATACTAAGAAATTGAAGCTGTGTAGGAGTTAAGTCCAAATTGTTTAGTTTTTTTCCTTTCAGACTTTGGGTGTCAGGGTTTTGAATCTGATCTCTGTTGTAGTCCTTATGTTGTCTCTGCAGAGATCACAGCAACTCTCACAAAGTCAGCTCGAACAGCCCTTTGGGGAATGTCCTTCGGGTTGATACTTTTCCAAACAATGCACAACTACTGAAATGGCTTTTTTACAGTTCCTTGTATCATGCCTCTTTCCCCTCCCACAGTATGAGATGGATGATTGTGTTTGAAAAGGTGTTTTAGATAAGGTATGGGTGGCCAACTGTGCTCTGCTCTTATCTGCAAAGAATAGCTCTTAGAGGTTGGGCACTGTTCTAGTTCATTAGGGACTAGGTGAGTCCTGAGACATACTGAAGCTCCTGAGGGTGACATTATTTCTTCTCCTCTGACACGCACCATGCTTAGACATAGCTCTACATCAAGGCCTTGCCATCTACTCAAATCTCAATTCATGATCTAGACAAGCAGCACTAAGTCACATATATATAAATACTCTAGGGAGCATTCCATTCTGGTCACCTGTGTATGTCCATCCCTTGTCCCCTAACTGCTCCTCAAAGGGACAAAAAACACTTAGAAACACCCCTCAGCCTCTGAATGCCAAACAGATGCTTCTTCTACCCTGCTGTTATAGCATTTGTCTCCATTGTATGCATACACATAGAGCACGTGTGCAGGTAGCATCGGTGAGAATGCTGTGGGGCAACCAAAGAGAAGAATTAAGAAATGCTTTCCAGCTGTGTACAGACAAGAAGAGGTAGAAGGAGAAGCAATGTGTGGAGCTGGTGCCTGTGACCTGGACCATTTGCACTAATCAAGTAATCAAGTTGTTCCTCCTGCAACAGTAAGTAAGGACTGTATCTTTCTTGCAGTCTGGGGAGAAGTGGTGGCACCTCTCAGCCCTCAGAGACAGGAACTCAGCTAAAAAAAGTCTACTCTGGGTGCAGTAGGGAAGAAAATCCATCTGTCTAAGTTGCCTTAATAGGGCCTGGGGACCTGCCACTGTCAGACAAATTCTTGGCACAGGGCTGGTGTTGCCAAGAGCTCCGCTTTCCTTCTGTCTATTGTTGCTAGGAGGATAGAGGAGAGATAAGAACTGAGCAGGGTTCTGTGTAAATGGTCCTTCCTCAGCGTCTTTCAGTTTAGCTTTCACTGACTGAGGCCTCCAAAGTACTTAGCATGAGTAAAGTTTTTGAAAGCATGAGTAATTTAGGAGATTAAAAGGCATTTTCGAAAGTGTCGACTTTTCAAAGTGCCTAATTTTCAGCGACTTTCAATGAGGTTTGGGAATCTTAAATCATCTGGTTGCTTCAGTGAATAGCACTGTTGATTGCAGTGTAATGCATCATTGGTTGGTATCCTGCTTATGTCAGAGGTCAATGCTGAGTGACTCTGAGGAGGGTGTACAAATTCCCATCATCATGCAGTGGCAGGGAAATTCTTCCTGTCCCTTCCTGGAGGTGGCTTGGAGAGCTCAGAGTACTTCTGAGTTTCTGGGATAATTACATGAAGATACTGTAGGAGGAGTTCAGTCAGGCTTCTTTTTAAATTACCTGTGTTTTCTTCAGATTTTAATGACAAGTGTGTGTGTCATTAATGACGGTGCTGTATCAAGTTTTACTCTGACAGATTTTACACCTTTTTTTGCATTTCTTATATAGCTTTCTGTCATGTCTTTGTTCTGTTTTGTGCTAGGAGGCTCTATCTATCCATGTATTTTTATTAACCTATATAGATATAATTTAACATATAAAAGCTTTCACTGTAAAAATTGTAGGCTTCCTATGTGTGTCTGGTCTTTGAAACAGTCGTGTGAAGCACTAAATACCTTGCTGGATTGTAGGCTCACAGAGGAAGAGATGCACATTTTTAGGAGGAGGAAGGGCTCAGCATTTGCATTTGGATGCATGTCTTATGGCTTTAGAGCTCTTTAAACTCCTGAATGGAGCAACTCCAAAGTTCAAAGTGGTGTGATTTTTGGCAGAGTTTTTTTTTCCTAAGACTACTTCTTCAGGGCATAAAATATTCTGCCCTCAGTGCATGTACATAACTCTCATTGGCCTTAAAAGAAGTTACATGCCTACATCAAAGGAAGGATTTACCCCATAATGATTCATCTTGAGCCTGACAGGCAAACACAACAGTGGAGAGCTCACAAGCCAAAGCTCCTGAGCTAGAAGGAAGGCAGAGTTCAAATCTCTGCTGATCAGCCACATTGCAGCTCCAATTTTCATCAGTTTTTAATTTCTGTAATTGTTTAAGTATAGTTGGGATCAAGCCATGTGTTCTCCAGCTGCTAGAAGAAACAGTAGGAATCAAGCAGAGAAGGTAGCTCTTTAACATCTCATGTGGGAGGTAAACCAGGGTCAGATTAAATTGTGATGCTTTTTTCCTGGAAAGTGGATCTCCTTATCCCTGGTGTTATGCTGGAGACACAGAGCCACAATATTCTAAAGGAAATTAGAAATACCTTTTTATTAAAAGTGATTGCAGAAAGTCCTGGGAAGGAATGTGTTAATGACTGGTGATTGAATGCAGTGGTTTGCAAGCTCTAAGCAGCTTTAGTGTCTCCTACCACAGCCCTGATTTAAAATTCATAAATGCTAATCCTCCATAATTTACGGTTTAAAAAGCAGCCCCACTCACAGGCCCTGTGGCTACAGCTCTGTCAGAGTAATTATGCCGCCAAGCTGAAATTGGACTACTAACTGAGATATTAAACAGGGTAGGAAATCCTCTTCCCTGGCAGCCTACCCAATTATTCCAAATAAGCAAACAGATTAGTGAGTAATTTTCCAGTTAAATCTGGTGATTGGTGCCAGAATTGTATGTTAAATATTCAGAAGTAAATAGATTAAAGATGAAATGTCCCCTTTTCTCAAGCTTAATTTAGTGTGTATATTAAAACTTTTTAGGGGTAAAAAAAATCTTCATTGAAGTGCAATGTGCTTGCTTTGAAAACAGAACCTTTCCCAGCCTGTTTGCACTCGGGGCAGTGCCGTTCATTAGCTGGGGGACGTTGTGCCGAGGGAACCTTGTGCCACATTAGACACAGTATCAGTCCTGCTGTTTCTTTATCCCTCACCTTGGAGGAGCCCTCCTGGGTGGCAGCGCTGTGAGACTGCACAGGACTCTGCTTGGGACCATCGGGGACAACGTTTCTCTGGGGGCTGGGTGATGGCTGTGCGCTGTAGAGTGCTGCTGATTCGGTATTTGGCAGGAGAGTAAGTGTAGGAGTGCTACCTGCCCCGGTCATTTTGGTGATCTTTTTGGTAGTGTGCTTTGTAAAAGTTAATAGTAAAGGTGGGCATTTGTTACTCATTCTGGTTCTTGTGGCCAGGATGTATTTTTTGTTTCTAAATTCAGCCTGAATTTCCCCACTGACCTGCCCAGAGATCATTTGACTGGGACCCAGAATGAAGGGAAGATGGAGACAAAAGGAAGGCAAACATGGACTGAATGGCCAACACACACAACTGCTGTGTGCAGGGGCAAATGGCAGGGGAGGACGCAAGGCAGCTCAGCTGGAATAATCCAGGAATTTGAGCAGTCGATCTGTCCCTCTGCTGCCCCCACACCACAGGCTAGATGTAGTCACCCCAGAGCTGAGTCAAGAAGCGAGTGAATTGAAGGGGGTGTGCTCTAACTGAAGAGGTCAGTAGCTGAGGAGTGCTGTCCTTGGAGAGGCTCCTGGCTCTGCGCTGCTTAAGAAACAAGCTACAGCTTGTGGCACTTCTCAGGAAGCAGAGCCAGCACCTCTACCCCTAAGAGCTGGGGTGGTAGATGCTTCACAGACCCAGGCTTGGCTGTTTGCTGCAGGGACTACAATGGTAGATAGACTCTAGGAAGCCCAGGCAGTGCATAATGCGTTTTAGGACTGCAAGATTCTTTCTAAAAGGAAGTCTGAGGAAAATGTTTTCATATTCATGGATTAAAGCAAGGACTTGTACCTATTTGCTGGAAACGTGTGCAGGTTTCAATACGTAACAGTGGTGAGGAGAAGCTGCATTTGAGGAATATGAATAGTTTTAGCACCTGATGGAATATCCTTGGAAGCTGTTCCAAGGATCTCAAATACTATAAACAATATTTTATGCCATTTCTAGTGTTTTCTCCAAAATACTAAAAGTTTGTTCTTCTAAGGACGAGTACAGTCCTCTCACTTAGAAAGTGAAGCCAGAGGAGCGCTACTTGCTTATCAGGAGGTTGAGGTACAATAGTCCTGGGACTTAGTGCTTCATAGTGCCTCCTGAAAAGGCGGAGTTCTGTTCTTCACTTCAGGAAAGAGTTAAACTGAAGCAGGGTGAGGAAGTTAGTGTAATAGAGTTGCAAAATATTTCGTGATCATCCCCCTACCCAATTAAGCTTGCACCACCAGCTTTTGTTGTTCCTGTCACTGGGGAAGGAGAGGGGTTGAAGGGATTTATGACCTTCAGTGTTAGGTATGGCTTGGTCTATTGGGCAGGTGAGAGGAGCAGTTCATTCTCAGGTCTGAGTTTAATATTTTCAGTGTTTTAAGGCATGATGCATTCTCTAGAGTGGGCAATTTGAGTTTTTAAAAATAAACTTGCCAGCACTGGCTGTTTTAGGATAGGTGGGATGCATAATCTCTGTCCTTCCTGAGAAAGACCAGGTTTTGATGGTGGAGTGGTGGTCAAGGAATCAGGTCCCCATCTTGAATAACTTGTTCATGAAAAAGTCTGCAACTGTTATACCTGAAGGAGGGCTTGGATCAGCCCCTCTCGCACCTGGGCACAGCACGCTGAAGGAGGCTGAAACTTTCTAGCCATGGGCCCATAGATTTGCTTTCCCACTTGGAAGTACAAGAGCTGTAGGTAATGCTAAACACGTGCCTAGAAAGGATTAGTGCTCAACTCCTGCACATCCCAGAGGGTTTTTCTTCTGCTGCATCCTCCCTGGAGAGGCTTTTTCACCTCATCCCTCTGCTGGAATGTGCCTTAACGACATAATCGAGCTCATAAAAATTAAGTGGTGTGCAATCATTAAAACAAAACAAAAAGACCCTAACTAAATTTTGTTCAATAAATTCTCTAGAATCAATCCAGTTACGTTCTTATTACTGTCAGAGCTCACAACATAGTTTCTCTTTCTGTGTTTCACAAGGCTGTAGGGACTTTTGTTAGGTTTGTTAGGTTTGGTTTTTTCCCACACCATTACGACATTTTGGTTTGGTACAGAGAAGTGTTAAAGCCAAAACTAAAATTATTTTTTTTTTAGCTTGTGAAGATCCTTCATATCAAATCTAAAGGTTTTTCTGTTCAAACCTGGAATAGATAGAGGGATGGCTGTTGGGGGACCCAGAATGAGTTACACTGCTGCAGACAGAGCCCTGTGAATGCCAGGTAGTTAGATCCATAGCACTAGAAATATAATTATACACAATTTCTGCCTCTCTGATAAGCTCACCCAGTGGGGCAAAAGATGTGTTTCCTTGCTTATTTTTGATGAGGATGGTAACAAAATGTGAAAATTTGTGGCATTCTGTCTGCACAGATCCTTACTATACCCTCTTGCTGCCATAACCTGGCAATTCTGCACATTTCAGACCTTCTGTGTCTTTAAGGAGAGCTGTGAATCTTATTGCTTCAAAGTACTCAAAATGCCAGCAAATTCCAAGTATCTTGCAGCTCCTGTCTGCTGCCCTGTCCCTCTAACCCAGGGATTTTACATTTTTTCTAAATATGACAGAAGTCACTTAAAGGATGTCATTCTCAGACAGGTTTGTCAGTTGGGCTCTTAGAAGAAACCATTTGAGATTTCTATACATTAAAAGAGAATGTTTTCAATTGGTTCCTGATTCTTTCAATTTAAAATCTTCTCTATACATATACTGCTTTCAACTTGCCTGTTAAGTCTTTGTGGTCAGCCTGGGGTTTAGGTACTTTCGGATTAATCTTTCTAAGTTTGTGAGGGACCATCACTTGGATTCTAGCAAGTAAATGGACATGAAGCAAAGAGCTGGATGTAAAAATTACCATTATGGAATAGGTCAAATATCCATTCACCAACTGTAGTTTCTATTCTGGCCTCTGTAAACAGCTGTTTCTGAAGACTTTGAGCAGGCTGGATTCATCTTATTGGTTTCACCCACTATATTAATCTAGCATTTGGTTAGTGAAGGAGTTGTTATTAGTCTCTGGTTTTGCTTGTTCTTAATTCCCAGAAACACAGTGCTTAGTGGCTGTTACCAGAGAAATCTCTGTAGTGAAAATATTGATAATATTTGGTTGTGTCTTTAGACTTGCTTATGTGCAATCCATTTTAAAAAATTAAAATCTCTCTCATATGCTTCCTCAATGATATCCTGCTACAGTGAGTTCCAAAGGTTAATTACATGTTTTGCTCAAAGCTATTTCTCTAATAGGGTCCTCAGGATGAAGGTTGCTGACCCTTTTAAGCCAGTGAACTAAAGCAAAGAGAGAAATAACCCACTGAGGCTGTTATCCTGTGGGTGGCTATTTGTCTCTCTCAGTTCCTTTTCATCTGGGTAGCCTTACTGAAAAGACAAAAAATCAAGCTTCCTCTCAAGAAGGTGATGAGACTGTATTTGCTGGCATCACGTAAATAGAGATTAAGCCAATGGTTTCCTTGTCGTTTTCCCTAAGTGTCAGATTTTTGGCTTTGAGAAGAGGTTGTGCTGAGATTACTGTTCCTCACCACTGGGGACCCTTCTGGTGCTCCACAGAGGTGCCTGTACAGCCCTGCCCTGAGCAGGCTCAGCTGCCCTGGGTGTTTCCTCCGTTGCCTTCTGAGGTTTATGGGTAGCTGAGAGGCAGACCTGAGTTCTCTGTTGCCAGTTACATCCACAAAAAATAATTATAAAGTCGTAATAATAGTAATTATGAAAAGTTGGTATGTGAACTATTATAGGAGCTTCACCCCTAAAAACAATGGAATGTGATGTTATCCACCTGAGGGTGTTAAGAGAGCTGGCTGATATCATGAGGCTGCTCTCCATAATCTTTGAGAAGTCATGGAGAGCAGGGGATGTCCCAGAAGAAGGAAGAAAGCTAATGCCACCCTCATCTACAAGGAGGGTTTAAAGGAGGATCCAGGAAAATATAGGCCCATCAGTCTTACTTCAGTCCCCAGGAAAGTTATGGAATAAATCCTCCTGGGGACTATCATACGTCGAGTGAAGTATTTGACTGGGAAAAGACAGCACAGATTCACCAAGGACAAATTGTGCTGGGCAAACCCAGTCGCCTTCTACCACAAAGTAATCTGCTAGGTTGATGTGGGGTGAGTGGCAGACATTGTCTACCTGGATTTCCCCAAGGTGTTCAGTATGGTTCCCCACAGCCTCCTCCTAGAGAGCATGATGCATTACAGTCTAGACAGGTGGTCTGTGCAGTAGGTGGTAGTAAATCGCTCTTTGTCAAACTGGCAACATGCTACAAGTGGGGTCCCCCAGGGATAAATATTGGGCCCAGTGATGTCTAATATCATTATAAATTATCTGGATGATGGGATCAAGTGTACCTTGATGGAGTTTGCTGATGATACCAGAGTGGAGAAGTGGACACTTCAGAAATGAGAGAAACCTTGCAGGAAGACCTAGTTAGACTGGAAGAGTGGGCTAACAAGAACCTTATGAAGTTCAACAAGGACAAGAGTAAGGTCTTGCACCTGAGAAAACAGACTGGGATCTACCTGGCTGGGGTGCAGCTCTCTGGAAAGGGACCTGTGGGTCCTGATGGACAACAAGCTCAACGTGAGTGAATAGTTTGCTCCAGTGGCGAAGAAAGCCAACAGAATGCTGGGTTGCATCAACAAGGACACCACCAGCAGAAATAAAGAAGTCATTACCCCACTCTACTCTGCACTTGCCAAGACACATCTGGAATACTGTGGTCATTTCTCATCCACACTATATAAAAAAGAAGTGGACAGGCTGGAGAAGATCCACAGAAGGGCCACAAAGATGATCAAAGTACTGGAAAGCCTGCCAGATGAGGAAGGGCTGAGAGAAATGGGTTTGTTCAGCCTTGAGAAGGATTAGACCTTATCACCATGTTCCAGTATGTAAAGGGTGGCTACAAAGAAGATGGAGACTCCCTTTCTACAAAGAGTCACATGTAAAAGATGAGAAGTAATGGGTACAAGTTACTCCTGGGGAGATTTGACACAAGAGGAAAATTTTTCACAATGAAATTTTTCACAATCAGCCATTGGAATAATCTCCCCAGGGAAGTGACAGATTCCCCTTAATTAGACACTTAAGATTCAGCTGGACAGGGCACTGGATCATCTTGTCTTGACCATGCTTTTGCTATGAAAGGTTGGACCAGATGATCATTGAAGTCCCTTCCAACCTGGTATTCTATGAAATGCATTACCCCTTTGCTGTATTTTAAATGCTTCTAAGTGTGAATGTAAGTAGAATTTTTTTTTTGAAACTTGGAACAGAATGCCATGAACAAGAGTTCCTTAAAGGGATAAAAAGCATATAATTTAATGTGTTTATCACATTTAATCTTAAAAACCTGCAATCTTATGTACTTTATGTATCTATTTCCCTTGAGGAAAGCAGATAAGGGCATCTGGTGCTTCAGCAGCTCATGCCAGTTAAAATGAACCTGAAATGGAAAACATTGTTGTAAATAACATACAAGTAGCCAGGAACCCACTCTCATTAGCTAAGATGTGCTAGTGGCACTGTGAATATTTTAAGAGAGCCTTGCTGGAATTGGGATCAGGAAGGGTTTCCAGTCTCTCTGGTGACATTAACTGGATGCCAGGACAGCCTAGACCTTATGGACTCATGGTGCATTCAAAACTGATTTTTCAGCCTTTACACTTGTTCTAAGGTTACAGGAAAAAGAGAAAAAGGCTTCTGGAGTAGCTTTCCTGAACACATGGCCAGTCACAGCCAAGTCTTCTGTTTCTAGTATGATGTAAAAGATAGCTCAAGAGATTAACTGATATTTGTCATGCTGAAGAGGCCAGCTTTGTATTTCCGCTTGAAATAGTCCTCTGAAGCACTGTTGCATATGACGGCTGATGAGGACAGGTTCCAGACTCGTGCATCTCCCATTAAAGATACCCCACTGTCCAAGCAGGAAAAGAAAGCAAGAACCACTGGTAGTTCTGAATTACAATGTAAGATTTATAAGGAGAGATGATATCTCTTAAGTAACTGGGTCCCAGACCATTTAAGGCACTACAGACTTCAATCAGTGCCTTGAAATGTATTTATAAGCAAATAGAGCCAGGAGTGTTTTGTGCTACTAGGTGAGTTTAGCAGATCACTTAAGCATTACTTAACACTTGCTAAGTCCACTGCACCTAAGGCATACTCTGGATATGATGAACTTTTTGTCCATAAAAAGTCCCCCTCTGGATAATGTAGTACCACTTTATTGCTAAGGGTCCTTTTGCATCTGTCTGTCTCAACAACAAAAACCCTGGCATTAGAGCTGCCGTACTCTACCTGTGCTGTTTGTGTGATGGGTCTGCTAAGTGTATAAATCTTAAGTGATAGAATTCTGTAATATACAGTATAACAATTGGCAAGTGTTGTACATTTATTTTCACAAGTGAGGGAGTGACCCATAACTCACATCCATCACAGTATATGAAAGCACAGCTCACTGTAGTATAGCAAGCAAGGGAATCATTCATACACAGGATGTTATTCACTTCAACCTTTCCCCTTTCCTGAACACAGTCAGGATCTATATGTCTACTGCTGCATGCTCTGTGTGCTGGCATAGATGTATGATGGCATCACAAAAACTGGAAGGGGAATAAATGAGATAGGAACAGAAAGGAGTGTCGGTAAACGTTGTCTGAGCTGATAGAAATTTAAGTGGTCAGGCTTGTCAAGGAGAAGGAAAACTGCAGGGGCTAGAGAGTGACTGAGATTAGAACTGACTTTTGGAGAAATGGCAGTTGAGATAATACTTTTCAGTTCAAAAAAACATGGGTGGTGGCATAGGGTGAGCATGGGAGAACTGGAAATTAAAACACCAAATAAAATGGAAATGTGTTTGATGTAGGGAGCAACAAAGTTATGTTTCATCCTTTTAATTCTGTTCTGGTTCCTCTGTCACTGTCCCCAAATTTAATGCTGTACTTTTCAACAGAACCTCCATCCCATAGCAATTTCTGTGAAAAATCTCCTTCACAAAATAGCCAAAGCGGCTGAGGAGAAACATTACTTTGGGAACTTCATCAGTGCCTGGTACCTAGCTGCTTTCACCCAGCTTGCAGAGCCCCTCTATACTCTGCAGGAAGTCTCTGTTTTTATCTCTGTATCCTGTGAACAGTGAAATTATCTTTAATTAGTTGTATACTGAAACACCAAGCTACCTAGAGAGATTGTGACTGGGCACTTCTTTCTTAGAAACTGTGCACGGGAAGAAGAACTCTGTCCCATATTTCTGAACAAGCAGGAGAAAAAAAGCAGTGGGTATGGTTATTTCCCATGTGGAGTGATTTCATGGATTTGCCAAGGGACATACAGGAATAATGTGTTGGAAGGAAGAAATTAGCCTGGATCTCCCAAAACTCAGTTTAGCAGCATAATTGTAAGATACACTTCCTTCATAATTGCATCCATTTGAAGCACAGTTACCACTCCATAGCCTACACTTGGATAGAAGGTTTGGGAGATGGAGAAGGAGGCCACAAGGATAGGCAGTTCCAATAGGAAAGAAACAGTTTCTCAGCAGAAAAGTTGAGAGCTGCTGGCTTGCTTTTACGAGTGTAATCAGTTTGCAGCTTCTGAAAGGGTTTAGTAGTAGGTTTTACCCTCCACTCAGGTCCTAGCCTGCAGCAAAAGTTACAGATAACCCAGCACAGCTCAGACATGAAGGATCTCATGTGTGCCATGGGGTAGGAGGAGGTAGTGCCCAGGCATTTCTGACCTTGATGCTGAGGCAACTTCTTACCTTCAGGACTGACTTCCTTTGCTGTAAATGTAACCCTTTTGTCATCTGCACTCCGCTCCCCTTTGTCATTGCTCTGCTGGACTCACATCCTTGAACTTAGAGCACAAAAAATCCCTCTGGTTTTTGAACTGATGCTTTGTTTGTTTTTTCTATTTGGTCGATGCTGGGATCAGGGATGTCAACTTGTTCTATTTGCTTTGACAGGAAAATGTTTTCAGAGTTCATTAGGATGGCATCAATTCTAACATTTGGCACACAAACATTTGATGACCTTCATGTGTGGGAAGAAATATGTAGGCAAAACTTCCATTAGTTTGAAAAAACGCTTCCACTCAGCACCATTCCAATTTCTGAACTGCAGATTCAGCCTGAAGTTTTGAACAGTCCCTGTTTGTGACCTGTGAGCAGGCTCCAGGCATGGAGCTGCAACTGAAACTATTGGGAACTGCTGCATGCCAGCTCTGGGCTGAGCTTACAGTTGGATCCAACTCTCCACTTACCTGTAAGGAAGGTGCTGCCAACAGCCAGTTTCCTCCTGACTTGGTGAGCTGAGCTAGTAGAGTTGGTCCAGTGTAAACACAATGGTAACTGCATCCTATGCCTCCCAGTGCAGAAAATTCCTAATGTTTTCCCAGTAGTTCCCTTCAGTGAAATGATTTAATTTGGCAACTTTGGGCTCATTTTCATCAATTACAGGACTCGTTAAAAGAGCTGGACTGGCTGGAGTTGCTAGCAGCTGAACCTCTGGGCTTATCCACAGAAAAGGAATAGCAGGTGTTGGCTTTTCCCTCTTCAGTGCATCTGCCTGATGATAACAGAGTCACTGTCTCTCAAAGCGGGAGGGAAGGTGAATGTTCCTGGCTTCCTATGGACTCTAATAGTGAGGGGCCAAGTATTAGCAAGACCTTTTGCAGTGAAGAAACCTCTTCAATAGTAGCTGAGCTCACCAAATTACTCTCACAGTGACCACTGTGTGTGCTGCTGACAGCCTCTGGTTACCTCTGTCCCATAGGATTAGCAAGGACAAGGCAAAAATGTTGAAAATAAGAGTCCCAGTATTTGCCACTATTTGTCCTTTGAGCCTTCCAGCTCCCTCTGCCTTAGAGCTGTAAAAATACTGCCAAACCAGTCAAACAGGCAGTTTTTCTTACTGCCTGTCTACAGCCCTTTCTTCTGACCTACCTTAGCTCTTATTTACTTTTTTTAGGATTCACCATGTTTTTATGTTTTTCTCTCATATCCTGTAATCAAGGGAAAGGTGTCTCTGTGGATAGAGGAGATTTGTACTCGGCCTTTGTTTGATGTTTGCTTTTTCCTAACGGTGCTGCCTGCTGTAAGAAAAGCCAAATGCTGCCCATATGTTGTCGTGCTCCCTTAAATTATGGAGGGTGAACGTTTATGGCTGCTCTTGCTGTTGCTCTTTCTTCATACTCTTCTAAATGATATGTTTTCACAAGCAATTACTGAGATAGGGAGTCCAGACTGTTTTTGAGGTGTGCCACTTAGTGGCCTACACATAAAAATGGGAGACAGGAGGAGGAGGATGGCAGAGGCTTAATACCATGCCTTGCTTAAGAGAATGTCCTTCAAGTGAGCAGAATTCTCCACCTTGTAAAAGTATGACTTTAATTTTGCCTTTCAAATATGAACTAAGCAGGGCTGTCAACACATACTGTGTTCTTCCTTGTCAAACCATTTCACTTATTCTGTCAGCTGTAAACAGCTTAAGAGGCATGTCATTCCAGCATTATTATAGCACTTTTAGATTTGTTTTTAGATTGGGTCTGTATCTGTTCCTGCAAAAGGTGTAGATAGAGAGATGACATGGGTTATTTATTGTGTTACTGTAAAATGCTACTTGCTGTTTTGTGGTAAGCACAGAGTAACTCCATTTCAAATAATGGTCACTGCAGAGTAATAATCCTGTAGTACCATGTTAATGCCATTGCCATACTTTGTCAAATCAGTTGTGTCAGTAGAGCAGTGCACTTATTTCACTGTGGGTATATATGGCCTCATACTTCATGCGAAGCTTTCTTTCCCAGGAGATCAGGGAAGCAAAATTAAGACGCCTGGAGAAAGAACTCTGATCAACAGGCTCTGTTTTTTCAAAAAGTTGCTTTACATATTCAAATAAACAGTGTTTAAGCTGTCGATGACAGCTTAACTACTTCATCCCAGAACGTTTTGACAAGTGATTTTCAACGTTTTGGTTTCTCAGGATTTTGACAACCCAAAAAAAACCATGAACTGATTTTATATGTCACATGTTTAATTTATTTGAGATGCATGTATTATGTTGCAGAAGCAACAACGAGGGAGTTAAAGGACAGGGTGATACACTCCATATTTATGATCATCAGCTTCTTCACTGTGTCATTACAGGAGAAAAAATGTTCAGAGATATGGGATATGCAAAGCAGTCAAACTTTTATTGCCAACTCGTCTGGACTGTGATTTATACAAATTGCTGGTGCGATTTCTCTATGACTGCACTGAAATCCATGGAACTGGACCCATTCTCAGTGCAGGGAGCCTTAGCTGCCTCGCTTGTACGGGTCTTGTGCTGTGTGTGCTGGCTGCGTGGCTGTGGAGGGCAGTACAAAGGGGGTTTAATGTCGCCTGGGTTCTGACCAACAGCGAAGGAGTAAAGGTAGAGGTTTTCTCACTAGAAATGAGTGAATTTCTGTCCTTTGATATTCCATAGAAATATCACAAACATGTAAACTGAACTTCACTTCAACCCCAAACTGAAATGTTTCAAAGACAATTTCTTTAATACTTCTTTGGGACTTTTCTTAGGTGTTCTCCAATTTTGAGTTGCTGTTTTTTCTATGTCTGCATTAAAGCAGAAAAAAGATGGGGTACACCTTCCTGGGCCCTTAAACAAGAAGTGGGGGAAAATACAGGTAGAGAATTGCTTCTGTAAAATTTCTAGGCTATGTTAGATATTGAGAAATGTGAATAATTTCACTGAAAAAAAAAGTTCACATTTCTACATCATACCTTGAAACCTTTTGGATATTATTTAATGTCTGTTGGTACTTCTATCATGAGTGCTCGATATGATGGCATATTAGCATAATTGAAAAATTCTCGTTCATCCTCTTCAAAACTCAGGGTATTGCTATCCTTTTTCTGCACCAGAATGTCACTTACTTTATTGTGTAACAGAGTTATTTCCATCAGTACTAAGCAGTACATATATATTAAAATATACATATAATTTTTTTAAGTAGGAAGACCTATTTTATTTTAACTATAGACATCAAGTTAAAAAAAATGAGTATAAATTATTATTTTATAATAATGCTGTATATACACAAATGAAAAGCCACTCATTCTAAATAAAATTTGAAACTTTTACTTATCAAAAGTTGATTTTTTTTCCCCCTAAACAAGCACTATTTGGAGCTCTTTCACAAAATATCTTTCATGCTTTACTTAGTTATTAATGTGTGCTTTTTAAATGTCAGTTTCCCATAAATTGAAAAATCTAATTTCAGTTAATCAAAGTGCTAATGATGGACACTATAGGTGGCTTTTCAGACATCTAAGGGCCAAGGTACATGAGGCTGTTCAAGATAGATGTCCGGATAGTTGAAGATAAAGCTCAGATAAATAACCTTCCCAGAGACCCTGTGAGCAGTGCAGAGGACAAGTTATTTGCCTTCTCTAGGGTTAGTTGCTGCAACTTTCTTTTGATACCTATTAAGTAATATCTTTCTGGCAATTTGGGATTTTTAGCAGATATTTAGTATCTGACTAAATTGGACACGAATCAATTGCATTGGCAGGCTACGGTGTGATCTGCAGTCTGTTAATTTTGGGAGGGGGAAGGAGAAGTGTGGACTTGTGAGGAGCAGTTTCAGGGATACCAAGGCCTGATGTAGAGTGCAAAGAGAGAAGGAATCAGCCAGTAACTTCCATTCATTCTTCAAGAAGTCGTCTGCTCTGTTGGCTATCTGTAGTTAATACGTTCATTAACAGAGTGAAGCAGGGAGTTGGCGAGGAGCACAATGAAGTTACATGTATAGCGTAGCACAGCACATTGGCTGTGTGAGAAGCTGTCACGGTGTCTGTTAGTGTGCAAATTGCCAACACGCCACTCTGGTGTTACCTTAACTGTAGTGTGGGACTACCTGAGTAGGCACTCCTCCTGAGTCCCCAGCACTGCAGCGTAGCACAACCAGCAGACAAGACAGCCCTGCCATGCCTTCCAGAAACACAAGAGTCCACGGTAGCTTGCTGGCAAGCCAAGAGCAGGCACTTTTTGTTTGGTTTTCTCCTAATGGAGAGGTGAAAATGGGAGGAGACATGACAGCTCTTGACAGTGCTGAGAGAGACAGAGCTGCCTGCATCAGGAAAAAATTTGCCACTTTTGCAAGAATGAGTGGTTAGAAAAACAAAAAATAAGCATTTTCAATATATTACAAACAACATTATCTGCCAAAAGGGCAAGATAATTATCTTAATGTGATTTTTGACCAAGATAAATTTATCTTATTTTATAAACTGGCTAACAATTTGAATCTTATGCAAAACCTAGAAATAAATCTAAAAAATATGATAATGTAATAAAATTGAAATTATTAGCAGTCCAAGTGCCATTCTCGAGGCGGTAAAACCTTTTAAGTTCCAATAGAAAATAGGCTAGTAAAACTGGAGTAAGTTACTCTACTTTAATCACTTGATAAATAGCTACAATGTTTGGAAGAATTGATAGTGTCATTATAGCAACATCCCTTTTTATAAACAGCTTGCTGCTGATTTGATTCTAATTGCTGCCAGAGGAACAGTATCAAAGTAGTATTGCTCCAGCAGTGTAACCGGCAGGGTGAGTAGGAGGGGGATTAGTTGCCTGAAATGAAGGAAGTGGAGTTTTTTTGAAGGCATGGATTCTAATTCCGGGAGTGATAGAGGAGGCAGAGTAAATTCAGGGATGGGAGAAACTACAGGGAAAATGCACAAGGAAGAGAACACAAGAAATAGACAAAACAGGCTCCTCTGAGCACACAAAACAGCGGAAAAAACAGTGAGAGAAGTCAAGAGATTTGAGCATGAACTTGTGTTTGCTTTCTCACCAGAAAGAGTTCTCCTGCTGGCCTGGTGTGTGGCCCTGTCAGCAAGCCGCATCTGCAACCTCGCTGGCTCTCAGCTCTGCTCTACCACAGACATAATGGCCTCATTTGCAGTGCCCATTTCATAAATGGCTTTCCAGTATGGATGTCTTCATTTCTTGCAAGTCCAGTATCAGACACCAAAGGCAATTTTAAAGACATTCTTACTTATTAATTACAATTTCTTTGTATACTTCTAGACACTGTCTACCTTCTGGTGCTGTGAATGCACCTAAAAATGAAGACTACTTTTGCAAATTTGATACGTAGCAATGCTATACTTAAGTTCTTATTCTGAAAATCCTGGATTTGACCCTTCTTGGGCTGCAGAGCTATTGAGGAGGTATCAGCTTTATACTGATGACTCTGACATTTCAGGGCAATACATTTATATTTATGTGGAAAAAAAAATCTCTACATCTCATGCTTCTACGCTGGGTTTTCTTCCAAAAACTACTAAGATATTTTCTTATTTTCTTATTTTGTGAATGCTAGCAAGAAAGGCAGGATTGCATAAGGAGAGAAGAAAAGGAACATGTTTAATAGTTCTGTCATGTTAGCAACAAACCCAAGAATAAACAGAAATGCAAAGGGGAGAAGTACTTATCTTTTTACACAAATCATGCGATAAGCTTCTCCCATAAAGATTGTGGGCTAAGTGAAATATGTAAAATAGCTTGTTGAAGAAAAAATTGGTTCAAGTGGGACTGAATGGCTCAAGAGATTAGTGATGGGATAATAGCTTTTCTCCATTTAAGTAGTAGACCAGTTCAAATCAATTCTAGGTCTCTAGAGACTGAAAGGTGTTGCTATCCTGTGACTCCTTCATAGTTATTTGAAATGATTTTTTGGTCTCAATCCCATCCTGAGTTGCGAGAAAATTATCCCCAACCCAATCAGCACTGAATTACTCTGAACTAACTGTTATCTCCTCCCCCTAAAGATGCTCAACCTTCAAGGCTGTGTGTATGAATGGTAGTTGTTTTATTTAGTGCTACATTGCTGGTCAGAAAGATTTTCTGTGGAATGGACAGATTGCACAAAAAAAGATATCCTGGAATACGATACAATGTAAAATTGTTCTTTAAAAAAAAAAGTTATAATTTGTTCTTTTAATGCAGATTTCTTGGGAGAACAGGGCCACTTTCGTACATCTTCAGCTACCCCTCACTTGCACCCAGATCTGTACCTCTTCCACAGTGGACAAGCATGCCTGTCTGCTCTCCTCCCCGCAGACTTTCCCCTACACAAATGTAAATCATGAAGCAGGTCTACAACTTAGGAAACAGCAATTACTCATAAGTAACAACTGGAAAATTCAAATTGGTGGCTTGCCCTCCAGGTTTGTTTTGGAGCATCTATTTAATGTGTGAAGCTGGCCCAGAGAAGTGGTGCTAGAGACATGCCAACTTGTAGCAGCTTGGGATTTTGCTTATCAATTTTATTCTGAAAGTTTGTAACAAATAAAATAGCAGACATTGATCATTCTGCCAAATGTAAAGATTAAGCAAACAGTAAGTATCAATGCTTACCAATCCGAGGAGGATTTGGATCTTTTAGTGGCTATAACAGTAAGTCTAGAGCTAGTGAACCACATCAGAGTTCATATTATTCAATGTACCAAAGAAAAAAGAGATCTGAGGTTATTAGAGAAAAATCCCAACAGTTCTGTGTGTATGACTGCTCGGGAAAAACCAAATAAGATATTAGAACAATACAAAGGTGTTGGAGAATTGAAATCACCTAGCTGTACTCACATTTTCTATAGAACTGATGCAATATGGATTCAGTTGTGGTTGCCTTGCAGGAGAAATTTTATTTTTGCCTTAGCCCAGACAGCTCCAGGTTTAAGAACCCTCATTGGAAGGGAAGGCTAAAGGGGTTAAGGAAATAAGGCGCAATAGAGGTGACCTATGGGAACTTTCATTATTATATGGAGCCTTGATGAGTGAAATGAGAGGAATTACTCTCCATCATGAAAGGCTGAAATGTCGAGGGAGCAATCGCAAATTAATCTATTAAGAATAAGTAGGAGACTGAACAGTGTGACTCAAAATGATGGAAATATATGGTATAAACTGCACTGTATAGTCACAAAGATTTCTAAGCACAACCTTGAAGACACCCACCAATGTTTTTACACTGAAACAAGGATTTTTATATATGCATATATGTATTTGAGACACAGTATAAGTGGAAAAAATGGGTCTCTTTCTACTCAGCTACTCCCACTATTTGTAATGACTGGGCTTGAATGAGAAGTTCTGTTCTGATTTGTGTGGCTTTAACCAGAACAATGTGCCAGGAGTTTTTCTTTTTTAAAAGACACACCAATAAAATGCCTCACAGGCAGTTTTCTCTGTGATGATTTTTCTGTTTGGCTGTGACACTTTTAACTTGAATTTAGTGTTTGTAAAAGGTGCTATTTGACAGCATTGTGTAACTGAAAGCCCCTTTTAATTGACAGATCATGCACACTCAAGGCTGGGGAAATTTTTCTGTGTCAGCCTGGTGAGGGACACCCCCGCAGCCTGAAGGAACCAGCTTCCAGGAGGAAAAATGGTGAGTCCATGCCATTCAGTCCAATCTTATGTTAAATGTTGCTATGTGATTATTTTTAAAGGGCTCACATCCAAAGAATTTGGAGAGGCATGAAAGTTATCGAACTGACAGGACTGCATGGGTTATTTTTTCTGTTCCCCAGCAGTGGTTGCAGCTTTCTGGAGTCTTAATGCTTTGTCCACTTGTGGCTGGAGTGAGTCTTGACACAGATTACCAAGTACATTCTGGTGGAGCTGATTCTGTAGGATGTAGCTACCCCTCACTGAAGTACTTGGGAAGTGAGGGTCTGTTTTTTCCTCAGTGCCTGTCCCTGATGCCAATCTTTAGGCTTCAGTGTTAATAATTTCATGAAGCTCACATACCTTCAGACTTTTACCTTTGCCAGCTTATTATGTCCTAGGAAGATGAGACGTGACTATGCTGAGATACAACCCCCAGTGATGGCACTTTATAATACTGTATAACTGGAGGATTGCTATTGTAGGCAGAGAAAAAGGCAATAAAGCAGCATTGATATCCTGCCTGCCCTCTTATAGGAGTTATTGAATCAAACCTACCAGAACTGCCAGACAAACAATTTGCAGCTGCAGTCTGAAGCCTGACAATGACACAGAATCAAAAAGAAATAGTTGGAGTGCATGGGCTTGTGAACTCCTCTGCGACCCACCACAGCAGGCTCCCTAGGATTGTTCTTCTTTCTCGTCCTTCCCCTGTACAATTCTTCCTCTTTATCTCCCTTTCTTTCTCTCTCCCTTTTTCTCTCCTATATCTTGCCATTTTCAGGTCTTCACACTTTCCCCCACACACACACTTTTCTTTCTCTCTCTCATTTCCTCACTATTTCCTTCTGTTGCCTCTAACATAGCTCTTGCCTCTTGTTTGTATTTCCTTTGAATTTTAGTGTCCTCCTCTATTTCTTATTGTTTCTGTTTCCTTAATAATTTTCCTCATTATTGATTAAATTAGTTTCTCCCTACTGTTTACCATAGTCTCTCCTATTCTCCCTCCCTGCTGTACCCTTTTTCTGTTTAATTTCCCTCTTCATGTTTTTGCTTATTGTTTCTCCTTTTTCTGGCAATTCTTCTACCTTCATTTTTCTCAAGACATTTTTAGCTGGTAGCTGAGCTCTATGTTGCTCTTACTCTTCAAATGTGAGGATTTAAACCTTTCCTGTGCACTAGGATTTCCAAAGTGCCAATCCAGCTCAACTAAGGGGAACTGATGTGGTTTGGCTCTAATGTCTATGAAGAGAGATACTGCAAAAGCCAGCGTAACAGTAGCACTTGCAAATACTCTGTGGCTCATTAGCCAGGCCCACACTCATAGTTGGATTCAAAGCTTATGAAATTAATGGGATCTGGAGGAGACCTTCAATTCCCACCTTCTTATCAGACTTCTGTCCTTTATTTCAATAGAAATCTCAACACTCTCAGTTTCTTATGGTATACAGTTTGCTTTGGCTCAGGGCATTCTGTGTTTTTTTCTTTTTTTTTAAATAATTATTATTCTAAAGCACGTGCAATGTTTGTAGGGCTTAATGGGCCATACTGTGAAATATGTTCAGGCTCATGTATATATTTTTTTTCCTGCTCATCGTAAGTGGCAAGTTCTGGTGTTGTACCAGGATTGTTAGGTTTTTTTGTTGGTTTTTTTTTTTTCAGTTTCTTTCTGATTTTTTAAAGTTCCTTGGTTTATTTATTTTCTCTGTTCCTTTTATCCACTTACCTGCACTTTAGGAGCATTTTGATTTGTTGTTCTCCATGACAGTATTTCTTCACTTTCCTTTAAAAAGTGATTGCTATTACTTGGCAGTCATATGTTCTACGAGAGCTCCACCACAATGTGACCTGCGAGGAGGCTGCTACCAAGGCCAACTCCCATTTTTCTGCTATAGGAACACCAGGACAGTCCCATTCCTGGAGGGGTCTGCAGCTGTAGAAGCTGCTGGAAAAAGGGAGCAGAGTGCTTACCATCCCATAGCTGACCACTAGCAAACCCAGGAAGCAAGTCAAGCCTAGATCTTGTTGACAGGATGCCACTTCTCCTTGTGTAAAACTATGTATAATATGACCATGAAAGAAAATCTTTCTTCCTGTGCTATTTTGTCTGCTTGCTTCTGTCTGTCCAGCTGCTGCTCCTGTGGATTTAATGCTGGTAAAAATGGAAAGAAATTCAGTTCCTATATAAGCCAACCCTTTCTGCTCTGATTGGATTTTTCTCCTTTTGTTTGCTTCTTTATTTGATTTAGAATCTTAAGCCCCTTGAAGGTTTTCCATTAAGATTTTGAGCATAATTTGAAATGGGAGGAGCAATCAGAGCATTACCTAAAAAGTCCTAGTTTATATTTAGCTAATGGAAGAGAAGGTCTGATTGGATTAGCCCAGCAATGTGAGTATCTGATGCAGACTACCAACACATCAACAGAAGGGTTAAGTATAGTTTCTTTCACTTTCTCTCAGTCACTCCTTTTACCCTCTTCTGCTTTGCCTTCTTCATCCAGTAACTGACACTTGCAACTGCAGCACAAATTCCTGGGCATGTTCTAGTACTGGTCAATACAGGAGTAAATCTCACAGACCCTCCTGCTGTTTCGCATTTGGCACCTGACAGCAGTGGATGCTCATGAAGACTGAGGGCTAAGGTTTTAAAGCTTCAGACCGGGCTTTAGCCATGTGACATCTATTAAAGCAATTGGGAGCCAGGTGGCTAAAACCCAGTGCAATTCTTTGTAATGGTACCCCTGAGAGCGCCCATCTCCTTTTAGCACTACTATTGATTAGGCAATTCTTGACTTTGAGGAACAAAATTGGTGTGTGCATCAAGGTTCTTTTCCTCAATTTGGCCTGGTTTGAAATTAATCGTTCACCTTGAGCCATTTTCGTAAGCAGCTTTAAGCTTCAATAAATTTCAGTGTGATTTGATTTTTCTGTCACCTTTTTTATGGAAGCCTGTTGTTTACTAGTTGTCTCTAGGACATCTCCAGAACTGTTTGGTTTTTATCCTGGTGCGATCCTGGTACGTTGTCCAGTGGGATTGTCTGAGCTCGGTAATGGCTGCACACAGTGCACAGTTGGCAGCGTTGAGGCCAATGAGTACTTGGTTTTCAGTAGGAGTAATGCATTTGACGAAGTAGACTGTATTATGTCTTAGAATATTGTCCAGAACCTGTCTCTGTCTTGTCTGAAATAATGTGGTGTTCTTAGAGGGAGCACATAAACCATGAGCAAGTTCCTTCTAATTTTGGAAACTCTTAATGAATATTTGATATTTACTAGGGAGTGAAATGCTGGACAAAGGTACACAAATGTATTCTCATGTTTGTGAGACAGTGAAAATAAATATGTAAAAATAGAGAAGACTCTTTGACTCTTTGCATTGCCCTCCCAAAATATTCTCTGTGTTGTAGAGTATCCTTGTGAACGGTTAGGTAATGCAAAGTACTGTCAAACACAAGTGACTGGCATTGAATAGCTTTTTTCCTGCAATAAAACCCAAAGTGAAAGCTGGGCTGGACCTACATGGAAAAAGCTATCAAGCCAGTCAAGTTCTTCAGTAGGTAGGTAAATCTCTGTGAAGACTCTAGAGTTTGCTGCTGTATCACTTCTCTCAGGGTTGCTCCTTGCCTCCTTGGATACCCTTGCTCCTCTGAGTAACCAGGCCAGAGAAGGTGGTATTTAACATTTCTGTGCTGCTGGAAGACCTTTTTGGGGATGTTTGGGTGTGGGATGAAAAGTAAACGAGAAACTTGGAGATGGAAAGGAAATTCAGAAACATTGACTTCAGAAAAATGAGTGGTTTTTATCACTGTTTCTGTTCAAAATGGAAGAAAGCAGTTCCTGAGGTGTCACAGACTACCTAGGAAGTCCGTCACCTCCTTGCCAAAGAATGTTGATTTAGGTGCCCCACAAGCAGTTTTATAAGACATCCCTGTCTGTGTTGAGCTGGGAGGTTGTCAAAGCCCAAAACATTCTGTTTGAACAACCTGGTGTATTCCAATGAGAACTTGTTTCATATGAAAATTCATGTCATCATGAACTGAGTGTGAAATGGGATGCCACAATTACAAGGACAACATTACTGTAGGACTTGATGGAGCTCCAACAGAAAGAAAAGTATGCACTCCCTCTCCCATTTCAGTCAAGTTCAATGGAGGTTTTTGTGGAAGGATATTTTTAGAAATCTCTGCAGAATGACAAATTCCAAACTCAGTTAATTTTTTTTCTTTCTGTGAAATGCCACAGAGCACAATTAGTACAGAAACATAAATAATGAAAAATCTGAGCTGGATTTCCCAAGCCTGTGCAAAAATATATGTAACTTTGGCAATGAAGGTCTTGCCAAACTAATTAATTATGTATATACAAATATTCTTCTTTGCAAACTTCCTTTGTATTTCATTAGATTCTCAGAAATCAGCATAGGGGATCTGGTAGAAAAAGGTATTTGTTCTTTAAATTGTTGGTGTTGCAAGAAAATACATCTATATGCTCTTTTATATTTACAGTTGATGTCATATCACAAAGTCTGAGATTTGTAAAGAGTTTTGTATTTGCATTAAAACTTCCTCTATTTTAATTGAGATTTCAGTCACGCTTCCAAAACTGGTGTTTTTTCACAAATATTTTAAGTGAAAATAGCTTCTGTGCATAGAACTAAAACAGATCTTCCCTGTGTAGGTAGCACTTGCCCTATGGGAGGTACTGCAGACATAAAAATGCTGAAGGCCAGAAGGGGAGCCCCTTCTTCCAGAGTTGACTGAATGGGCACATGATCCATGACTCTCACTCTCTTCTGCAATGCTATTTCCATTTTACAGAAAGAAACAGGGTGCCAAAGAGATTGGGTGAACAGAGCCATGCTTTGATGGTGAGAGAGGAGAATGTGCGTGTAGCTCTCTTCAGCCGGCTTTTGATTCTTTTGCATTGTGCTCTCTTTTTGAGCCAAAATGCTAGTTGGTTTTCCAGACTGGGAGACAGCAACAGAGATCAGTAGTGGAAGAAGGAATTAATAGTGGATTTTATTCTCTCTGGGGTGCAATCCTGTTTATTTGCAAAGAATCTACAATGTCACATTGCCTTTCTTGAGCATAGGAAAATTTCTACAATGGTTAGTGTATTTGCTATGAGGTCGAAAGCATCTCTGAGCCACCTCTTGTCTGCTCCTGTATGTTATTTTGGGGTTTGTTTTTTTCCCCAGCTCATGCTTAAGTGTGTCTGAAATCCTTTGTCCTGCCTGTTCCAGTGTTGCAATACCAGTTTTGAAGGTAACCATTTGGTTGAACTGCTGCTGAAAACACCTTGCTATCTCTTTGTTTTGGATAATGGCTCCTGTTGCTTTATGTAGATGATATATAAAGGACCTTATTTTTCCCTATATCTAAGTAAAGGGCTGTAAATGTGTCCACAAATGTAAACATAGTTTCATTAATTCCATCACACGGAAACGTTTAAGTATGTTAGAGTATTCATTATAATATAAAAGCGAGAAACAGTTTTGTCTAGATATTCTTAGCTAAGATAAAATATTGCTGTTTCTTCTGACCCCAGTGGAGCAGCACCATTTTATTTCAGTAGAAGCTGTTGTCTACTAGCAATTTTACTCCAGTCAGCAATCAGCTCTCTGTCATTGTTTTTCTTCCTGATGTTCTCTGTCAAGGTGGTTTTGGTCCATGCATTCAAACACAGACTCAGGAGGATTTTTTTTTTTTTTTTAATTCTCCATATGAAAAATTTAACAAGTAGGTATCACATGCTGAAAGAATTGAAGTAATTTTCTGTGACCAAAGCACTGCTCTCCTCCTTGCTGCAGTTATTCTGCTTAAGCATCAAAGTTCATTGGTGATCTCTTTGGTATGCTACATTTCATAGTATCAAGAAAACAAGTGAGTCATAAATGCTCTACTCACATTTGTTTCCTATTCTCTGATCTGGGCTGCATCTCCTGGTAAAACAGGCAGAGGATGTTTCTTGGCAGTCCTGCCAGCAGTTC
Organism: Nycticryphes semicollaris; assembly: GCA_013400055.1. Taxonomy (NCBI): domain Eukaryota; kingdom Metazoa; phylum Chordata; class Aves; order Charadriiformes; family Rostratulidae; genus Nycticryphes; species Nycticryphes semicollaris. The sequence continues at coordinate 288,643 of VXBJ01004149.1, forward strand.
TCCCCATAAAATGCAAAAGACAGATCCCAGATCAAGCCATAAAACTGAAGAGTTTTCCCAGAAATGCCAGGAGTGAACACCTGGAATTCTTTCCCAATTTAACAATGGAGATAAGGAGCAAGAGTACCAAGCTGCATTAAATACTCGTGGCTTGGTTTTTCCAGGAGATAGTAGAAGTGGTTTTGTGGTACCTTCCAGATTCTGGGAAGAAGAGTGATGAAGCAAGGTGACAAGGCCTTTATACAAGACTAGTCCTGAGGCATCCAGCCGAAATTATTGTTGGCAGTGCCCAAGGAAGGAATATATTTAAGAGGACTGTGATATCTCACAGTCTTTGTGCCATGCTGTTTGTACCTTTCCCCTCGGGTGGCCTAGGAGCTTCAGCTTAGTGTAGCAGGGTGCTCTGGGAGGCATCCATGGACATGTCATCCCTGAGGAAGAGTGCCTTTCTGAGGGATGTGTTTGAATGACACACTGCAGTTCTCAGTGGGGAAGTTTTAGTTTGGTTTCCTGTGGAATAGAATACCAAAAAACAGAATAAAATCAGCATTTGGAAAAAATTCTGTCCCTCTGCACTGATTTTCCAAAGCTGCTTTTCACTGCATGCCCAAGGTCCCATTCAATTAGGAAATGTAAAAGCGGATGTACATGTTTTAAAGCAGTGCATGGGAGGCTATTCTATTTTCCAGGCTCTTAAAGAATGTGGCCACAGAGGATATCAACACGGATTTGTGGGATCATCATAGAAAAGGTTGAATATAAAGTTTTGTTCGCAAATACATATGCCATCAAAACTTGATTTAGCAATGCTGTTTACCATTTGATCAGATAAAAGAATATTAGCTCTTAAAAATGAGACACAAACTGAATTCCCTTTTCAATGCAGTGTATAATAATACTGTATTTGTCTGGGCTTGTATAGATCCTTTTGTCATCCAGACAGACACATGCAGAAGTAGCCTTTGAGCCACTTCCCACTCTTTCAACACAAAAGTTGTTTAAAAAAGTAGAGCGCCAGGTGTAAAGAGGGTTATGAAGCTTTGAGATGTCCTCTGGTGATTTTTGCTTCTGTGGTTTAACTGTTCCTCCCTGCAGCTATTCCCCTGCTCCACTGTTGGAAAGAACTACCAGAGCAACACTTCCCCAGCACTTCGGATGCCGTGCCTGGACGTGGGAAGGTGGAGGCGCAAGTCACTCTGTGTGGGCTGGTAGCGAGTAGCTGGGAAAGCAGTGGTTGGGACAACCATAACAACATTCCCAGGAGACAGTCATCATCAGGATTATGGCTCCATTTTCATAGGGAGACTCAGTGCAAATCAGAATAAATCCCTTGGTTCTTATTGTATAGCATATTACAGTGGAATAACATTGAGCCTGATCCAAAGTTTACTCCACTGGTGTTTTTCTTTTAGCTGCAGTGGACTCTGAAAGAAACCCAATAAATGGTCTATAAGCAAAATCATATAGAATGATCAACATGCCACTGTCATGCTGCATTTGTCTCCTGTCGTTAGTCATTATGAAAGCCTGCATAATTCTGGAGCAGAACAACAATTTCCACACAGCAAATTGCAGACTGTGTTTGCCAACCCACAAAGCATCACAATATTTATTTTGAAACTTTATAATGCTATCAAGGGCAAATCCACTTTACCCGTACAAATAGCCCCATCGAGACAACTTAGATTACGCATGTGAGCAAAAGCAGGCAGAACTTGGCTCTGTGCACTAGAAAAGCTAAGCTGGCTTCCTCCTGTGGCGGAAATAGGGAATGTGTAAGCACAGAGCTGGGGAGATATGTTACTGGCAAGTGTACCACCAGGGACCTAGGGAGAAACATCAGGATACAATTGAGATAATGGCACTCTGGCTACCCAAATTCATACCTTGTTCACCTTCCTACCTCGGTCATTTGGAAAGACTGCCTTTCTTCAGGTTTCATGCAAAGCACAGCATCCTCCCCCAGTGCACCTCTGTACTTTTATGGATCAAATTTATTTGTGGTGAGAATGAGCTTACCACTATCAGACACAGCAGCACCATTTTTTGGAGGTAGACCGACTGAAAAACTAGTTTGTATGTCTGATTTTTTAATTTGGATTATCAAAAGATTTTTAAAGTTAATTTTATTATTTAGCATTGAGACCTCACTGGGTTTAGGCTCAGTTTTAGGTGGGAAGGGTTGTGGATTTTTTTACGTTTCATCAACTATTTTGACAGATTCTGTGAATGCCAGAGGCAGTCTTCTTAACCCTGGATCAAAACCTAATCTCTCCTGCTTTCATAAAACCTTTTTCCTCTAATTCTCTCTCTAGTAAATTATATTCTGTTCTTTGCCCTTGAATAATTTAAAAATGTACAGAATAAAGTGTGTGTGTGGGGAGAGCTGGCAAAGGGGAGGAGTTCTGTTCCATTGAGTGATACCTGGTTATCAAAATACTACATTCATATCTTGCTGCAATGATCTCATTTCTATTGGGACAGCACTCCTGTGAGCACAGGCCCGTGTTGTGTTCATCCTGTTACAACCAGATAAACTCATAATGTAGACAGATAAGAGCTATGCTCATTAATCTATTAATTGCCTATTGTCGGTTGTCAATATGTTTCGCTTGATGGGAAGCCGGAAGATTAGTTCGTATTGTGAGGATGTAGATTTTTATTCTGTATTACTATTATTTTATTTTGATGTGGGGAATACTACAAAATTACATTCAAGCTGGTAGTGTCTCACCCAAACAAGAGTAGAGCTGCCTGCTTTTTAAGTTTCTGAAACCAGAAAAATGCAATGACCCAAATGGCTCTGAAATAAAAAGCGTATTTTCAATCAGAGGACCCCACAAGAGCTGTGACTGTGTTGAGTAACACATTTTTTACGATGGGCATTCAGGACATCCTTAAAGGCAACACAGCCTGAGATACCCTGATTTCCTGGGGAAGCTGAAAGTCTGTGGGGACTTCATTGTTCACTGGAAATTTGAGACTGATTTTGTCTGTGACTGGAGCTGTTGGAGCAAGATTTTATTATAATTGTGTGACCTTTAATACGCCATGAAGAGATTTCAAGTTCTTTATTTTTCTAGCCTATAACAAATCAAATGTTTAACTATAATGTACAGTCACCAAGTTTACACCTTAAGAAGGGTGATTTTCAAGGGCTTATCTCTACAAAGAACAGTGGAGCAGAGACAGTTTCAAAAAAGGAAAAAAGAAGGGACAGGAACATCATAGAAGCACTTTATAGACCTATTTGAATCACAGCTTTAAGTCATTTATATCACGGCCAAAAAGCCCATCCATGTGTGCATTTAATAATGATGGCCAATTCTGAACAGAGACTGGAAATTTTCCTCTCCGTGGCGGGAAGCAAAAAAACCTCTTACTGATTCTGAGTCAGTAACTTGACCTGTTTGAATTATTTTATTACTTGTGAGACTATCAGCCAGGTGGCCAGCATTTAAACTCTGAGGACAGATCTGGGAGTTGATTTCTGTGGAACTAGCATTGTTAAGAGCAGGTGATGATTAGGCAGCTTGGGCACTTTCTAGGCACACTTAGGCAGCTCTGTTTGACAAATAGCAGCTCATCCATGGGGCAGTGATCTTCATGCCATCTAGGCACAGGTTTGAAGGATACAGGCAGATCTTCCATACTCTCTGGGATATGTAACAGTGCTACATGCCCGGGCATAAGAACTTTCCTTCCTTATCTTCTGCTGTGACAGAGGAAAGCAGTTTATCACCTCAAGGTAGACAAGGTGTGTTCCCCTGTGGCTGCAGTCACTCCAATGACTGGTGTAGGAAGCCATTTGCAAGATCCAGTAGCCTCTGTTACTATTATTAAGGATGGTCACACAGAACAGAGTTTAACTGGATAGATTTTCTCATGATGTGTGTGTGGGGATAGGGTTTTATTCCAAATTTTCAAGGAAAAAATAATGTTCTTAAAATGTGTGTGTGGGGGGTGTCTTTTAATATCCAGAGAAATTCTATTTTCTCTAGCCATTTTACTTTTCTGGGCTTCTTTCTTTCTGCACAAAGTTAAGGAGGGAAATATATTTAAATTAAATGAAATTACCTGAAAGAAAAAAGGGTGAAAAAAAGATCTCCCTTTCCACTGAAAACGTGCCAAACACCTTTAAAGTGTGGAAATTACTTTTCTCACATATCATTAAAGTTTTAGCTTATTTTTCCCCCAGTTTTGGAAAATCACAGGCGTTATGATTTCACTCTTTCTCTTCTCCTTTAACCTCTCCAGAAGAGAAGAGGTTTTGGAACATGGCATAAGAGCAAAAGGTAATAAAGGAAACACAGAAAAAGAGAGAAGGGAAAAATCTCTGGCTAACATTCAGATATTTGTATTCACTGGATACTAGTCAGATATTTGTATTCAGTGCCTCAAAGGTAGAAAGTGATAGAAAGGTGTGATTGGAAGTTTAATGCTTTGAAAACTTACTTAAGAATAAACGTGATCCATTTAAATGCCTGCAAAACAGAAAAAAAAAACCCAAAATTTGGAATTCTTCACTTTTCTGCATTTTTCAACAAACTTTTTCTTTTACATGAGTGAAGTATGGTTGAGCTTAGGGGACCTCAGTGTACACACCTACAGTACATGTCATATCCTCTCCCTGAGTATTTATTCACTGATGAGGACTGAATTGCAGAGAGATTACATGCCTCACTTCTGATCCCACAGGAAATATATGGCAGAGTCTTGAAATGGACCCAGCATTCCCAAGTCCCAGATGAATGCCTTAACCAAAATCTCACTCTTCCTTATCACACTTTGTTTTTCTTTCTTTCCCATATCTCCTCTAAACATTTCTTTTGTTTGTTTCATTGAGGTCAGTGGTCTCAGCTTGTTGCGGGCACCACAGAATTTCACCCTTTACTATCTTTTTTTTTTCTTTGTACATTGCCTATATATTGACTTGCTAGCTTTACATTTCTTCTTGCTCCCAGATCCCCTCCCTACTGTGCAGATGGTGACAGCTTCAGGAGCACAATGTTTTGTCATTTTTGACCTGTGGGATAGTGCACACCTCTTTTTAGCCCATGTCCCTTTGTAAGTCAGCCCCTTTTGATCCAGTCTCCATCCCCTTTTATTGACCAGCTCCCCTATTTCCACTAAATGTTTCAACCCTGCTGCCTGCTCCCTTTGTGCTTTCTTTAATTCTCAATATTTCTGCAGCAGGACTGAGTCTGCCATCAGTTTGTTTAGCGGAGCAGAAGACAAAGCCAGGCTGGTGCTGCTGTTGTTGTATAGGTCACTGGTGACAACAACCTGTGCTGCAGAAGTTAGCCCCCACTGACACTGTTTTCACTCCACTTGAATGGAAGATCCTGGGAGTCTTTCTTTCAAGAGTCCAGGGGTGGGGAAGGCAGGAAAATTGAAAGAAAGGAATAAAACAATTATAGCAATAACACTCCAACTTTCTCAGTTGTGCGTGGATTTGGCTAATCGAAATGAGAAGTACCTTGCGTACCTGTAGATGGGGTAGATTAAGAGTTCGGGTTTGTGTCCCACCATGGCTTCTGCAGTGGGGGGCAGTGACTTTTTGTATCTCTAGATCTTTTCACTGTTTTTAGGTTAGGTGCTATCATCTTTAGAAACAAGATCTTTTTCATAAGCACTTGCCCTTATTGAATGAGGTGTGGCCAGGGCCAGGAAGGGAGATGATCCTTTCCTGGGCCACCAAAGGAAGATTGCAGTCAGTACTGCAGCTCTGGCTTCCCCTGAATGAGCTAAAATTGTACCTCCCTAGTGAGTAACTGCAGAGCCATGCCTGCCTGGAGATGAGGGCATGCATGTAACAAAACCTGTCTTCCAGTGCTTCTAGGATATACATCCCTCACCTTGAGAAATTTTCCAATTAAACAAATAGGGCTTTTTTAATTATATTACAAGATACAATAATATATTCTACATTTTGATCTAAATTAAGTCACTTTTATTTAGACATGATAGGAAACAACAGCCATCTGTATTAGAGGGTGCCGAGGCTAAAACTGCATTAATCTCATAGATTAAAACTATTTGAATTGTAGGTATAAGAACTGATACGTGTACGGAAGGAAAACATTAGTTATAATGGACAAGACAAGGGGAACAGCTCTTTCTTTATTAATCAGAAAGTCAGCTCTTTAAAAGGTAGTAGGCAGGTAGGCTTAGCAGGTTCACAATGGAAATAGAGCCAGAAATTAAAACAGAAATGTGAAAGATGTTGATGCTGAAAAATTTCAAATTTAATTTTTTAATGCACTTTTGGGCCATGTAATGGATTTTCTTGAAAAACCTCCAGATAATTAAATCTTTGTTCACAGATTACATAGCGTAAATACTTGGGGGAAAAGGACTTTCTCCATACAAAGGGAAAATGCGTCTTATGAGAAAAACTGGATGTAATTTTAATACAGAAGAAGAGGAGGAGAGATACCAATGTAAGAGTTCATGGGCCAATGTAAATTTGCTTCTTTTTCTGTTTTACAATAAAGAACATGCAACTAAAACTGGTCAAAAGTGGTAGAAAATACCACTGAATATCTTTTTTTTCCCCTGAATATCTCCCATTGAGTGTAAGAAAAAAACCCTAATCATACCGTATATACAAGAATATATGTACATATATTGTACACAGTGCTCCCAGTTTTACCTAGGCTGGTTACCTGAGGGAGTTAGTTCTCACAGAAATTTTTTCTGGATCTGCAACTACTTCGAGGTCTTGTAATAAATTTAATGTAGCTGACCATAGTAGCAAGAGGCTCATTATTTAGTGTCACTCTTTGTATTTATACAGAATACTGTCCATTTTATTCATTAGAAGGCTGGTTTTGTTAGCAAATCATTTAAAGACTGTGATGGTGGGGATGCCAACAATCAGAAGTGGGAAAGTGCTAAGCATTGGAATATAGCGTAGCTTCCAAATCAGGTAGTTTTTAGAGATAGTTAATATTTTGGTGCTATGACTTTGCTGCAAACAGAGATTAAATACGATCAACGCCAGGGTAGATTGATCTTACTTCAGGGGAAGGTGAAATTGCATCATATTGCATTACTTTTCTTTGTGGTTCTTACATGACTGTCCACCAGTTAAATGTGTTGATGTTGCTGTAGCTTGGTGTCCTCACCTCCCGATATGGATTTACGTAGTGTTCTTGCATAACTGGAGAATTATTGAAAGGCTATATTCACTTTCTTGGTCCTTTCTCCCTAACATAGCAACTTGCCAGTGGTGACAAGTCACTAGAGTGTCTATCTGTTGCCCAGCCCTGATGTAGCAGGCATCAGGGGTAGCAGAAAGGCATGTTCAAGTTCACTTTCTCGGAAGCCGGTGGTACATTCAGGGAGCTCCAGCTATCCCAAGCCTCCGCAGATATCCTTCCTGTGGGAGTGCTGGAGAGAGCGCAGTGCTGCACGAAGATCCCAGACACCTGCTCAAGACTTTCCATGCCAGAAGGCAGAAGCTGTGGTTGTAGCTCTGTGGTGCAGCTTTGCTGGGACAAACACAAGAAAAGAGGGCAGAGAACTCCCAGTCCCCCAGCAGAGGTGCCCGAGGAGGGCCAGGCTGGCACAGCTGGAGCTAGAGAGCATTTTTTCCCAGTGTCTAACCTGAGTCTTAATCACCCTTCCTGATATCTTATTGTATAAGTGACTTGACATGCTTTCCCAGCTCTTGGGGTTTGTCCAAGCTGGTTTTTTTTGTTGGGTATCAAGCTCTTGAAAATGTCAGATATACGTTTACATATTTTGAGAGAAAATTTTCTAATTTTAAGTTTAGAAACAAATTACAAAACATTTAAAATTAACTGGTCAAGTGGAAGTGAAATGTCCCATGATTGTTGAAACAATGTATTTGATGAGAATTATCAAACTGAGTAGTCTTCTAATTTTTAGTTGCAAACACTTTTCAGATTTTGAAAGTGGCTTTTATCCAAATTTTGAGCTGCAAAAATATATAACCTCAAAAAATTTCTGAAGGAGAGAAAAACTGTTTCTGTTTGAGTTCTTGTTATTTACAGCACTACAAAGTGCCATTCTAATTTGTAGCATTTTATACCTACTTTGCATAGCAATAAGGCAAACACAACCTTATAAATAAAGATAAGAATGTGGAACCTGTTTTGTTGAATTGGGACACAAGCGATTTCAGAGGGAATAAAGAAAGAGAAAACCAATGGTTTTATGTATTTTTTCAGTACTTGATAGTCTTCTGTTTTTATCAGACTGAGTAGGAGTCATACGATCATCTAGTTTCACATAACAAATACTTTTTCTTATGTCTGAATCCTTAAAATTCTTGTTTAAAAACAAGGAATAATTCTGTATTGCTTTCAAGAATTGGCAACTAACCCAGAATTTTTACAACAAATCAAAATTAGTACTATTGAACATTTTAAAGAAAAAATGTTTATTTACATGTGAAATATGGAGGCACACTGAAAGTCTGTCTTCTAACAGCCCTTTTTGCTACTGGTGCAGTAGCACTTATGCAGTGCAAATTACTGTACTGCTATCGGCAGTGATTAACATTCACTCCTTCCACTTTGAAATATGTTGTTTGAAGTATCTTACCAAATGCTGATACCTTACAAGAAAACTTGGAAAAATATTCTATTGCAGATGGTGATTTTGATTTCCAGGCACTTTATCTTAAAGTTCTTGATTTTTATTTCATAATGTAATGATTATGATCTTTTTCAGCATCTTGATAGTAACTCATTGTGCTAGTAATCATATCATGACCAATGTGTGTTCAGAGGAGTATGTGTATAGCAAAACCAACCTGATCTCTATCTGTGAACATGTGACCCGTCTTCTGGATGGAGGGAAGGCTGTGGACATTGTCTATCTGGACTTTAGTAAGGCCTTTGACAACATCTCCCACAGCATTCTCCTGGAGAAGCTGGCAAATCATGGCATAGACCAGTGTACTCTTCACTGGGTAAAAAGCTGGCTGGATGGCCGTGCCCAGAGAGTTGTGATTAATGGGGTGAAATCTTGTTGGTGGCTGGTCACCAGTGGTGTCCCTCAGGGCTCAGTTTTGGGGCCAGTCTCGTTTAATATCTTTATTGATGACCTGGATGAGGTGTTTGAGTGCACCCTCAGTAAGTTTGCAGGCGACACGAAACTAGGTGGGAGTGTTGATCTGGTTGAGGGTAAAGAGGCTCTACAGAGGGACCTGGAAAGGCTGGATCTCTGAGGCCAATTGGTTGAGGCCAGTTATATGAGGTTCAATAAGGCCAAATGGCGGATCCTGCATTTCAGTCACAACAACCCCATGCAGTGCTTACAGGCTTGGGGAAGAGTGGCTGGAAAGCTGCCCAGCAGAAAAGGACCCGGGGGTGCTGGTGGACAGCTGGCTTAACATGAGCCAGCAGTGTGCCCAGGTGTCCAAGAAGGCCAGCAAGAGTAAGGAAGTGATTGTGCCTCTCTACTAAGCGCTGGTAAGGCTTCACCTCAAGTACTGTGTTCAGTTCTGGCACCCTCACTACAAGAAGGACCTTGAAGTGCTGGAGCATGCCCAGAGGAGAGCTACCAAACTCATGAGGGGTTGAGAGAACAAGTCTTACGAGGAGAGGCTGAGGGAACTGGGCATGTTTAGTTTGGAGGAGAGGAGGCTGAGGGGACACCTTATTGCCCTCTACAACTACCTGAAAAGAGGTTGTAGAGAGGTAGGTGTTGGCCTCCTCTCCCAAGTGAATAATGACAGGACCAGAGGAAATGGTCTGAAGTTGCAGCAGGGGAGGTTTGGACTGGATATTAGAAAGAATTACTTTACTGAAAGAGTGGTCAGGCACTGGAACAGCCTGCCCAGGGAGGTGGTTGAGTCACCATCCCTGGAGGTATTTAAGAAACATGTAGATGTTGCACTTCAGGGCATGTTTCAGTGGCTGAGATTGTAGGGAGTGGATTGTGGTTTTGTGTGTGGTTGGACTTGGTGATCTCAGAGGTCCTTTTCAATGATATCAATTCTGTGATTCTGTGAAAATGTGGAGCTTCAGGACCTTTGTAAGGGTCCACTCTCCACAAATATCACAAAAAAATCATTGCCTAAAAGTTCTGATGTCTTTAGATGGTACCTGTTTGAAACATGGTGCTCTCAAGTAAGACAGTTTATTTGCCTCTGGGTGAAGGGATTGAAAAACACCGGAAAGAGTTCCCATAATGGTGGCAGGGGTGGTGGGTACTTCTTTCTCTTTCAGGTTCTGGTCAGGGGTGACACGTAACATTCATGTAGAGGCTTAAACTCATTTCGTTTACCAATGGAATAAACGCAGCACTAAGAGAGGACAGGCACCAAACAGCTTAGTCTGCATATTGCTGCTGTTCAGAGATGGCTTAACAGACAAGATCAAATGGATCTTAATTTGAATTACTATATTACTCTATCCTTGCTTTCATGTGACTTGCCCATCCTTCCCCCTTAATTTATAGTCATAGCAGCCCCTTTTTTTTTCATATTACAGTAGTGTAAGAACCCTGAGACTGCAGTTACCTACCCAGTAAAACAGCTGAAGTCATCGCGTCTGTATTTAGAAGTAACTTGTCAACCAGAAGTGAGGAAACCTGTACTCTGTGTTCTTCATCACTGGGCACAGACCTCAAATGTTCTGCAGACCATCAGGGATGGCTACAAGCAAGAAAATCCCATAGGGAAGGTATTAGTACCATCATGGGCAAAGCAGTCTGCTTTAGTGGTACATGCTGACTGAAAGGAGCAAAGATGAGGTTCTACTGAAATTTAAAACAATGAAGTAAGGTGAGAATTCCTCTGCAAAACCAGATCTGCCTTTAACTCTGAGGGTATGCAGTTACACAGCTCCACTTTCGTAAAATTACCCAGATACCAAGAACATTCAGTAAACCTATTTTACTACACCAAAGCTATATTTACATGCGTTCAGTAAAACCTAGGCATTAAAATGATCCTATGAAGTTGCTTCACAGAGCTCCAGAAATGAGATTACCCTATAGAATTCCTCCACATGTGGCAGTGGTATGGCAGTGAGCTTCTTTCACTGGAGTTAATTTATAAATAGCAATCCTGGATCTATAAGAGCAGAATTTTGTGGACTTTGAGATGACCGTAGCATTCTTCACAGCTGAAAAGAAAATTTGTAGGAGTTAATTTCCTTCAATGCATGCCCAATGAAATTTTGTTTGTGTCTCATAGCAGAAGGGGATTCAAGTACAATGCAGCAAGAGAATTAATTACTTCTGCTGCCTCCTTGATTTTTCACTAAGTGAAGCACAACTGCGCTGAATGTGACAGGTAGTATCTGATACCAAGAAATGGACATGTAGGGAGCTGCCAGTCATGCACAATTTTTGCTGAAGTATAATAATAGTAGTATGACAGCTTATGGTATGTATCACAGGACCAGCACTATTTTCTTAAAGACAAGAAGTTGTTGATTTCATTTATCGCAGTAGTTCAGGTGTGTCTCGGTCTTTCTCTGTCCTTGTCATCCTCTTTATTTGCTGACTCCATTTAGTTTCATCATAAAATTTGAAGAGACTTGTTCTTTTGTGTTACTCTCAGGTACTTCTGAAGACTGTAGGTGTTTTCCTTCTGAATTTTCAGTTCATTGAGCTGCAGATAGATGTTCATTCTCATCTAAAACTCATCACTTCCTTACCATTGGAGAGAGAAACACATTTAGGAAATTAGTTTCTGGCTTTCTTCAATTTGTTACACATACAACTGCTCATCAACAGTACAGCAGCAAGGAATTGACACACAGCTACAAGCATGTGTTCAAATTAAAAATGTATTCAGTGCTTTTATTCTTGTGTTGAGCAGTGATTATGGAAGGAAAGTATTTTTATCAAGCAACCAAAAGCACATTAACACCAAGGAAAGCCATTACCACCTCCTACCTTCTTTATAAGGAAGAAAACAAGGAGACAGCCACAGCAGGGTCACTGTAGGGAGTACAAACTGTGCTTGGTGTGACTCCCCCTCTCTTCTCTAACAGCCAATCCTGAATCCTTGGCTGACATAAATGGCCACAGCTCTGGTGTCTCTGCTCACCTTCTCTTCTTTCATAAGAGCAGTGAAGTGTATGCGATAGCCTCACAAAATACATATTGGATATTGTTTGAAGCAAAACTCCTGGATTATTAATGATTATGATGCTGAGGTGCAGGAAACTGAAGAATGAAGATACAAACTAAAAGCCAGAATTTTCCCATGCAGGCTCTGCATTGATGATGGCTGTCTGTGGATCAAGCCTTAGTTCTGGAGCAGAGAGAATTGATTTGTGGATACCTAATGACGACTAGAAATTAAAGGTGATCTCTGTGCATTTGTAAACAAGTTGCAAATGTAAATGCTTTACCTTTTTTAAAATTTTAGGGGGAATGAGGAGGCTATTATCTCATTAAATTTGTACCTGGGAAAGAGAAAGAGAAGAGAAAAGAAAAATTAAATCTAAGGAAATTATTTCACATCATTTATTTCTATGACTTTTTTCCATTTTGACTCTGTGTTTCACCTCATTCTCTGAAATTCAAAAGGCAATTTTCACTTTTTTCTTTTTTAAAAATATGATGCTATGCTTTCAAAAATGGACAAGCTTGGTTTTGTGCCACAGAAGTCCCAGAGTCTCTCAGAGAAGCATGCTCTTAATAAAATAAGAGAAGTGAATTTTTTGTATTTTTAAGAATACCATATAAATCATGAAGTGAATCTCCTCCTGCCTTTCTTCCACCCCCAAAAGTGGGGAGCTGGGAGTTACAGTACCAAGCAGCCTATTGTAGCTCCGTCACTTATGCAAAGAGGTCATGGATGATGGAGTCTGGAATACAAAAGGTGTAGGGCACTCTGTGTCTACGAGGAGGGGATCAAAACAAATCTCCTTTATCTAATGCAGAACCTATTACTGAATCAAACGTGGGGACATGAAGGGTCCAAGTGTGCTTTTAATAATCTGTGTTACAAACAGACCGTAATCTGCACAATTAAGCTCCTTGGAGTTGGCAGGATTTTGTGCAGTTGGCAGTTTTCCCCTTGAATAAAGGTCAGAAAGAGGGGAGTGAATTAACTGATGAATACCTTTTTAAAGGTATTCTATAATTCCATTGAACATTAGAAATATTTTCTTCATTGCGCTAGTGGCTCTAGGGAAGAGTGAGTTTCGTGTCCTAATTTAAAAGCCTGCCTATTTCAAGAGTAGAGACATGCTACACAATAAATGAAGGAGTAAAGGAGAATAGGAAACCTCCCTCTGTTGCTGCATAGGTGGGAGCTGGGTTCACAGCATGTGTCTGGTTGTAGCACGCTGTGGATCGGGCCCTGGGGAGCTCTTATTCATGTGAGAGTTACCTTACAGTTGCCCTTAATAGCTATCCCTGATTGTTTTCTAGGTTACTATGAGTGGTTCCCAACCTCATGGAGAAATGGTGGGGGCCTTGCATACTCCTTTCTGGGTGGACATCTCGCTATCCAGCACAGGATTTCTTCAATACAAATGCATGTTCTCTTTCTTGCAGCGAGATAAGAGTATATGCAGTTCTACCCAAATGGGTGGTGTAGTGTTGCTCTCCTAAGAGGATAGTCCCTTTTCTTGATTACGATGATGAGAAAGTGTTTTCATTTAAAGAGGGAAATGCTTGAATGATTTTCTCATCCCTTGCCCCTCCTCTTGGCAAGCAAATGCATTGTTGGGGCACAGGGTTTATCGCAGGCCAAGGGGGGAATTCTCCTAGGAGCCTCTTGTTGAAATGTTGGCAACACATCACTGAGCAGTTCTAAAGACCTCAGGAAGCCCCAAATTTCTCTGAATTTTCCCACCACCAGTCCTGAATGTAGTTGCCTCTTTGGCCTTGCAAACTTTGGGAGAACATCAAGGAATGTGTTTGCAGCTGCCATAGTGTGTTTGTCAGCATATGGGGAGCCCCTCGGGATGGGGAGGAAAGTTGATTGGAGAAAGAAACCACCCATGTACTAATCATTTTGTTATGTTTTCTCCCCTATTTTTTCCTTCACAAAATACACTTGAGGGAAAGGTATTATTTGCCAGAATCTTTTCTGGGAGAGTGAGTTGGAGAAGCTGGGCTGCCTTTGCTGTACACAGATTCTCAGATCCTTCAAAAGCCTCTGTCCAGCTGTCTCGCTCTCACTGCCGCTATGTGGTGCGGTCTGACTTCCTTCATCTTTTGTGTGTTGCTGCTACAGTGTAAAATCAGGGGGAAATAATTTTCCTCCATTTACACTTTCAGGGCAAATTAATTCTACTCTCATTTACTTGAAGAGA
>VXBJ01004152.1:0-40590 GCA_013400055.1 Nycticryphes semicollaris
CCACTAAGATTCTGTGATTATCTAGTTCCAACCCACCATGTACTCCAAATAAAGAATGGGTAGAGCAACCCAGAGCAGATAAACACACATGGGAGAGTCCCAACTATTAATAATAAAATTTCACTGCTCCTGAAGCAACTTGCTCTGTACTCTAAAATCACCACCAACAAACACTCATGAAGCCCATTTTGGAGGTAATTTCACACCTGAAAGTTTGCATCAGAGAAAGCCATTCATCAGCCACAGTAGATGGATGTTAGGTATCCTTAGTTAACCTTCAAAATCACAGCTGATCCAATTCAACCTAATCCAAACCAGGACAGTTACTAGTTACAAAATGCTGAGATATTCTGAGTTAATCAGTTGGCATTATTTGCTTTTTATGGTGTTGCAGGATACCTAGAGACCTGCAACTATTTCAATGTAATCCAAATACATCCTTTCAGTGTTGTGCTAAAGTGTGCTAAAGGAAAGTGAATTGCAGCATATTTAGAACCAGGAGATGTTATTTATTTCCTGACCATCTAAGAGTTCAGAACATTTCACATTATGTATATAGAAGATAAGCTAATTAAAGTCTGATGTCAGTACTTGCCATTAGAGATATCAGCAATACCAGAGCTAAGGTATTTCTGGAGGGCCATTGTAAGGCTGCTGGAGACTTGGACATGATGCATCCATGCACAGTGCTATGCATGTACATGTGCAGGTCACTGTAGAGTTGTGCTGACTGCGAGCAACCAGGCTGAAGTGTCCAGAATCTGATCTGTTGTGTTTTGGCTAAAGGACCTTCCTAAAACAGAGTCCAGAGCCTGGAAATGCAGCCCCTGAAAAAAAGCATCTGTTTGTGTTACTGACTGTGGAGAAGGATGTTGTTCCACCAGAGCTGGCCACCAAGCAGCACGTGGTATTGCAAGGATCCATTTGCAGTTCTCCTCAGAGGTTAAAAGGTTTAATCTCTTGGGTGAATTCAGAAAGTGTATTCCATAACAGTCCTGTCTCAGTGACAGGAAAAAAAAAAAAAGGTGCAAATGTAAAAATCCCATTTCTGTGTTTATCATGCTCCTTTAACTCCAGAGGTACTCAGTGTGCAGCTAAATGATTATCTTTTCTCAACCTGCCTCTTTTGCCAAGCCAATGTGAATCAGAGGACAAGGTCCTTTCTTCATTTCCTGCATTACTACTAGCAATAAAGGGCATAACTGGCCAAAATAGGCCTTCAGCAACACAAGTATCATCCTGTCATATCAGAATTTATGCTCAGGTCTGTTGCACCAGCCTGAACCTTGTGCTTTCAGAACTGTTTACTGTAGAGGGTTCTACTTACTAGCACTGGTGATGGCTCTGCAGGGATAAGATGCAGGAATATACACTTACTGCTAACATCAACATCTGAAACTGAGACAAGCAGGAAGCAGCTTCACTGGGCAAGGAGGTGCCATTTCAACACAGCCATTTTTCTGCCTCGAATGTCACTTTCTATGAGCTCTGGCCCTAAGGCAAAGCACTTTATGATGATGGTAAGTGACCTGAAAGCCAGTCTCAGTCAGCAATAAAAGACAGGATAGTCAAGAACGACTTAAGTGGTGATCTATCAAAAATATGGAGCATTTTTGACAAAAGATGTGATGTGGAAGTCATAGGCCAGAGAGAAGGAAGTAATGAGGATGAAAAACTGGAAAACCATAAGACAGACAAAGAAAGATGAGGGAATCTAAAAGGCTTGGGTTGAGGACAACAAAAGTGAGGATTAGAAAATAAACTGTAAAAACAAGGAATAGGAAGTTTACTGCAGAAACAGAAGACATTAGAAGATAATTAGAAATTAGAAGAATGAAGGGGACAACAGTGGTAAGAGGGAACACAGTGACAGAAGAGAAAGGGAAAATACTGAAGAAGAGAGAAAGGGAATTTTAGGGAAAACAAATAAGGAAAAAAAGAGTTTGTTGTAGTTTGGGGTGGATGGTTTTGCATTGTTCATATGTGGAACCCTCCCTCCCCAATAGTAATGAAGTCTGCCCCTGCTCATCTAAGAAAAAAAGAAAGCAAAACAATGAAAAAAAAAAAAAGGTTTCTTATTTATTTATTTAAGGGATAATAAGGGATAAGGCGGGTATTTGGCCTTAAGTTGCACTTCCAAGGCATGGATAATTTCATTTTAGGGCATCCTCAGGGCTCTTGTGCTGCACTATTCACCAATGTTGTAAAAAGGGCAATCCCACTGGCTGTTCTCAAGGGTCCTTGGTAATGGGAGTCTCAATGAAGTAGAGTCACGGGGAGTCATGGCTATTTCAACTTTGTTCCTTTCCTAGAAGACTTTCCTGGGACAGTGTGACATTTCTTCTTGACTGCCAAACATCTTTATTTCACTAACCTATCTCAGACTGTCTACTGATGTTTATTTTGTGCTGTGAAAAGTCACTTCTTAATCTCAACTCTCTCTTCATATACTAATCATCTTCTGCTTTGTTGAAAATAATATCTATACAAGGGAAAAGCTGCTATACCTTAGTCCTTTACACCCATGATTTCATCCCAAATACTAATTTTAGTATTCTACTTCATGCTCCTTATCCATCTTCCCATTTATCTGAGCTCAGTCCCCCTCTCTGACTTTACGCTTCAGTCATCTCATCTGAAAGAATTAAACAAAGCAAGACCTGACCTTATGTATGATCTCCCAAAGGTGTATTTGCATTGTACCAGGAAAGACTTAACTGTCTGTCTGCTGATGTCACTACTGTCACTATATCATGTTGATAACTTCCTAAAGATCAGATGCAGAATATATTCTGCCTGCATTTACCGATAAAATTTATAAATACAGTTCCACTCTACCTGGAAACAGTTTTAATCTGCATACATCTGAAGCTCCTCTGTGGCTGGTGCATAACACTCTTAACTGCTGGCTGGATTGTACTTGTAGGATTTCAGCCAATGCACAACACTAAACTACAATGGTACCATTTGAATGTCTTAAATATGGGGGCGTGAATATCTGAAAATGAACTTTCAATCTCTCAGTAGAAGGATGCGGCTTACGTGGTGCAGCTGTTAGAGGCTGGTTATAAACAAGACAAATGCTGGGAGATGTTGAAGGACTTTGGTCAATAATACCTGAGACTGGTAAAGATGAGTGGCTGTAGAACACAAACTGACACTAGATTGTGCCTGGTCTTCTTGGACTGGAACTGACCTCCCTGCTGGGAACAGGAAAGTGGAGACTGATACTGGAGCAGGAGTGAGATAAGTAGAATAAAAGCTCTAAACTCACTGGTTCTTAAACAAATGCCAGTGTCCAGATCTGCTACTGGTTGTGGTTTACCCTGCCTTTCTTCTGGCAGTAAGAGGGATGTTTTTCATATCGTTTTTCATATCATATCGTATCGTATCGTATCGTATCGTATCGTATCGTATCGTATCGTATCGTATCGTATCATATCATCATTCTTTAAAAACTCAATTTCCTGCTTAGGATTCTCAGAATTCTAGCAAACTTCCCATGCAATACTAATTTGTAATATGTCATAAATTATGTCTCTTGAGCATCAAAAATAGCATAATAGTCTAAAGTCTACCTCATGGTAGAATTTATGATCCTCTAAAGAGGACACAAAAGACGAGTACAGAATAATTTTATGCATCCTCTTGTACCATGCCCTTTGCCTAACATTATAAGCTGTTACACAAAAGGAAGTTAAGAAATTCTATTCAATAGCGGTTATGTTCTTGTATATTTTACAAAAGAGATTCTACTGTCAGTAAATTAAATGCTACATGCGAAAGTACCCATTTTGTCTGTCTCTACATTCTCATTCCTTTTCAAAATGATACTGTAGATTGTGATTCTCAGATAACAAAATAGAATTCCTAAGTAGAATACAGCAGGATAGTAAGACAGAGTAACTCATGTAAATGCTTTTGAAAAGCTCACACTGAAAACAGACTATACCAAATAATAAGTGTTCTAACTGTAGCCAGAATTTCACTGATAGGATTTCAGATGCATGTGAAGGATAAAAAAAAGAGAGAGTCACCATTACACTATTAAATGAAAATCCCTGCAACAAATCTACAAAGGAAGTCCAAAACTTGAGGATGTGAGATAGTTGGAAAAATATGTTGATAGTGGAAGTATACAGGAGGTTGACCTATGTAAATGAAGTGCATAGAAATATATCCACGGCTTTAATAAATGTAAAAGTTATGGGCGTAAATTGCATACAAGAAACAAATCTTGTACTTTAAAGAAGGTTGCTAGGGCATACTCCTGAGAACACACGTATCATACAACAATGGGTTTGGATTAACTGCTGAGCCATGTTCTGATATCTGGCTATTTAAGACCACAAATTTTGTGCACACACTCTTGTTCAAAGAAAAAAACCAGAAGTTATCAAAAAGGATATAATGCTTTATCAGTATACTTGCAACATGGGATACAAAACAGGCCATGGTTTCTGAATTCTTAGTCCCAGCCAAATTATGTCCAACCAGGTCAGAGTGAGAAAAAAAAAGAAAAACAAATAATTGCTGGAGGTTCTCCAGCCTCTGAAAGAAGAAAAATTCTTCTTGTGCGTAAAGAGAAATGTCATCTGGATTAGAGCAGAAAAAAGGATGAGGACCTTCTTACTACTGCCATTCTAGATCAGTACCACAATTAGGAGAGTTATCATGTTTTAGTAGCCTATGTAGCTGTCACTAAAGACAGGGTCTAATATCTGCAGAACATTTTAAGACAAGTTTATTTTTGATTCATTGAATGGAAATTGAGGTGGAAAAAGATAAGATGGAACACATTTGCTTGTAGGTATAGGATAGGAGAAAACACCTGCTATTCCATATTCCCTTCCCCATTTAAACATGTTTCTCTCCAACAGCATTTCTTAGGTTCTGCTACAGTGCTGGGTGCTGCTATTCTGTATATCAGGCTCCCTTTCTTCTTGTTTCAATTGTACGGCAGAGCTCTGACATCCCTATCCCAATTTTTCCAATGCTGTCTTACATAACCTCATAAGAATTTAATCAGTGACATGAACGTCTTCCCTGAACACATGTCAGTCTCACAGCTATGAGGATGGCTGAAGCAGTATATCAAGTACCAAATGAAAAAACATTCTCAGGTTACTGGAGGGAAAAAAACACCACAGAAAGCCAGCACGCACATTAAAGCAAGAAACAAAAAAAGGATAGAAAAAGAAACTGGAGGAGAGAGTATGTGAAATTGATATGAAATATTGATTTTTAAAAGTTAAATATTTTAAAGCCTTATCAGTCTGAACAGTAGCCCACAGAAGTACAGCAATGCCCCTTGGTATCCTGGCAGGAATGGACAAGACTCTGCGCCTTATTTTCCCTTCTCTCCCAAGAGCTTTTAGTAGCTGTAATGCTAACGAATCAGTAGTTACTCCTCTCCAGTCATTGCACATTTCCAAACTGAAAGGCAAGGCTGAGTGAGAACATCATGCAGCCTTTGAAGCAGGCTTAGGCAGTATATACAAGAAAAAATAAACCACATTTGTTAGTACACACTGCCCTTTTACAGAACCTCATCTCATTGAACTTGATATGGTTTATGAAGATTCATTACCACAAATGTCATAATCCCAGCAAATCAAATAAGAGATAGATAATGACTATCTCCATTACATGGGTTGCAAAGAAAAAAATTAATAACCTGGCGAAGACTTTACAGTGAGTTAGAAAGATCAAGGAATAGAACTTGGCAGACTGACTTTATTCCCTTTGGCACCAGGAAGCCAGTAAACCAAGATTAAGAAATGCTCACCATTCAGATTAGAAACTCCATACAGGACCTATTACATTCCTGGTGTTCTGATGATATTCCACTTTATGGGTAATGGGGAAGCTTTCAGAACATTAGAAAATTCCAGAATTAGTTTTAATTTCATGGTAATGCCCTCTGCTGAGAGCACAACTGTGGCAGTACATGTAAACTGATTATTTACTTTTAGGCTTTCTTATGTCTTGAAGGGAATCCATTTGAATCTTCTTTAAAATGTCCCATTTTCACTAGTCTATTCACTCAGAAGGCCACTTTTGAAAATGCTTCTACATAATATTTTACATTTTAGGATTTCTTGCAGCATGTGGATAAATATGGACAAATCACTTATAGCGTGGTGCTCAGGGAACTAAGCATGACAAGTCAGCTCTAAGACAAAGATGGGAAACTCCTTTTTAGTGACAGACAAAAGGATCAGAAATAAAGTAACTAGCCCAGAAAATGCCTGGCTGCTAAGGAAGCCTTTCAATTCCTGTGATCCTGACTTAGAATTTGTCTTACTTTTACTTGCTGCATATTTTTAACTTAATTAGTAAAGTTAAATATAAACCTTTATGAAATACGAGGGCATACTTTGTTTTTAAAAATGCAAAACTTCTCAGTCCTGTCCCTAAATAAAATAAAAAATAACGTGGGAGAAGTAGTAGATTTAGCACTTCTCCTTAAAGAAATACCCACTCAGTCTTGCTTTTGGAGAGCATGGCATCAAAGCTCTGAATTTTTTCCATTTAGAAACACAAAGTAGGCTGGCCACAGTTAAGGTGTCTAAATGCATGCAGGGATAAACCCCATCCAGAATTGAATGATAAGGAGTTCCTGTTCTTTGGTCAATTTACGTGACCTTTCACAAGGATATGACTTCACAAACCTGGACAAAAGAACTCAGAAGCCAGGGACTGAGCGGCCTTTTAAAATGCCCTTCATCCTCCTCATGACCAGATGTGATCTCCTCCTCTCATCAAGACTGAGGCATACTGGCAAGGGCTGAACCTGTCAAGTTGTCAAGCCAAGTAATACCCATTCAGGAGATAAACAGAGACCTTCTGTATCCAAGGCTGGCAGCGTAGTATCACATTCATTTTCAAATACAAGATTAAAAATAAAAAACCCTCCACAGACATGTTTTGACTGTAAAATTCAGGATTCCCCATTGCTTAGAGTCTAATGCAAACTGCATTTCATCACACTCCAAGATCTGCACTTGGGGTAGTTAATATCCTTTGCTTCAGCTGATATATGGAAGAACTCAGATCTAATTAAAGAGGTTGCAGAAATAGCATAGACATAAAAGTAATTCTAGTACTGGTTATTCCTAATTGACAAATTATCCTGCCACCTCTGTAGAGTGAGCAACATATTTACTTCCTATAATTCTGCAGCTTTAAATAAAGGGTTCAAAAATGATCTTGCTCAGGGGCTAGATCAGTAATTCCACACTAGGAAAAGACAATAATAAACAGGAGAAAAACTTATACTATGTATTACTTCCTACTTTAATGAAGACCAACTGGCCACAACCATGTTGTAGGTGTGGGGAGTAGGAAACCAGATTTGTCAGATCCTCATTTCTGGGCAGGAATGGTCTTGAGTTTCATGAAAGACACTAACTGTACACTACACCCTTGCCAGAGCACTCCCTGGGCTGTCTCTAGGGCTGTCCACTTGGTAATTTTCAGGGATCAGCTCTGGGTGCAAGCTTTTCTTTAGGATTTATGCAAGGTTCAGTTACTTGCTGTTTGGATGCAGCTAGCTGCATGTACTTTGCACAAGTACTTTCACTTTGCCGTCTGTCCTTAATCCCATGACAAGTGTGAGAGACAAGATAGATCACCTCTGCCTGCCCCCAGGACAGATGGGATTTCTGCACAATTTGAAGTTACCTCTCCTGTGTTTTCTGCAGTCCAAGTGTTTGGATATACTAGAAGCTCTTCATCACCATAAAGAAACATGTATATAGAAAACATCTGCAACAGATTCAATAACACCCACTCAGAATCTCCTGCTGTGTAAATTGGAGCTACCTATTGACACCTATTTTTCTGTTCATTCTACTTCCACGTCTCACAGAGACTGGAATTCCTGCCCAGTCTAATGGTGGAGCACCTGGAGAAGGAGAAGGTATTGCTGCTGTCCCATCATACTGTACCATTTCACATTTTAAGATGAGGTCAGGAAGCCTTATTTTGTACAAGTTTGGAAATTGCCCCTGCGGACATGTCTTTTCCTCAGTTACTCAAGTAGCATTTCAATGTCTTGCACCCTGCATAATCCTGTCCTCCTCTTCCAAATGAGTTTAGACAGAGGAAGAACGTGCCGCTGACATTCTCTCCCACTTTACTGACACCAATCCTAACCTACAGGCCAAGACACTATCTTACGGAATACTATCTGCCCATACTCCATCCCTGAACTGGCAAAGGATTGCTCTGCTCAGCCCAGCTCACACAATTAGGGTCTCCAGTGTGTGGATGGTAAAAGGGCAATGCCCAAAACTAGGCTATCTGGTGCCTCTGTAGTGACATAAGAGTAGTCTCAGATATAAAAGCATGGATCCTTCTGATATGACCTAAGTGGGCACAATCTGCTGGCTGGGCAGTACAAGATTTCTATCATTCAAGGATCACTCATAAAAATGCTTGCCATATTATTGGGTTGCTGTATTTCCTCTCTTTCCCTAAATGTTATTACTCTGAGGGTTGTAACTAGGCTGCAAAACCACAGAAACAAAACCATTTGACAGCAGTGGTGAAAAATATG
Source organism: Nycticryphes semicollaris (assembly GCA_013400055.1). NCBI lineage: Eukaryota > Metazoa > Chordata > Aves > Charadriiformes > Rostratulidae > Nycticryphes > Nycticryphes semicollaris. The sequence continues at coordinate 8,564 of VXBJ01004152.1, forward strand.
AGGATAATTTCATTTTCAAATGTGAAGATTATTTTTACCCCCACAGTGAGAGCCAAGGATTGTTTGACTGTGAAAATTCATCACACCTTTATTATATTAATGATGAAGAAATGAATATTATATAACACCATTAATCCAATGGTCTCAAAATAAAAGGCAAACAATTAGTAAAGTGCTCTGGGGATGCTTCCAGTAGAAGACCACAAAAAGGACAAATCAATGAAAATTACTTCTGGCTGTTAACTCGCAGTTGCTGAGCTTCATCTTCCATCCCTACTGTGCAGGCAAGAGCCAAAGTAATAAAAGGCTGAGGATGGGACCTGAAAAATAGCCAAAAGTAAGGGTTCTGTGGGAAGTTCTGTGTTCTGCACAGCCTAAGGAATATTTTTTCTTGTATTGTATCTTGAAGTAAAACCTCCTTTCTAGCTCTGACAAGACAGCTGGCTCCATTGTCATTAGGTTGAGTCCTTTAATAGCAATCACAGAATTTAAGATTTATCTAAGAGCTATCAGTGAGGATGTATTGTCCAGAGAGGGTGCTATTTCCCTACCCTTTCCTATGTTGGAAACAAGCTACATTTGTCTACTGAGCTTTCCATCTGCCTTCTTCTTTGGCTTCTAACTGCAGCTTACAACCTTTGCAGGTTTTTATGCCTTTGCTTTAAATTTTGTTACTTACATGTGAAGTACTGTTAAACAGTTGGGCAGGGTAGTGCATTTTAAGCCTGGTAACTAAGTATAACACCAATACCAGGAAACTGGAGTCAGACAAATTCTTGACATGAGATACAATTTTTTAGTGATGACAGTAATTAAAAGCTGGAGTAATTTAACAGGGGATGTGAATTTCCAACCACAATAAGTGTTTAAAGTCAGGATCAATACTTTTCTAAAAAACTGTCTTAATTCCTACTTTTGGAAAAGTTCTACAGCTTGTATATCCTGAAGAACTGGCTAGAAAAAAAAATATATATTCCCTTCTGGACTCAGAATCTATGTATTTATATGGACTCCTAGGCAGTTAAAATTGGAACATTTATTTTTAAACTCCATTGAAATATAACACTCACAACAAAATACTACGTGCTCATTCATTGTCTCAGTGTTGCCTAAAGGTTACCAGCATACTTTTTGTTATCATTATCGTTATCATTGAATGCCATGAATTTAGAATTTTTGAAGCTTTACAATCCTGCAATACATAGTAAATTAAAATGTAGATTTACTTTGGGTTTTTTGATGGGCTTTAGTTGTGGTTTTTTTGAGATCCAAGTGTTCAAACATTTCTTCGCAAGAACAGAAACCTGCCTTTTGAAAATGAAGACCAATGTTCTAACTGGAATCACAGGATATCAGAAACTGTGAATTTATGATAAACAAAAATAGTACAAGTCTCCAGTACTGCTTGTGACAGGCCACAGAAATTTTTTTGATTCTTCCTATATAGACTTCATACGGTGGTTTCAGTTCCAGTTATTGCATTGATTTTTTCTTAAACCAAGCTTATTTAAAACACATAGGCAGAAGCATAACTTTAAAATATTTTCAGTTTAATATTGTCAAACAATTGGTCTTTAAGTGCAGGATTTACTTGTTTTTATTTCAGCTGACCTGCTTCTGCTCAAATCACACAATAAAAACTTTTGACAATAAACGTTGAGTAATTTTTGTGTAGTAAAATAAGTATTCAGTAAGGCTGTTCATATTTTCAGGAGTGATTATTTTGGTATTCTTGAATGTACAGGAAGGCAATAAGATGTTTGCCTTAGTCAAATAAGGCAAATATACTTCAGAGAAATGTGTTTATCACGCTATGTGAGAAAAGTATTTGTTTTAATGACAAACTGTAGCAGAAGTATGGCAATGAGAAACTCAGAAGCTGATAAAAGGAGGATCACACTGATCATTAAAATACTTTAAATATTTCCCTACTATAGAGATTACAGGCCTCAAGTGGTACAGAAAAAATGGGTACAGTTTTAGGCTGCCAAAATTCTCTCTTATCTGAAAGATATTTGGTGAATATACTTGAAATCTCCTGCAAGCAGGAGTTGGTGCATCGTCTAAGGAACCTATTCTCACATTCTCACAGATAAGAAGCCAAGTGCACATCAGAGGTGATTAATGAGAAATGTATAATCTCCTCTATTGATGTAGGGGGCAGGTAGAGGACAGTGCAGCAAAAGCGTATGGAAAAAACGTTCTGGTATCTCCATGCACAGCATCCTGCTCAAGCTTGTGCCACAGCCAGCATTGTGGCATGGCTGATCATTGCTAACACCCTCCACAAAATTCTTACTGCCATCACCATGCCAGTGCAGTCACCAATCCAGCTCTCCCAATATAGTACCAGTGCAACCAGCACACCTTGAATTTGAAATCTCCTTCAAAGCTTCCTTGTTTCTGAGCTTATATCCATTCTGAAACAGTATCTTTGTCTGCAATCTAGTCTACTGCATACGTGAACAGTATTGCCATTGTAACCATAATCACAAGTAATTATTACTCCTGCCAACCGTTAACAGCAACAGTCATGACCACCATCCTGGCAAGGACTGTTGCAATTAATGCCACTTACCCTCACATCCACCAGTGCTTGCAGACTTTAGAGCTGCACTGTTCATGCCATAGAGCTTTATCCTTCTGTGATCTATTACTTGGAATTGTAATTCTTTTTACTGCATTTGCACTGGGCTGCAGTCTAACCACATGAGACAGAGATATCCATGGGTTAATTTACTGAGTTCTGATGTGCTGCACAGTTTGTTTCCAATATCTAGGCCAGGTGATTAAAGACAGAATTGGGTATCTCTGTACTACAGTGCAGTGTGCAATTTAGACAGTTTAAAAAAATAAAAATCAAGTGCTGCAATATGGCATAAACACATACCTGCTAAATTTCCTGCAGTGTTACTAAAAATTACAGTATTAAGTAGGTGAAACAGACAATAAAAAAATCCTAACTATGAAGTTTTATGTCTATACTGGGAGATTAAAAATTAAGTAATTGCTATCAGTGTCAAGGTATTATGTTCTCTGACTCTAAAAATTACATTCCACAGGCATATATCTATTAAGAAATATATACATTTGAGAGCATGTTCTGGTGTCCAGCTATCAAACAGCACTGAAAAACCTGAACTGTAAAAGAAAATCAAAATTTTCCATAAAAATGTTAAACTTGCAGCTGGTTAGCAAGTTCTGTATATTTTTAGTATCCAAACTGATAACATAATGAAGTTTCATTCTCAGAAGGAAAACAGTAAAAAAAAATCTCCTCAAAATTCCAACAAGTCAAGACCCATTCACTTTAGAAAACTTAGATGATTATTTTCTATGTTTTTATTATATTCAATGTTCTCCAAAAGAATAGTCTAAGAAATTATAAAAGATCTTTGAAAAATAGTTTGGAATTTTTTTCCTTCAGGAATATGTATTTTGAACCAGCTGGCATTTTTATAAACAAGAAAAAAAAAAGAAAAGGAAAAAGAAAAATGGAAAAAAGAAAAAGAAAAATGGAAAAAAGAAGATGAAAAAGAAAAAGAAGACAAAAATGAAGAAGAAAGAAAAAGAAAAAAGAGAAAAAGAAAAAAAAAGAAAAAGAAAAGAAAAAGAAAAGAAAAAGAAAAAGAAAAAGAAAAAGAAAAAGAAAAAGAAAAAGAAAAAGAAAAAGAAAAAGAAAAAGAAAAAGAAAAAGAAGAAGGAGTGTTGGTTTTCAAAACCATCCTTTTCAAAAGCCAGCAATAAAATTGAAAAATGAAACAAAGAAGTTTTGCCAGAAAAACATGGGGACCTTAATTTATTTCCCTCAGAGTATGAGGAGGAAGTAACAAAACCCCAAATCAACATCAACTCCTTCAAGTTAAGTACTATTTTTATGAAAAGATGTACTTTAGGGGTGGAGTCTTTTTCACCTTGGAAATTAAGTTGAAAATATCCAATAGTTAATAATGTGGTCTCATAGTTTGTATAGTCCTTCACTTCTCTTACGTTAATTTCTGCTCTACTGTGCTGTTATTAAATATATCAGAGAACTCCTAAATAATTTATTCAGCAGCAACACCAGGTCTCAGCTGCCTACAAGGTTATATGTGAGTGAAAAGAAACACCTTTCCATCATCCCCCTTCCCCTACATGTGTACCTTAACTCAAACCCTATGCTTCTCCTTATATCACTCTCCTGCCACATATCCCTTTGTTCTTGGCCTCTAACTTCATATTCCCACCCACTTTCATATACTTAAGTGTCCACAGTATAGGCACTCTACTGTCTCCTGCTAGACCAAACCAGATTGCACCACGTGGTTGCCGCCTCATTACACTCATGACCAACGTGGCAATTCCCTGCACATTGGCAATTCTCTGCACATTCTAATACTTTACTTAAAGCTTGAGGCATCACTTTGTGGGCCTTCCCTTTTTCTTGATTAAACAAAAAATAGGTTTAATGTTAAAGGTGTTAAGACATGATCAAGTATCTCCTTTCCTAAAAGGGAAGCTGGAGCCTTCAATATATTAGGAAGTACACAGATTGCCAGAGTACTTTCTTTCACCCTCCTATTTCAGGTCTTTTTTTAAAGGAGGTAAAAGCAAGAATAAATGCTGGAAAACAACTTTCTAACTCCACAGTCCAAGCATTTATTATAATAACTTTGGATTCGAACCTATATCCAAAGTTAAATAGCTAATTCCCTAATATAGTATCTATTTGCAGCATTGCCATTGATTTCTATGGCATCCTGAGCAGGTCACTTCATTTTGCATCTTTTGCCTCATTTCTAAATGTAACTACAAAGATAAATTAAAAACTAGTACTGACTTCAATATCAGAGTTATTGACCTTAATATACTGACCAGTCAGGAAAGAACCCAAATCCAGCTCTTGTTTCCAGGACTCCCAGAGGAGAAAATTTGACAGGATTAATCTTAGACCGCTAAATCCCTCATTACCTTTGGAAGGAATAAAATTCCTGTTCTGAAAGTAGCTTGTCTGATCCCAAAGCACCATTTTTTTTTCTGCTTTTGCTTGTCTAATTACATTTTTTGAAGTACTCCAATGGATGATTTTGTACTGGAGTAGCATTTTCATAGAGTAGCATTTAATCTTTCCAACTCTTTATGTTTTAATTCATATAGCATTCCTATTTTCATGCTCCCTCCTCTAACTTCCACATTGCCATCGGGGCCAGAATTGTTCTAATAACTCACACTGACATTACAGATACCATTAAGTCTACATACTTCAATGAAATTGCCTCTTTGCTGTCTCCTTTATGACTTATAAAAATTCCTCATGGCTCACAAAATCCCATTTTGTTGTGGAATCTGTTGCATTGTCCTCCACAACCCACATCCAAGGCTAAAGTGTTTTTTTTCCCATGAATCTTCATGCTGATATCCAATAAGCGTTACACAGAACAATGAATGCTTTTTATTTCCTGAATTTTGGCCTCTCATGCAATTCTCTCCTAGATATCACTGTAATTTGGTGCTGATTCTCAGTAGTGAGCATAAATACAAGTAATCAGTAATTGTGCAATGTGGCCATACGGAAATATATTGACGAACAACTGATTCTGCAAGAATGATCATTCATGGCCACCTGTATGAATTCTTTGATGTACAGAAGCACTCTGCATGGAGAATAAAAGGAAAGTGCAGCTTCTTCAGCATTCACCAAGATCATGTATTTTTTGTTCTTTCTTTACCCCCTCCTGCAGAATCAGGATGACCTTGTAAAATATGCACCCAAAATGAGAAACAATCGATCTGGATAGTTCTGATCTCATTAGCCACTCATTCAAAGCAGATGACAAGGAAGGAACAGTAAGTGTCCTTTCCCAAGTGCAGCACAAAGTTACTGGATATTGTACTGGTGTTAGGTCTTTCCTACTCTGCTACTAAAAATGACAGAGGTCACTTCAGAAATATCAGGCAGAGGAGATTCGGAATTGTTGTATTTCCTGGAGAATTGGAGTCAGTTCTGCCCTGGGCACCTCAGAACCTGCAAATTGTAATACTGACATGAATTTGGGAGCTTGACATAACCAACAGGGAAAAAGCAGTTGAGCCATTAAGGGAATTTGTCTTTTGGATAGTCCCAGCAGCAGAATAAACAGATCACTGTCATGCATTTTGATAAGGGGAACATTTTATTCACTGCTTAAGATATGTTGGCATTACAATTTTATCAGTGCTAGGCACAGTAAATAATAATTTTACTCATACTCCTGTTTTACTTGGGGTTTTTGTTTATCTGTTTTTTTTTCTTTTCTTCTTTTACTTTTTTAAATATTAGAGAAATAACTTTAAAAATTCTCTCCTTAAATCACATAATAGGCTGATCAAGACCTCATTTGCCATTTGCAATATCAAAGAGATGTGAAAATGTTGGCTGTTCAGATCAGCTTGTATACCTGTTTTCTATCACGACTCATATTTGAAGGCATGCCCACTCTAGGTTCCAATCTTTACTTAGAGTTCAATCATTAAATGTTCTAAAGCACCATAAAGGGAATATTTTTTTCTTTTAAATGAGAAAGTTTAATTTTAAACAGTTATTTAAAACCTATTTACACAGACTCCTGTTCTCAAAAATGAAATAGAGGAGAACACTGTTATCTGAAAAACAGAGAGTGGAAGGATAAATTAGATTTCTGAGAGGCATTCCATTTTAATAGTCCCATATATTTTTGTAACACTGGTACATATTTTTTATGATGTCATTTTTATCTTAACAATTCTCCTTTAATCTATTCAGTTCTGTCACTGTAGCCCTAGCCTTTTCCCTCCCTCTCTGAGGTTTCATAATGCTTTTCAGTCATTATCTTTTCACCTAAATAATCCCTCATTTTCCGATTCTCAGAAGCAGTGTCTCAGCTGAAAGTCTAATCCTGGTTACTACCTATAATGGCTCACCAGGACAGGTAATCATCTGAGCTATTTGACATCCATTTATGTTGACCTTACTGAGACAGCAGGAGGATAGCATTTTGCACCCCCTAACTTTCTTTACCAGCTGTGTCTTCCTACAGAAAATCCTGCAGCCTTGTATGGTACATGCAGCACTAGTTCCCAGAAGACACATCACAGCCTTTAAAGAAGTCTTTGTATTTCTAAATCAAAAACATCATTCAACAGGAAAGAGTTATTCACCACTGTCTTCCCACTCTTGACACATGAACTCTACACGGATATTTTATGAATCGATATATATTACCATTCCAGCGGCCTGTGGTTAGGGATGGCACCTACTTCAGCCTCCTTTTGAATAGCACCTGTAGAGAACAAGCTGGGAAAGATCCAAGAGCCCTTACCGCAGAACTCCATGCTAGTGATTCAATAGCCACAATAACTAACTTTTAACAAACGAAATTTATCCTCCCCAAAATCTTTCGACAATTTTCTTCCTCCCTGTCCTTTCTGGATACCATCCAGTACATCATTTTCTCAAGTATTTTTTTCCTGCAGACCCCCAAGACTTTTGAACACTCTGTCTCCAGCCCCTGAAGCAGCTGTTTCTTGTACCCTGTACCAGCCCATGATTACTCCTGGGCTCCAGAACATTTCTGGAATCCAGAATCACAGTGGGGAAGAAAACCATACTGTGCCTGGTTCTACCAATAACATGTCACATAGCACAGCAGATAAGATCCTTTGGTCAATGTCTGTTTGCAGAAAGGCAAGGGGTTTACCCATTCAGAAATGTGGGCATTCATTATATCTGTCACTTATTTTAATCCTTTCCATTTTCCTGCTTATACAGATTCAGCTTTCTAATAAGGCCTTCTTCTTTAGAAAGGAACGAAAAAACACCCCAAGTGACTTAAGTGATCTCTTGTACATCATTAGCAGTCAAAACAAGTACCTGAAGAGATTTGTCAGAAGCAGAGATGCGCAGATTGCTGGACACACATATTTGAAAACAAAAAAAAATCTAGGAAATCAGGAGCATCTAATGAGCAGCCACAACTGGGAGAAAACAAACATGTTAAAAAATGTGAAGTATCAAATAATTCCGTCAACTCTTACTACACATTTTGAGATATATTGTAAAAAGAAACCTACATAAATTTATGTACCAGATACTCAGCTACGTATCAGAAAATTTCTGCTTAGCTGAAGAGTTGAAGCTATTCATTAATATCTGCTAACATTCCTTTGATAGTCAAAGGCACCATTTAAAATCTGGACCTTGATAATCTGAGCTGATTTTGTGTACCAAATAAGAACTAAATCCTGGAAAGCTTTTACAGGAGGTAGTCAGGATACTAAGACTTAAGAAATGCTCATTATCTCCTAGGGCCAGACATGAATCAGTTGTAGAGAAGCAGAAATACTAATGGTAAAAAGAAAGGAAAAGCAAACTAATGACGAAGGGGAAATGCCTGGAAAGGTAATGAAAAATGGCAACTGAGACCATGTTTGAAAAATAGGAGGTGTTTGCCATGAGGAGCTGTAACAGCCAGCAACCCAAGAAGGTAGCTGCTAAAGCTAAGGGGTAAAATCCTTAGAGGTTTCTTCTCTCCCTTTAGTTACAACTGCATTACCTTGAAGAAATGAGAGCTAGGGCCTACAGACCCTAGCACGTGCACTAGAACAAAGAACATGATTATAGTGCAATTGCTAAGACACCAACTTTAGAAGAGAGACAGATATCCAGTCTGTTTCCAGGAGTGCATGGAACCATGGAATCGTGGAATTGTCAGAGTTGGAAGGGATCTCTAGAGATCATCTAGTCCGAATACCCTGCCAAAGCAGGATTGCCTAGAGCACTTTACTCGGGACTGCATCCAGGCAGGTCTTGAAGGTCTCCAGAGAAGGGGACTCCCCAACCTCCCTGGTCAGTCTGTTCCAGTGCTATGTCACCCTCACCATAAGGAAGTTTTTTCTCATTTTTGACTGGAACTTCCCATGTTCCAGCTTGTGCCCATTGCCCCTCGTCCTGTCACTGGGAACCACTGAGAAGAATCTGGCTCCATCCACTTTCAACCCACCTTTTAAATACTTATAAGCATTAATAAGGTCTCTCCTCAGCCTTCTCTTCTCCAGGTTAAAGAGTCCCAGCTCTCTCAGCCTTTCCTCATCAGGGAGATGCTCCAATCCCTTAATCATCTTTGGTGCCCTACGCTGGGCTCTCTCCAGCAGTTCTTGCTCTCTCTTGAACTGGGGAGCCCAGAACTGGATGCAGTATTCCAGTTGTGGCATCACTGGTGCTGAGGGGAAAAATGACCTCACTCAGCCTAATGACCACACTCTTCCCTATGCAGCCCTGGATTCCATTGGCCCTCTTGGTGACAAGGGCACATTGCTGGCTCATGGATATTTTACTATTTACCAGGACTCCCAAATCCTTCTCCTCCTTTCCAGCAGGTCCACCTCTAACCTAAATATTGTTGCCTGGAATTCTTCCTCCCCAGGTGCAGGACCCTACACTTGCTCTTGTTGAACCTCATGAGGTTCTTCTCTGCCCAGCTCTGCAACCTGTCCAGGTCACGCTGGATGGTGGCACAGTCTTCTGGAGTGTCAGCCAGACCTTCTAGTCTGGTATCATCAGTGAACGCGCTGAGGATACATTCAGTTCCCTCATCCAGGGCATCGATGAATATGTTGGACAAGACTGGACCAAGTATTGACCCTTGGGAGACACCACTGGCTACAGGCCTCCAACTTGACCCTGCTCTATTAATTAAAACAGTCTAAGTCCTGTCACACAACCAGTTCTCAATCCACCTCACTGCCCCCTCATCTAGCCACGCTTCCTCGGTTTCCTAATAAGGATGTTATGGGAGACATGTCAAAAGCCTTGCTGAAGTCAAGGTAGATGACATCTGCTGCTCTCCCTTCATCCAGCCATCCAGTTATAACATCATAGAAGGCTATCGGATTGGTCAAGCGTAATTTACCTTTGGTACATCCATGTTGACCATTTCCAGTGATCATTTATAAGTTCACGATTATGAGTAAATTAGTTCATTTATTTCAAACTATACACACGTGAGCTAAAAAACAAACCAAACCAAAATGCTTGCTATTGCTTGCTGTTTAATTTCAGGACAAAACTCTAGATGGGCTAGACTCTTTCAAATGAGCCAAATTTCATTTGGAGTGATTATAGTAATGGAGGGGTGAAGGGCGTCCAGAGTGAGGTCAGGACTGGGCAAGTGTAAGTGTAGATGCACACATTAAACTGTAAGTGCCTATAATGTCATGTACTCGATCCTGCCAGGAGTAAGATAGTCAGGCTGTTGGACTGCACCTGTGAAATGCTCAGCTGATGGAGCTGGACTCATAGCTCAAAAGCCCTGACTGGAAGATGCTAAGACCTCTGTAACGTAATGAAGCTGTCAGCTGTCAGAAGACGTTAGTATGTGAGCAAAGGATCTCGAGGGCAGAGCAGTAGAGCTCTTCTATACCTACTGTCTAGTCAACTTTGCTCTGTTAAAGATAGCTGGGATGGCTATTTAATTCTCTTTTCCCTCTTTTGATTTAATCCATTTAGTAAATGGATGAGCTATACTTTTTTCTCAGGGAATATTATGTCAGCTTTGACATGTTACGTATTTTATGAGATGATATCTGTCTTTAATGGACACAATGAATTTGATTCTGGCTTGATCTGATTTACCCGTGTGATTCATGTGGTAATGATCCAACATCTGAATGATGGATCTGACAGGAAATCTGTCCTACTGGGACAAACATGGGCTAACTGATAGATGCAGGTGAAAATCTGAATTATTACCAGATGTATTACCAGGCAGGGAAGCACTCTAAACTCTCCAATCCATTAGTATCCCCTAACTCAACACCAGTACACTTAGAGCAGCAGAGCACTGAGCAGAATGGATATTTTCCACACTCTTAGCTATAAAAAAAGTGCAAGTCAACAGCAATATATGAGTAAATTCCAACAAATTAATGTAACCCAATGCTCAGGATACCCTGAGGCTTGAAGTCACATGTAAATAATTTTCTCAGGTATTTTCAGTCTCACAGTCTACTCAAGGTTTCCATTAAAGCAGTATGTCTTCCTCAGCTTTTTCAACTATCCACAGTTTGAAGATAACAAGAATTAATGAAAAAGATTTTGGTGTACCACGTGACACAAAACTGCTTTGAGGCAAAGAAAAAACAATTTTATTAATAACATTTACTCCTTCCTTGTTACGAGGATCTTCCAAACCCGAAATGCAAAATTCAGGGTTTTAATTATAGAGTCCTATGCATAAGGAATAGGTTTCAAAGGTCTTTGTTTAAAGATGGTTTTTAGACAGAGTCATTGGTCTTTCTAAACGGAGGTGTCTTTATGTCTAATGCTCTCTGATCTGCTATTGTTTAAGGTTTGTTGAATCCTTTATCTCTGGACACCTATTATGTTCAGAAAATTAAGGAGCTTGCAATTAGATTTTAAATTTCAAAATCCATTCAGTGGAGAAAAGGCTGGATACTGTAAAGGATAAAGAAGTCATACATGATCTGTTTTTTTCCTGCTGGCCATACATCTCAGCAGCTGTAGTAGTCCCCTTTTTCTTTTCCTCCATCTTTACCTGACAATGTGGAATTCTGTTATGTCACAAATTATTAGTCAGTTAGTTGATGCTGGTGATTTGTGTGAAATACTTTGTCATAGGATAGAAAGTAATGTGGGATTTGCTAAGAATGGAAAGAAATATTTTTGCTTCTTCAATTTCACTTCATACCTTTTATTTCTGAAAATATGCCAGTGACCAATAGTTGCCAAACACTGTACTGTGTTGGTAATTATAATAATAATTCAGGTTGGAAGAACCCTCTGGAGGCTATCCGGTACAAACTTCTGCTCAAAGCAGGGTCAATGATATTAGCCAATACAAGGCAAAATGTGAAAATACGAACATTAAGTGAAAATGTAGAATCACAGAATTGGGTTGGGTTAGAAAGTACCGTTAAGGATCACAGAATCACAGAATATCAGGGATTGGAAGGGACCTTGAAAGATAGTTGAATCCAATCCCTCTGCCAGAGCAGGAACACCTAGATCAGGTCACACAGGAACGCATCCAGGTGTGTTTTGAATATCTCCAGAGAAGGAGACTCCACAACCTCTCTGGTCAACCAGTTCCAGTGTTCAGTCACCCTCACTGTGAAGAAGTTTTTCCTCACATTTAAGTGGAACCTCCTATGTTCCAGCTTGCACCCATTGCCCCTTGTCCTATCATTGCCTGCCACTGAGAAGAGCCTGACTCCCTCCTCCTGACACTCACCCGTTACATATTTATACACATTAATGAGGTCACCCCTCAGTCTCCTCTTCTCCAAGCTAAAGAGACCCAGCTCCCTCAGTCTTTCCTCATATGGGAGATGCTCCACTCCCTTCTTCACCTTTGTGGCTCTGTCCTGGACTCTCTCAAGCAGTTCCCTGTCCTTCTGGAATCGAGGGGCCCAGAACTGGACACAATATTCCAGATATGGTCTCACCAGGGCAGAGTAGATCATCCAGTTCTAACACCCCTGCCATGGGTAGGGACACCTTCCACAAGACCAGGTTTCTTAAAGCCCTGTCCAACCTGACCTTGAATACCTCCAGGGATGGGGCATCCAGAACTTCTCTGGGAAACCTGTTCCATTGTCTCACTACCCTCATTGTAAAACATTTCTTCCTTACGTCCAATCTAAATCTATCCACTATCAGCTCAAAACTGTTGCCCCTTGTTCTGTCACTACAAGCCTTGGTCTGTCTTCCTTGTAAGAACAAAGTCTCCTTGGAGTCTTCCCTCTTCCGGGTTGAATACAATTATTTAGGGTGATTTTTAAAGAGGTAACTGTAAGGAGTAGGATAGAAACAGAATAGGAAATTCAAGCTAAATTTCAAAAATACAGGTATAAAATGACCTAAGCAGTGCTGCATCAAAACTTCGCAGGGCAACTTCCGTCCATGGATACACTTAAAACAAGACTGGATGAAAAATCCTGCTATAGACATTAAAAAGTAAATGTCTCCTTTTTTTTTTTTAATAAACACTCTATCAACAAGGCAGGTTACTCTAATGTGTTGCTGTTCTTCCCTGTCCTCTCAGTACCCATCAACACTGTCCAAATTGTGTAAATTAACAAAGAATGCATTGTTAAAGGAAAAGGAAGTTGTTCTAAACCAGTTACTCAAGAAATGGACCAGAATAAAAAAAGTTTGCATATTATTCAAAAAGCACATGAAACTACATCTTTTAAAATAAATCATTAAATATAGTGATGATTCAAGCCACAGTAGGAACATTATTTGATACTATAGAGAGCAGAAAAAGTAGTCTAGAATCAAAAATACAGGTCTGAATTCAATGAACTGCCATGCTCAACAATGTCCCTGCTTCTTTCACTGAATTTTAACAAGTGCCAAGCACTCCTTTCCTCAGTTTTCCACACCCATCAGGACACCCTGTACATCCAAGCAAGTGACTTAAGACTGAGACTGTCATATGGGTTCTGTACTGCTGACATGAAATCACTGTCTTTCATTCAGGAGCAGACAAGCAGCTTTGTGCTCAGATTGGTTCCAAAAATGCAGATGCCTGGAAATAAATCTTCTGGGGAAAAAAAACAAACAAACAAACAAAAAAAAAAAAACACCAAGCAAAGAAACTCTGAAATTTTTGACTTGGATTGTTTAGTGTTTTCATTTCAGCAACAAGCCTGCATAGACAGAGGAGCCAGCTGCTGCTAGTTCATTATGTTTTCACATGTCGGAAGAGGAGAAGAACATAACCTGCAATGCAATAGCATCAACATGAACACTGTAGTAGATAGACATAAGGAGCTCCCAAACTCCCAGCTTATTTGGGGAATTGGCCCTGGAGAAAAGCATTGTTTCTATTGGACTGGCCAATCAGGGACTGATCACCAGACAGAAGAATACTGAAAGTCAATGAAAACTCAACAGAATACATGGGAAACTCTATGTCTTCATCAAGATTTTTTAAAAATTAGTACCAAAAATCAGACTGCCTAATCTTCATACACCTAAGTAACTAGAAGGTATTTTAAAAGTACTGAGAAACCAGAGATTTCCCAGTGGGAAAGAATTGCTGCTCTGTTTGATGCTTAAATCCTGACCTAAGTTTCCATACATATTTTATAAAATGAAGTGAGTAATATGGAAAGTTACTTTCTTAACTAAAGACCAACAGTACATTTAGTGAAACTGAAATGCAGCAAGTGCCAAATAAAATTAACTTAATCAAATAATTTAGTTTTTATCACACTGCACAGTTAAGCTATAGAACTCACTGCCACAAGAAATGACTGATGCCAAGAGCTTAGGACTCCATAGGACTTCACATTTATATGAAAAATTAAGACATTCACAGTTATATCAGGTAATAAGAAAAGAAACACTTAGGGTTTATAAGCCTTCATGCATTGGGAAACAAGCAAATCTTTAACTGTTGAGAATTAGGAAGAAGTCTTCCATGTGGGCAAGTTATTCCATAATTGCCCACCTTAGGGTTTCTTGCACTTCTCTCCGAAGCATCTGGTACCGGCCGATAGCCAAGGCAGAGGGATGACAGGCATGATTCATAATGGTAATTCTTACTCTGAAATGTAGTGTAAACCTTTTCACTTTGTTGAGAGCATAAGGATATAGAAACCTGTATGACAGATGTTGTACCTGTACAAATAAAGTGCTACTGGTTAATCTCGGCAGTCCATGGTAGTTTTAGTAATGTTTGTATTAGTTATCCCTTTGATTAGGGTTAATTACATTACCAGTATTGGCCAGTAATGTCAATCTCAGCAATCAAATGTTACTTTTTAGCCCTGCATTATGATATTGCTGCTGCTAATAACAGGCTTGGAAGACCAGAGGCCTTGGACTGTGTCTTATTTAGGCTTGCTTTGTCTGAACTCTTTCTGGCCTGGCAGTAGCTTTGCTTTACTTGATTTACCTGTGACAGTAACTGGCTTGTCACTGGAGACCACATGGCTATAAACAACTCACCAGTGCTTAGAGATGTTAAAGAAATCTAGACCCAGAAATGGACAAAATTGGTGTTAGGGCTAACAAAGAGAAGAAATAGTATCTACACCACATAAAGTGTAGCACGTGTAGTAAGTTCAAATATATCCTGGAGCTGCAGAACAGTAAAGAGTGAGCAAAAGTGTAAATGTGTGTTAACAAACAAAAATGACCTCTAGCAGATCCTGGGCAAAGGAAGATGGAAAACCAAACATGAATATGATCTGTTTCCTGGTAAAGGACTTCACATACTGGTAACTCATGTCAACCTCATCTATTACATACCAGAATGAAACCACCGATGTTAGGAACTTGAAAGGAGCACAGGAAGGGTGAGCATAACAGCAGGAAAAAGGAGTAGAAAATAGTAAGTGTGAATATGAAAATTTGAACTGCGTTATTCTGCCTAGTCTATTTTTCTGTAAGAATGAACTAACAAAGATTTTTTGATTAGATGATCAAGATTTCTTCAAGGTTTGTATCTTTTATATCTTGTATCTTTTATATTTTGTATCTTATATATGCATCAATAATTTATTGTGCAACATATACACACAACATAGAGTTATTCTGTATGTAGACATTTTTACTTGTACAAAATATGTCATGGCCCACGTAGGTCTCCTCTTTGCTCATGAAAGAAGTTTTTGACCATGACGCAGGGTCTTTATATCCTTTGTATATCAGTCCTGAAGAGTATTTCTGAAAGCTATCATAAAGGAGGCAGGAGAAAGAAAAGAAAGAACATGGGGCACAGGCGGAAGACGGAGCAAGAAAATGATTACTAGCCCATCACATAATTTTCCCAGCGTTCTTAAGCTGTCCTTTTCTTTCTCATAGTTTCCAAATATTAGTGTTATACAGGAGGAGAGCTAATACGCATTTATTTGAGGATGTAACATGAAACATTTACAGATTTTTACTGTTGCTGCTCTGTGAAGGCATAAAAATAAAACTCCCTTATGGCATTTCCCCAGTGTTAATGAGAGCTAAACTGACAAGTCATTGATGTAATTGACAACTCTTATTTTAAGTGTCTCTCTCACCTAACGGTATTTCCTTTTACTTCAGAATTCAAAGACTGGGCTTATGAGCAATGCATTCCATTTAGTTATATTTATAATGTCTTGCAGCTTCTCCAAGAGTTTTAGTACCATACTTCTTTTTTATCTTAAAAATTTCAGTCTCCTACACTACCAGTGACATTAACAAATCTTAGTAATAGTTCACTTTATTTAGTCAGAGTCTCAAATACAATGAAAGTCACATTTTGCTAAATGTGATGAGACATTGAAAGAAGACCTGTTGCTGAAAAGCAGGAATGCTTAATGAAGAAGAGGAGCGTAGGAAGAAAAAACAGATTAGAAAAAGTTCAATAAAAAAGATGAGATTGCAGCTGGAGAAAGAGCAGTTTAGGCCAACTGAATGCTTTCCTATAAAACCAGGATCTTCCCCTGTCTCTGATACAGAATGCTTGGGCAATACCAGGCAAGTCACTCAAATGGAGACACTCATAGCTCAGCAATTACTACATGTTCTTTCCCTCATTTTTTGAGTGCCTACCTTGTGATTCCAGGTCTGCTCAGTGAAATGGCTGAGCATTTCCTGTTGAAACTGAATTGTGCTTTGAACATGTGGTAGACTATAAAATGCAAAGAGCTCTTAAAAACTCGATTACAGACACATTATAGCAGACACCTACAAGTATGTGGTACTCTTAACCTTGATCTCTGTGAACAGGCTCTCCAGCAGTCAACTGGAAGTAATAATAGAAACTCTTCACATTATGATACTAAATGCATTACCATTTATGATGTACTTAGATACCTTTGTAATGATTACAAAGGGAACGGGGAAAAAAATCTGTAACTGTCTTCACAGCAGGGGGTTGACTAGCAGTATGGAAGGCCTGTAGCAGACACTGAATAACAGAAAAATAAAAACAAATACTGAGTATTTCTTCACTAAATGAGCACAATTCATACAGTAGAGTGGCAGAAATTGACTTTTTATGGCAAGGAAGTTAGATAACCAAGTCAAAGCAGTAACAAAGCGTAGACTTCATAAGGGGAAAATTCAGTTTCCATTATAAACTACAAAAACTTTTAAAACTCTGGAGTATCTTTAATGTCTTGCATTTTTTAAGCACATTGAAAAATATAAAATGCTGCCTTTGATATCCACTGACATCTCTGGGGTTGGACTTGTCAGAGCCACCACACACACCTCAAGCACTTGAGCTTGTGGAATAAGTAATAGCAGCAGCTTCCTATTCTTTTTGCAGACCTGCAAATTCTTTCTTGTCAGGGGTTTCACAAATGTTTTACAGGACTTTCCCTGCCGCTTTTTTTCCTTAATTAGAAAAACCCAAACAACAAAAGAACCAAGTAACAATGAACCACCAAATAACTTTTTATGCTTATGGTCAACATTTTTCCCTATCACATTTCTCTCAAGGATATTAAGTCACAGCTTCCCCCTTCTCAGCCTGGCACAGCCTCCCTGCTGTACACGCCTATTTCACCTGCCAGCTTCCAATACTTTCACTCTCCTGCCTTTAGTTTTACAGGTTCTTTTCCATGAAAAATAAAACCAAAAAAAAACCCAAAAAACAAATCAGCAGATTTTTTCCTCGTTTTCAATGTTTTACTGTACTTCAGGTTAAGCAGAAGGTGACTGAATGGCTCTCCATGCACACTCCAGTCCTGTAATAGAGGTGTCAGGGAATGAGTCACACACATTCCTTCTGTTCAGCAATAAACATGTAGTTTGGACACCGGTAGGAGCTGTAAAAGGATTAAACACGCTGAAGATCGTAGCTGTAAAACTCATAAAAGTTTATATTCTGCAATTTGGCCAAATTTGGGCACTTTTTAATATGAATTTCACAGCCCATATACCCTGTGATAAAGACTACCGTTCTTCCAAATTTTATATCTTTACCCAAACAACGGATGCAGTAGGGCCTCTGAAACAGAATTGCTTTTGAATTATTTAACATTGCACAATAACTTACTTTTCCCAATCTTACTTCTAGAAATTGACAAAACATTCTAATGATAAAGCCAGTCTCAGTCCAGAGTTGCCTGATGAGTACTGTATCTTGTCACTATACTTAATACTTTGAGTATGGTTATCAATAAAATAATAAAATTACCAGAAATCTTAGGTGTCAAGCCTTAAATCCATATTCTGCAATCTCTTCTCAGTTTAGGACAAGAGAAGCAATTGCACATGTGCATATGACTGTGTGAATATATGACTCTTAGGTAGAGGATTAAAAACCCCAGTATGTACACACTCATCCTTAATGGCATGAAAGAGCTTTTCAGTTGACATTTACATAATTTTGCTGCCAGAGTTACCAGGATATATTTACATATATAGTTCTCCTCTACTATATATCATATACCTATCCTATTGCAGAGACACATGATAAGCTAGAATTATCTGAATTGATGTGAAGCAAAACTGACACAATGCCAACCAAATTCCGAGAATGACAATTCAGTCTGTCACTGAATCACCCCTCAGGCAAAAGCCTGATTAAGAAAGATATTGCTATGTCCCTTGAAGGTCAATAAGCACAGGTTCAGGAAGAGAAGAAAATTCAGGGAGTATTTTTCAGTAACTGTTGAGCTCTGGGGCTGTGCATGGAAATTTTGACCTGAACTTGAGACTTAGTCCTGGATCTCATGGGTAACTGTTTAAGTCTTAAGCTTTGTTTGAAAGTGTATCCTATACTTTTTCAAGCATATTAATGAGTGCTATAGATAATTACTGAAATATCCTTTCATAAATATACTTCCGAATTGTGTTTAACTCACTCATCATTATCACTTTTCCCCTCACCTGTGTACTAACAGCTCGTATCCTCTAGCTGAAGAGCCATTCTTATTCAGGACAGTCTTACAAAAGAATCAGTAACCTGGTGTGTGAGACTAATATTCCTCGATATCAATGGGGTTGGTTTAGATGTCCATCATGTTGTCATATCATATGAACAGCTAGGACATAGCTGGAAAGAGTAGTGTCAGAATATCTCATTACTACTGTAAGCTGAATGCACTTGTCCTGGGTTGAGAGACACAGGACTAACTTCTCTTCTAATGATGGGGAAAATTACACTTTCAGAAGACTCTAGTATCTGAATTCATTAAGTTATTTACTTTATGGCTCTGTGAGATTCAAGGTCTCAGTGTTTTTGAGCCTTGCCAGGTGCAGGGTCGAGGAGGAGCAAGGCCTGGGCAGTTGACTCAAGATGGTCAACTTAATATGAACATTGTATTCAATATAAATTACAAAAGTTTGCTGCATAGTGCTCTCTCCCTTGATGGCAGTGGTCCAGACAACTTCTTTGCCCAGTGTCAGACCCCTGAGGTCTTCCTTTCCCGCCAAAGCCATTGCGCTTGTGTCCAACATTTGCTGTCCACTGCTGGGAGTACACAGCTTCTTGCTGATACAATTGGCTGAGTATAATTCTTGTATGTCTTATATCAGTATCTGATTAGTACTGGTTCTTTAGTATTATTGTTAATTATTTAGTCTTATTCTAGTAAATCTATTTACATTTCAACCTTCGTGTTTCTTTGTGTTCCTTGATTCCCCTTTCCCGGGTGGGGAGGGGTCATTGGGTGATAGATTAATTGTCTGAATGATAATAAATTTTTATGGGTTTTCTCAAACCATAACTTCACTACAGGGTATTTGCATTTTTTACATGCTGTATCTCAGTTTTTGGTTGCTCAGTGCCTCTATAGGTGTATTACTTCATATATCGGAGCATGGAGCAGCACAAGCCTAGCGAATTTGTATGAAGGGAGACACTGGTGCTAACCTACTGAAAGTCTTGTTTCCTTGGCTGCAGCACTGTTCTACTATTTCACACCTATCTCAGGTCCCTGGCTCTCACCAAACCTGATTAATTCACAACAGAGACTGCAGCTCTAAGCTGTAATTACACAGGAGACTAATAGTATGCCTGAAGTGCAAGGTAGTGACCAAAAGAGCAGGTTATACTTACTCTGAAGGTGGAGGTCTGCCTGAGATGCTACATGTTCTACATCCACTATACCTGAAGCATGTACATAAATAATGATCATTGCCAATGTCTATTCTTTTATTTTCCAACTGTGAAAAAAATTATTTAGGTTTTCAGTGTCTTAGAGACAATTTGCAAGACCTGAGTGGAGGAGAGATGAAGGGTGCTACTACGATTAGAGTGGTTTATGGCTACAGTCAACCAGTACTTCTGTCTGCTGACAACTACAATGATGGCTCTATTAACTAGAAATCTCATGCACTCTATCCCTTCTTTTCCGCTTCTCTGATTTTCACCAGAAGGAGCTTGCTAAAATGCTTCGATAAAGTTTATCACATTACATCTTCACAGGCAGACTAGAAAAGATATCTCTCAGCCCATCATGAGATGTCGTGGACTACCAATTGCTGAAACTTGAAATACCTGTTGAGAGTAATAGATTGGAGGAAGATACATGTTGGCTGTCAGAAAAAAATTGTTTCATCTTTGCTACTGGGAGCTTGGTTCAAAACCAGTCTTGGATCACATGACTGGATTTGTATGTAATGGTGTGCAAATAGCTAAAAGCTTTTTTTAATTTTTTTTTTTTTCGTTTTTAATCTTTTCTTAATAAGGAGAAGACCACAGCCCCAGAAGGAAGTAATAAGTAACAAAAGGTAAAATTGTCTGGGTGAGTGGCCACTAATTACTTGGACATGGTGGCTTTCAGCATTAGGTGTGACAAATAAAATGAGCTATAGAGAGCAAGAGAGTAGACAAGTCCACCAGTTATAAGATAAGGGGCTTTCAGTGGAAGATGAAAACCACAGCTCACTGCAGTAGTGTTCCCCTTTTGTCTAACACCTCAGAGCTCTGTGACAATGGGCAGTCAGAATAAATGAAAATTTCTTCCAAGAGAAAGCTGTCTGTTTAAAGAGAGAGTGTGCTAATTTAATATAAATACTCTTGAAGTAGATTTATTACACTATGCAGAAGCAAAAGAGAAAAAGAGAAAGAAAAACGCAGAAAGCATCTTTTAACAAATTGGTAATAAGACTTTCAATGTTATCAAACAATAATACATTACAATAGAGCTCCAAATGGGACTGTTACTGTAAAAGCCTTCAGACAGTTAAAAGAAATATAACATAATTGAATTTAAATTACAGAAATTGGTGCTATAAAAGCATCAGCAAACCACATAAAGATATCCATTCACGAAGCTCATTAACACCAAAGAGAAAGAAATAAAACTCTGGTTTGAGATTAAAATTTGCAATAAGGAAAAGAGTCAGAGTGGAGAACTGTAAAAAGTGGGATGGAGCGGCAGGTGCTGCTCAGCTGAGTACTAGCTGGATTACACAAATCTGAATCATCACAGAAAAGGCAGGGACTAGAAGGGGACAAGGAAAGTCGTGATGTGAAATGATCTACAGCAATTCTATGAAGACCAGTTCTGGATTAAATCTTGATATATGCGATGAGCTAGTCAAATTATTTAGTATTATTCTATTAACTATGAAAAGACTAATTCTATATGGCCTGAAGTTAAAAGTGCTAGAAACTGGCATAATCTAGTTCACTGAATGATGTGATGGACAACAGACAAAAATTGAAGGAAGACTTCAGTAAAGAGGAAATCTAACAGGCTACGTTGTTCTCTTGAGTAGGCTGGATGATGGATTTACATGTGCCAAGACCACAGGCATCCAACATTACAGCACTGGTAATAGGAAAAAGATCAGACAATTAATTTGAAATCCAAGTCAGAAAGCAAAATTAAAGTGTGTTTATTTGTGTGAGGGGAATGGATGCATTTTGTCTCAGTAAAACATTTCAGTCTGAGACTTCTAAGTGACAAAGAATATCAGAAAGCCACATGAGAGAGTGGACAGTGGAGAATATGAAAGCCTATCGAAAGGTACATTCAGTTGAGTAGCAGAATTGTGAAAATTAAAATGGAATTATGAGTTTCAGTCTGGTCAACTCAGTGTTATAGTGTGGCAGTTGAACACATCATGGAAAGTGTGCTGGGTACATCATTTTTGCGATTTATTGTCACTTGACAAATAAGTTTTTGGGGTTTTTTTGGGGTTTTTTTTGGGTTTTTTTTGTAAATATGTTCAGTTTAATTACTTGAGTTTAATTTAAACACAAAATCACATTACATTGGACTGACATTTTCACTGTGGAAAAGGAAACAAATTTTCTCTGTACTTTTGAAAATACACCACCAGCATGTCCCAAGGTTGGGCACCCTGTATCTATGAGAATAGGCAATCAGCCTGGAGCTATCAAACAAAAATTTTTTCCTTACATTTTTAAGTCTCAGTGAAGAAGACATTCAATACGCCCCTGATTCTGGGGAACAGAAACACACAGAAGCCAATACCAATCAGCACAATTTGCTAATTTTGCTAGGAAAAGCACTAATTGATACTGTCTTTGTTGGCAATTTGTCTCCTGGGATTAGATTCTTCTGTTAAATCTTCTTGAGGCTAGACCAACATTTACAGGGTCGTGGTTTGGTTGGTTTTTCATTTTCTGTGGTTTTGGGGTGGAGAATTGTTGACTGGGTTTTTGGGGGGTTTGTGTGTGTGTTCTTCCCCTCCTTTGACATCTCAAAGGGTAGGAGCTAGACCTCTAGTTGGCTATGTAGTTTAATTTCCTTTTGTTAGAGCCCTCCCTACAGCAAACAGGGAGCTTTGGTAATTGCTCACTGGATGCATACTACCAAACCTCTATATACTTTTATATGTATGACAGTAGAGAGGATAAAAACGTATAAAACGCATATATGTTTCAAAAAAATCCACTGCTAGGTAGTGAGGATGGGGCCAACGAAGAAACATTGAGAAGAACAGTTTGCCTTTTAACTGAGTAAATACTCAGTTAAAAGTTACAGAATTTTGTCAGTTACAGAATTTGCTGTACCAGTTTCTGAATTGCATCACATTGGCCACAGTCGAGTATTAGGACACCTGACTCTGGACTGCTGATATGTCAATTCCGGTATAAATACCCTTAACACAAATGACCCACACACTCAACAGCAGCACTCAAGAGCTAAATTTCTGCCTGGAACATCTGATGAGATAGTGTGGTGCTATTTCAAAAGGTCCAAGAACTTTCCACTGGCTTAGTGCTAAGACACTACAGGCCTTATCTTAACACCAGCTGCAGAGAGAAAAGCAGACTCATTAACTACACAAATCATGCATCTGCTGTTTTTTCTAACATATTGACTGGCATCCTAGAGCTGCAGGTGAAGGAGGGCAAACTATACAACAGATTTTGATAAATCTTAAATTTGTTACACGAAATTAATTTGCCAAGTAATTGTCCTCCTACAGTCTCTAATCACCAACATCTGGCCTTGTAGCAATTTTTTCTCTGTCGTATGCAGCCTAAGATAGAGTTCTGTATCTGCAAGGGAAGGGGCTTTTCTCTTCAATCTGGGTCCCCAGCAAGAAGTCCTACAATTTAGCTTGAGGAGGTTACTACAATCAAGAAGCCAGACGGGGAAATTGCATTTATACCCCAAGCTGGAACAGGAAATTGTCTTTTTTATTTTTTTTTGTCTTTTTTATTTTAAGTGGGACTGTTCTCCAACTGTTCCATGATTACTGAGGACACAATAAAGGCAGTAGGATACTTGGAATAACATAAAAAAATTGTCTCTTCTTGAAACACTGAAGACATGGTTCAAATTCCTAATAAAAGTTTATCCTCGTGCATTTTAAAAGGGGGAGTGTGATTTGACTGCTATATCTTATAAAGAAATATTCTGTGTACCTGAATTCTTACAAACTCTTATGCTCCTGGGATAGACTTCAAAGACTCTATTTCCTCTCCTCCTTCTTGGATTAAGACATGTATTACAAGGCAGAATAACCTTTTTTCCTATAATCAGATGATAAACCAAGAGAGGGAGTAGATTTGCAGTCCTTCATAGAGGACACATGAAAGAACTGTGTTTCTCACACAGTCATAGCTGGTAAGGAAATGCAGGGAGGTATGTATTAGTTAAGATAAGTACAAATCTCTAAAAAAGTACAAATGGAGAGAAGGATTTAAAATCAAAGCCACGTTTGTGTATCTTTTAAAATTAAAAAAGGGTAGGGTAAGGTGAAGTGAGCAGAAATTAAAAAGGCAACAAATGAGGGTCAGAACTAATGCCACAGTGGGACAAGTGCAAAATTGGAGAAGGACTGGATGGGTCCAATGCAGAGGATGCTTTTACAAGGCAGAAATATTGTTCTCCTCCAAGCTGCTTTTTATTAGGAAAATGCCTTCGTTTTAAAATTCTTAAATGAATAGAAGGAGAAAAGCTGTCTTTGTCCCCTACCAGCCTCCTTACTTCTTTAGCAAAATGATTCCTTTCAGAAAAAGCTGCCCTTTAATTATTTTTATTTATTTATTTTTAAAATGCAAATTTTTTTTCAGATTGAAGGGCTAGGTATGCAAGTTATTACTCACTGCATTACCATTCATGTTCCCGTCTTGCCAATAATAAAATTGCGTTTCCACTCATGCATAAGAAACATGATTTCAAGTGTAGCTGAATGAATAAGACATCAAAATTGAAATAAAAATCAGAGACTATGGAAAAAATACCTGATAGCCACAGTTTAAATCTCAGCAGATAGTCCACAGGTACAGTTATTATCTAATGTTTTTACTAAGATAAGGTTCCAGTCCTGAATTAGGCTTCCAACAGGTCTGACACCATATATCAGTTTCCTTCTCCAAGTATACAGTTTCCTTACCACTGGGAAAGACTAACAAACATGTTTTAGAGAAAGGCCTATTTGACCACTTTAAAAAGAGTCAGATGGACTTTACTGTCATGTCCCACTTTTCTGAAACACAAGAACAAGGTTCCTTAAAACATAACTGACACAGAAAGCAAGATATTAATGACAAAAGTCACTTTAATATGATAGATAGTGTATGACAGCAGTGGTGACACCATTGCCAGCAACATCAAGGGGAATAACTAGCAGGAAGAAAGCAGGAAGGTTTTCTTGACTGGTTTTAACCAAACATTCTGACTGTGAGTGACTGTGTATCACGAAGAAGTGGTTTCTAAACAAAAATATTCCATTAATCTGCAATATTTGCTTAAATGTAAACCAAGGAAACGATCTAACTTCTTTTTTTAGGGTTTTGGTTTTTTCAGTAACTATACAGAACACATCTGCTGGCAAAGTAAAGGAGCAAACACAAAGCACATCTCATAGTCAGTACCTCTTTATATTGCAAGGCTGACAATCTTTTGAAGAATATTAGCTTTTATTTTTGGCTTGAATCCTGTGTAGAAAACTGACATAGCATTCTAGGATGATTGGTTTAGGGAGAAGTGTCCCCAGGTGCCTGCAGCTCCAGAGCTACTGCACAAAACCCACAAATCTCTTGTTAAAAATTTACCCAGTAAAATATTTCCAAAAATTGTGAAAAAGTTCAGATTCAAGAGGCATTTGGATACCAATAAGTGTCTTGTTTATAAGAGCAGATTAAGAGACCATCAACTACAAAACATAGGATAATTCTACCTTGAATTTTCCTTTTCCTTTCAAACACTCCCTCCCTATATTTAAAATAATTCCTGCAATACCAGGATGTGGGACACTGCCAACATCTTAATTGCTTTTTTCAGTTAACATTGGGCTGGCAGAGGGGAGAGAGTGGGCGTTACAACTTTAAAATACATCCATGTTAATCTTAAATAGATTAAAGTATGGTCCTTCACACAAGCATTCCAGAGAAAAGAAGCACTTGAGCCTTTCAGCACCCATGAAATGCAACACTAACAAGGCATTTCCTATCCTTCGTCCTGAGGGACAATGAAATATATGAGTTAATAGAGTCTATTACGTATTTTTTTATTAAATATGAACATCCAGTTCAAACATTTCAGCCATGACCTCTAGGTATAAAGAACTGTTATCACTTATCAAAGGGAATCTGTTGGTTCTGCTGCTCACTTTCCTGATTTCTTGGACAATAATACTAGGAGATCTACACCTCCTTCCAGGATTTGAATTTAGGAATAGTAATACTTAGTACATATCCAGTACTAACTACTAACGTATTCCTTTTTGCTTCCCCTCCCCATTCTGTTGAAGGATGGCAAAGTAACACATTACAAACGTACTAAAGTAACTCCACATTGAAAATAATATTTTAAGATTTTATAAGTAAACTTCCTTTATTGATCATAACAGATCATATAATTTCAAAACACAAAGTGCTTATTCTTATTTAAAAATAAGATTTTAAAAATAAGATTTTAAAAATTTCACTGCTTAGGACATTAGCTTGAAAGAATTGATATGCTTTTGTTTAATCCCTCTAGTTAATAAATATTGACCATTAGTTCAAGTGGTAGATTTGAACCTTAGAGACATACAGTATTTTATAAATACATTAGAAGACAAAATTTTCTCCTTTCTCAAAATTTTCTATTTTGCCCATGCCTAAATTTTTTATCTTTAAAAATTGAGCAATGAGGACAACCTTTTAGAAAAACTGTGAAGACCAGTACACCACGTTAAGGCAATAACATCACTGGAAAAGTATTCAATTTATTATTTCCAAGGCTGTCAGGTAAATAGACATCAAGAAGCCGTAACATCTAATGTCTCAGTTTGTCACTCACTCCACCTGAGTATAAATCTGCCCACCCCTACTAGACTAGTTGCAGTCAATGGGACCACTGACTATATACAGAGCTAAGTGTTTGTGTGTCTCCTACAATATTAGTGCCCAGAATTCAATTTTGATGGGACAGAATGTACGATCCGCTGTTTTATCTCCTCACAGAGGGAGAATGCAACAATCTTAAGTCAAACCTACACTGCTCTGCTAGCTTCTTTCTAAGTGTGACCACTCTGACGTGACTCCACAGAAGCTTATGCTGGCCACATGCATGAAGCATGAAGCCTCCTCAGCCAGGATATTTGGCCAATAAATCCTTGAGGCATTCCTGGCATGTTGAGATGCCACCCACACACCTCATGGCAGACTCTTAAGTGCTCTCCTGTCTGCTGAGTCAAAGGTAGTCTGGGTGGTTAGGAAATACAAACACTGCAGGACTGGACTAGGGCAGGAAGTGGTGGGATTAGAGCACACTATGCTGGGACAGAATAATGACAGTTCCAAGCTAAATTCCTCAATCTTGCTTTTATGGAAAATCTGTACCATTAACTTGGGATGAACCTGTCTATGTTAGTGCAAATGGTAGAAAATATTTTGAATAAATGAACAAATAACATCATTGGTACTTGTATATTCTGCCCATAAGCAGATTTCCACACTAATGTCAAGAATAGTATTTAAAAAGAACTTCAGTGAAAACCATAGAATAATTGACATTAGTAGATGACTGTGGAGGTCATTTACTTCAGCTCATCATTCAAAGCAAGGCATACTACAGCACACTGCTCAGGCCCCTGTCCAGCTGGGTTTTAAATATCTCCAAAGATGGGAATACAGAAATGCATACTAGAAGTAATATGAATTATTCAAGATGGTAAGTACAATGAGAAATTAGTAAACTGATTTAACTAGAAGTAGTTTTCCCTTATATTCACTCAAAGCATAGAATAAAACATAAGATTCTTGTCAGATCTTCAGAATGAAGCTTTGAAAATAAATTCTGCCGTGTACTCTTTCTAGGCAGCCCCAAAGGCCAAAAATTCCCAAAGAATATAAGAATATACAACCTCCCAATGTTATTTGCCAACTAGGAGTTCAAACCTCCTGTAATTCGCATGCTGAGTAGTTAGAGTGTGGTCAGAATCCATTTAAAAATTATTAAAAAGAAAAATGCTGGGAAAAAAGTCTTTCACATAAAGTTTCTACATGGATTTATGATTGGATTATAAAGGGTTGAATTCTGAAAAGCATGTCAAATTTTAAAGTATTCACCCATTCTCTCCCCTCTCTCTCCTCACTCTGCCATCATCATATGTATTTGAAACAGTAAATTCTAGCAGAGAAAAATGTGCAAGATTGCTGTGTCTTACATAAGAACTGTTCTTTTAGTTTCAGTTCTTCGCCTCCGGTTCTTCTCAGAACCTGAAGGTATAGAAGCAGCTGCAAAAAAGTAATGAAAGCAGAGTTAATTAAAAAAATACTCAAAGAACATTTGGGGCCCAAATTTGCTCTTTGTTAATTTGATTTTAACTAGATTGCCTGGATTAAAATGAGAAGATATTGTAGTCCTTAATTCCAATTTATTCCATAGGGTATGTGGGCTTGTTAGGAGATTTTTTTCAGAGAATGAGAGAGAGCGAGGCTAGGTCTTCTTAAATCCACAGTACTTCCCTCTGTCCCTATCTATTGATAACTAGACTATAAACATTTCATAGATTTGCTTGTGAAAAACTTCAGATTGTTGTTTTGTACAAATATACAAATAATGCAGACATAGTCATTAGCCATACCCTTTGGCTAAAATGAACTGTATGTATTACTGCTACAGAACTCCACTGTGGGGGTGTAATTGGCCACTTGTTAAAGGGAGGATTGAGGCAGTGACTGAAAGGGAACATAATTATAATATCCTAAACCATATTCAGTTTGGATTTAGGCAGAAAGAGAACAAACTTCGGGGGATTTCTTTAGTTCTACAATTATTTGAAGTAATGTTTCTCCATTACACAACACTCATATACATAACCAACAAAATCTCATATAGAAATAAGTCTGTATACAGTTCTCTTAACTTCATCAGCACAGCAGAAGAATTCTATATATGGAGTATATATGTAATGGTTCCACCAAGACGCTGCAAACAAAGATTTCAAAACTCTGTTCCTGGCTGTGCTGCTCACTCTCTATATGTTCTTACAGAAGTTATTTAAAAATAACAGAAGTTATTTTAAAAGTTACCCATGGAAATGTGAGGATCAAGACACTTTTTTTTTTTATTGAGAAAGTTATGGCAAATGTGGTAAGTATTGACTAGAAGTGATTGTTCAGTGAGCTTCATTGCTGCCTTGAACATCACTTCTGTGGTACTACAGATGCCTATCATCAGAGCACCAGTTGAATATTATGGACAACCATAATATGTCTCTCATAAGGCTTCCTAATCCAACTTTGCCTAACAATCAAAGCACAAATTTTCTCTCTCACTAAAATGTGACTACTCAGATCAGCCTAACTTTAAATTATTTCCACAACCACATTCCCATTATCTTCCCAGGATCATAGAATGGTATGGGTTGGAAGGGACTTCTGGAGATCATCTAGTCCAATCCCCTGGCAAAGCAGGGTCACCCAGAGCAGGTTGGACAGGAACGCGTCATGGGTTTTGAGTATCTCCTGAGAAGGAGACTCCGCATCCTCTCTGGGCAGCCTGTTCCAGGGCTCTGCCACCCTCAAAGTAAAGAAAATTGTCCTCACATTGAGAAGGAACTTCCTGTGTTCCAGCTTGTGCCCGTTGCCCCTTGCCTTGTCACTGGGCACCACTGAATAGAGTCTGACCCCATCCTCTTGGCAGCTGCCCTTTAGATATTTATAAGCATTGACAAGATCCCCACTCAGTCTTCTCTTCTCCAGGATAAACAGAGCCAGGCCTCTGAGCTCTTCCTTATAAGAGACGTGCTGCAGTCCCCTGATCATCTCTGCAGCCTCTGCTGGACTCTCTCCAGTAGTTCTCTGTCCTTCTTGAACTGGGGGCCCAGAACTGGACACAGTACTCCAGATGAGGACCCACCAAGGCAGAGTAAAAGGGGGAGGATGGCCTCCCTTGACCTGCTGGCCACACTCTTTTTAATGCACCCCAGGAAACCATTGACCTTCTTGGCCGCAAGGGTGCATTGGTGGCTCATAGCCATCCTGTTGCCCACCAGGAGTCCCAGGTCTCTCTCTACAGAGCTGCTTTCCAGCAGGTCAGCCCCTAACTTTTAGTGGTGCATGGGGTTATTCCTCCCCAGGTATAGGACCCTACACTTGCCCTTCTTGAACTTCATTAGGTTCCTCTCCACCCGATTCTCTCTCCAGCCTGTCCAGGTCTCACTGAATGGCAGCACAGCCTTCTGGTGTGTCAGCCACTCCTCCTAGTTTTGTATCATCAGCAAACTTGTTTAGGGTACACTCTGTCCCCTCATCCAGGTCATTGATGAACATATTGATAAGACTGGACCCAGTACTGACCCCTGGTGAACACCACTATTTACAGGCCTCCCAGTGGACTCTGCATGGCTGATCCTAACTGTCTAAGCTCTGCCACTCAGCCAGTTTTCAATCCAACTCTGACCATTCAGCTATCCCACACTTCCTAAACTTACCTATGAGGATGTTATTGGACAAAGTGTCAAAAACCTTGTTGAAGGTAAACCTTGAAGGTTTACCTTGCTCAAGGTAAACAACATCCAATGCTCTCCCCTCATCCACCCAGCCAGTCATACTATCATAGAAGGCTATCAGATTGGTCAAGCATGATTTCCCTTTGGTGGACTTTAGCCTGTTCAGAACTCTGGTTGGGAGAGTCCCTTGGGAGATAGTCCTGAGAGGCAAAAGGGTCCAGGAAGGCTGGACACTCTTCAAGAAGGACATCTGAAAGGCCTAGGAGCAGGCTATCCTCATGAGGCGCAAGATTAAAGGGTGGGGAATATGGCCAGCCTTGTTGAAAAAAGAGCTTTTGATGGGACTTAGGGAAACAAGGAGGGTTTACCACCTTTGGAAGAAGGGACAGGCAACTCGGGAGGAGTACAGGGATCTTGTTAGGTTATATAGGTAAAAGGTTAGAAAGGCTAAAGCCCAGCTGGGACTCAACCTGGCCATAAATGTAAGGGACAACAAAAAAGTTTTCATAAATACATCAACAAAAAGAGAGTCAGGGAGAATCTCCATCCCTTACTGGATGCGAGGGGGAACAGTGCAAATATGGATGAGGAGAAGCCTGAGATACTTGACGCCTTTTTTGTCTCTGTCTTCAATACTCAAATCAACTACCCCCAGGGTATTCAGTCTCCTGAGGATGGAGAGCAAATCCCCCATAATCCAGGAGGAAGTATTTAATGATCTGCTTATGCACCTAAACCTGCATAAGTCTATGGGGCCAGATGGGGTTAACCCCACAGTACTCAGGGAACTGAGTGGGAGACCTCACTGAGCCTCTCTCCATCATCTATCAACAATCCTGATCAACAGGAATGGTACCAGATGATTGGAAGGTGGCTAGTATGATGCCTAGAAGGGCTGAAAGGAGGATCCAGGCAACGACAGGCCCATCAGCCTGACCTTGGTACCAGGAAAGATCATGAAGAGGATTATCTTGGGTGAGCTCTCATGGCAAGTACAGGGCAGCCAAGGGATCATGGCCAGCCAGCATGGGTTCATGAAAGGGAGGTCCTGCTTAATCAACTTGATGTCTTTCTATGACTATGTGATCCACCTCTGGATGAGGGGAACACTGTGGATGTTGTCTACCAGGACTTTAGTGAGGCCTTTGACACTGTCCCCACAGCATTCTCCTCAGGAAGCTGGACAATCATAGAATAGACAAGTGTACTCTTCACTGGGTAAAAAACTGGCTTGATTTCCATGCCCACAGAGTTGCGGTTGATGG
The DNA here is from genome assembly GCA_013400055.1 of Nycticryphes semicollaris. Lineage (NCBI taxonomy): Eukaryota > Metazoa > Chordata > Aves > Charadriiformes > Rostratulidae > Nycticryphes > Nycticryphes semicollaris. Next base: position 40,160 of record VXBJ01004152.1, read on the forward strand.
GGAAAATTGCAAAATCTTGTTGGCAGCTGGTTGCCAGTGGTGTCCCTCAGAGCTCAGTTTTGGGGCCCGTATTGTTTAACATACTTATTGATGATCCGGATAAGGGGATTGAGTGCACCTTCAGTAAGTTTGCAGATGACACCAAACTAGGTGGGAGTGTTGATCTGCTTGAGGGCAGGAAGGCTCTACAGAGGAACCTGGACAGGTTGGACCAAGGCCAATGGGATGAGGTTCAATAAGACCAAGTGCTGGGTCCTGCATTTTGGTCACAACAGCCCCAGGCAATGCTATAGGCTTCGGGAAGAGTGGCTGGAAAGCTGCCCAGCAGAAAAGGACCTGAGAGTGTTGGTGGACAGCCAGTTTAATGTGAGCCAGCAGTGTGCTCAGGTGGCCAAGAAGGCCGACAGTATCCTGGCTTGTATCAGGAATAG